>JAQSEB010000201.1:600000-762500 GCA_030063045.1 Pratylenchus scribneri
GAAAATTATATTTAGTAAAATTTCTAATATTTGATTTATTAATGAAATTGTCGGCTTTAATCTTAATAATTAAAGGCATGTAATCAGTCTGTTTTAATTTATTTTCGCTTTACCTAAATATTTAATCCTGTATATCAAATATTTAATACCGCCTATTAACAAATATTTAATTCCGCCTGTTTCCAAACATTTAATTCCGCCTGTTTCCAAACATTTAATTCCGTCTGTTTCCAAACATTTAATTCCGCCTGTTTCCAAACATTTAATTCCGCCTGTTTCCAAACATTTAATTCCGCCTGTTTCCAAACATTTAATTCCGCCTGTTTCCAAACATTTAATTCCGCCTGTTTCCAAACATTTAATTCCGTCTGTTTCCAAACATTTAATTCAGTCTGTTTCCAAACATTTAATTCCGTCTGTTTCCAAACATTTAATTCCGCCTGTTTCCAAACATTTAATTCCGTCTATTTCCAAACATTTAATTCCGTCTGTTTCCAAACATTTAATTCAGTCTGTTTCCAAACATTTAATTCCGTCTGTTTCCAAACATTTAATTCCGCCTGTTTCCAAACATTTAATTCCGCCTGTTTCCAAACATATAATTCCGCCTGTTTCCAAACATTTAATTCCGTCTGTTTCCAAACATTTAATTCCGCCTGTTTCCAAACATTTAATTCCGCCTGTTTCCAAACATTTAATTCCGCCTGTTTCCAAACATATAATTCCGCCTGTTTCCAAACATTTAATTCCGTCTGTTTCCAAACATTTAATTCCGCCTGTTTCCAAACATATAATTCCGCCTGTTTCCAAACATTTAATTCCGCCTGTTTCCAAACATTTAATTCCGCCTGTTTCCAAACATTAAGTCCGCCTGTTTCCAAACATTTAATTCCGCCTGTTTCCAAACATTTAATTCCGTCTGTTTCCAAACATTTAATTCCGCCTGTTTCCAAATATTTAATTCCGTCTGTTTCCAAACATTTAATTCAGTCTGTTTCCAAACATTTAATTCCGCCTGTTTCCCAATATTTAATTCCGCCTGTTTCCAAACATTTAATTCCGTCTGTTTCCAAACATTTAATTCCGCCTGTTTCCAAAAATATAATTCCGCCTGTTTCCAAACATTTAATTCCGCCTGTTTCCAAACATTTAATTCCGCCTGTTTCCAAACATTAAGTCCGCCTGTTTCCAAACATTTAATTCCGTCTGTTTCCAAACATTTAATTCCGCCTGTTTCCAAACATTTAATTCCGTCTGTTTCCAATTCCGCCTGTTTCCAACATTTAATTCCGCCTGTTTCCAAACATATAATTCCGTCTGTTTCCAAACATTTAATTCCGCCTGTTTCCAAGCATTTAATTCCGTCTGTTTCCAATTCCGCCTGTTTCCAACATTTAATTCCGCCTGTTTCCAAACATTTAATTCCGCCTGTTTCCAAACATTTAATTCCGTCTGTTTCCAATTCCGCCTGTTTCCAACATTTAATTCCGCCTGTTTCCAAACATTTAATTCCGTCTGTTTCCAAACATTTAATTCCGCCTGTTTCCAAACATTTAATTCCGCCTGTTTCCAACATTTAATTCCGCCTGTTTCCAAACATTTAATTCCGCCTGTTTCCAACATTTAATTCCGCCTGTTTCCAAACATTTAATTCCGCCTGTTTCCAAACATTTAATTCCGTCTGTTTCCAAACATTTAATTCCGCCTCTTTCCAAACATTTAATTCCGTCTGTTTCCAACATATAATTCCGTCTGTTTCCAAACATTTAATTCCGCCTGTTTCCAAACATTTAATTCCGTCTGTTTCCAATTCCGCCTGTTTCCAACATTTAATTCCGCCTGTTTCCAAACATTTAATTCCGCCTGTTTCCAAACATTTAATTCCGTCTGTTTCCAATTCCGCCTGTTTCCAACATTTAATTCCGCCTGTTTCCAACATTTAATTCCGCCTGTTTCCAAACATTTAATTCCGCCTGTTTCCAACATTTAATTCCGCCTGTTTCCAAACATTTAATTCCGCCTGTTTCCAACATTTAATTCCGCCTGTTTCCAAACATTTAATTCCGCCTGTTTCCAAACATTTAATTCCGTCTGTTTCCAAACATTTAATTCCGCCTCTTTCCAAACATATAATTCCGTCTGTTTCCAAACATTTAATTAAACTTTTTTTTATATTAATTGCGCCTGTTTTTTTTTGTAATTCTGCATCTTTTAAATTAATTCCTCTTTTTTAAATCTTTAAAATAATTTTTTCATTTTCATTCATATCTGTCTTTTAAAATCTTCCAAGTTCATTATTTCATTCTTCTCCAAACAAAATTAAATAAATTATTTATTCACAGATTCCTTGCAAAATTGTATGCTTGATTTCATTGTAAATTCCAAATTATATAAATTTGGAAGCATCAAACCAATTTTCCTGGATAAATTGAAGGGAAATACAATCGATGAGATAAGGAAAATGGTAATGATTGATGCATATAGACAGAAAGAGAAACCAAATGTTGTTTTACAATGGAAATGGGATGTAAATTTGCCAAAACCGGAGGAAACATTTTTTGAAGAAGGTGATAATGGATTCCAAATTTTGAAAAAATGTGAAGAATTGGAATTAGATATCGGGTATTTTTATAAATTATATAAAACAAAATAACAATCAAAATTAAAAATATAAACTCTCAAATTTTATATATTTCTACAATTGATAATTTTTTCCCATTAATTTAATTTTTTAATAAATAGAAAAAGTAAAATATTGGCATATGGAAAGAATAAAATTGATGCAATGAAATTGTTAAAATATTTCAGCGAGGAACAATTATTTTTTAACCCTCAATTCATAAAAATAAAAGGTATGAATGTATTAATAATTATCATAAATTAACAATTTTAACGATTATATATTTATTAAGCTTTAGAATTTTATTCTCGAGAAAAAAATAGTGATGAAAAAATTTTGACTAAAAAATAATCCAAAAAAAAAATTAAGGCAATAGAATGAAAAATCAATTAATAATTAAATTTCAGAGAAATCATCTGAAATTGAATGCATTTTGGAATATATTTTGGAGACACGCATTGTTAAAACCGAATTATTTGCTAAAAATATCTCCGAAAATTACTATAAAATATTTCGACGAATTGTACCGAATGAAGAGATAAAAAATTTAAAAATATACAAAAATGATATGAATAAATATTATTTTGAAAAATTGGAAAATGAGGGTGAAATAAATAAAAAAACGGAAGAATGTTTTTGGATGAATGTGGAGGCTTCAGACACAGATGGAAAATATTTATCGATGGAAAAATTGTTCACCCAGAAAGATAATCAAAATGTCTTGTCAAACGAATGGCATGAAAAATTGGGTGAGAAAATTTATTTTAAAATATTATTCGAAGCATTCTTTAATTTATTATTTATTAATTATTAACCATATCAAATTTAAGAAAAATTAAATATTTTTCACAGATTCCCTGCAAAATTGTATGCTTGATTTCATTGTAAATTCCAAATTATATAAATTTGGAAGAATCATAACAATTTTTTTGAATGAATTTAATGGAAAAAGGGGCGAAGAAAATGCAATATTAAGTGAATATAAAAACAATGAAAATCCAAATATTGTCTTTCGATGGAATTGGGGATTAAAAATGCCAAACCCGGAGGAGACAATTTATGAAGAGGGCCATCATGGATTTCAGACTTTGAAAAAATGTCAACAATTTGAATTAAAAAACCAAAAAAATAATGGGTATTTTTTTAATTAATGAAATAATGAAAATATATAGTCAAAATTGAAAACATATCAAAAAATTTTTTTTTTATTTTTAATTTTTTCCTATTAATTAAATTTTTTTAACAGAAATAGAAAGGGCAAAATGTTGGCCCAAGAAAAGGAAAAAATAGATGCAATGGAATTGCTCAAATATTTCAAAGAGGAACAATTATTTTTGAGCCATCATTTCACATGGAGTATGAAAATATTTATAATAATTTAAAAACAATTTTTTCATTATAAATTTTAAGTGGTAATAGTTAAGTTTGTGCCATAAAAAATCTTTGTTTAAAAATGAATATTTTATAGATTTCAACTTTCAAGTGCGATGATTTTAATTTTTTATTTTTTTCTCTAATCTTTCTTCATTATAAACTGGTTCTTTGAACCTCATAAAAAACACAAGTTTTTTGATGGAATTTAAGCTGAAATTTTCTATAATCTGTATTTTATAAAAATTTTAAGTCCAAAAGCCGGTTTAGAATGTAAACTCAATCAAGATAAATATCAAAGCATTACAAATAAAAAATTAAATTAATGCTTATTTAAGAATTTCTAATTTAAAAAAAATAATTGCAATAAATTAATTATTTTAAACATAATAATTTTTATGAGAAAAAAATAGTGAAGAATAATTAAATCATTAATAGAGTACGGATTTATATGCACCGATAAGTGCCAATATATGCGCATATATATGCACCAAAAAAGGCCAAAATATGCAGCAAATATGCCAAGAAATGCCGAAATATGCTTACATATGCACAAAATTATATTGATATTTTTGATTTTATGTATGAAAAAATGGTAAAAAAATTTTATTGAACTCAAAAATTAATGATTCAGTATTTCTGTTGCTTAAAATTCCAAAATATAAATTTCCAAAAATTTTGTGCTGCTGAAAAAAATGTTGGATATTCGACACATAGGAGGGACAGTTCACTTTTTAGGAAAATTTTTCCATTTTATTTTTTTTAGAAATTTTCTAGAAAAAAAATAAAAATAATTTTCCCGAAAATACTATTCTAACAAAATTTTGAATAAATTTTTTTCAAAAATTGAAAAAATATAAAAATTTTTCTAAAAAAATTTAGAAATTTTCAATAAAATTGGCAAAAATTCTCGAATTTTGGGAAAATATGCACCATATATGATATATGCATGAAATGTCCAAAATAAGCCAAAATATGCATTTTGAAAACGGTTCAAAATCACTTTATTGAATGTAAAAATACTTTTTACACATTCCCCAATGCTGTGCATATGCGCATGCTCATACAAAATATGCATTTCCATAAAAATCCGTACTCTATAGTCATTAATCGATTAAATATGATATAAATTTCTTATAATTGCGCAAAAATATGAAAAATTATATTTCAGAGCATTCACCTGAAATCGAATGCATTTTGGATTATATTTTGGGGACACGAATTGTTCAAACCGAAATATTTGTCGAAAATTTACATACTGGAATAGAATTTCAATTTCTTAAAAGAATTGTGCCGAATGATGAGATAAAAAAATTAAAAATTCACAAAAATAATATGAACAAATATAATTTTGAAAAATTGGCAAATGAGGGTGAAGCCAATAAAAAAACTGAAGAATGTTTTTCGATGAATATGCAAGCTTTAGAAGAAGATAGAAATTATTTATCAATGGAAAAATTATTCCAACTGACCGAAAATCGACTTATATTGCCCCCGAAATGGCAGGACAAATTAGGTGAGAAATTAAAATTTGATTTAAAAATACAATTATTTTCAGACAATCTGCAAGAATGTTTGCTTAATTTCTTAGTGAATTCAAAATTTTTCACTTTTGGAAATATCGGACTGATTGAAAATGTGATTAAAAAAACGCCTGAAGAACAGACAATATTAATTCCTTATGAATTCTCCAATGATAAAAAAAATCCAAAACTTCTTTTTCAATGGAAATGGGGCAAAAATGGAAAACCGAAGGAGGCAATTTATGAAGAAGGCGATGATGGATTTGAGGCATTGAAGAAATGTGAACAAATGGGATTGGTCATCAAGGAGAATGGGTATAAATATAAATATAAACTATAAATATACATTGATTAAATACTATTATGTTTACATTATGTTTATTGTTTATATAATTGACTTTCATATTTGCACAAAATATAAGTGAGAGACATTAAAAATTTTTTATCACAATCATATATCGTCGTAATATGTACCATTATGAATTAATTAATTTATGGAATTACCAGAAATATATAAATAAGTTTAAAAATGTCAAACCATTTTACAAATGGTCAAATTTTACCAAAATTAAAATGGTTTACAAAAATACCAGAGATTGGTAGACCTCAAGTTAGACCTTGAGCTCAATGTCGATCTGGACCTGGAGCTCAAGATCCAGATCGAGTCAAGTTGAAAAATTATAGGCCAGCTCAAGCCCAGGTCCAGGTCGAGGTGAAAAATCATCAATTTTCCCCTATGAGGTCAAGGAAATGCTTGAGCTCAATGTCGATCTTGACCTGGAGCTCAAGATCCAGATCGAGTCAAGTTGAAAAATTAGAGGCCAGCTCAAGCCCAGGTCGAGTCGAGTTGCAAAAATCCAAGGTCTACCAATCTATGAAAAATACTGGCTTAAATTCAAAAATATAGTTGAACTTAATTTAAAATAGATTTAAAAACTTTATATTGAATATAAAACGGTTCTTAAAAATTTATTTGAGCCATTGAAAAAGACTAAATGATAATTAATAGAATATACCAAAATTCAATTAGCTAATAGTACCAGAATTGATTGAAAATTTATTAATTTTATTATGGCATTAATTTAAATTAATTTTTTTTATCAATTTTAGTGATGCCACAATTTCCAAAGATGAGCCTTCATCCTCGACTAAAAATCTGGAAGACTATCATCAGCAACATATAGCAGAATTGTGAGTATTATTATTTTTATTGAATTAATTTTTGAATTTAAATTAAAAAGAAATGGAAAAATGGTGGCAAAAGGGAAAGCAAAAATTGATTTAATGAAATTGCTCAAATATTTCAAGCAAGAAGAATTATTTTTGCGGCAATTTCCAAATGGTAAGAATTTATTATTATAAAATGACATTTGATTTGATTTTATTTTGAAATCTGATTTTTTTTCATTTATATATGAAAAGGAGGTGAAAAAATACATTTTATCCTTAAATATAAATTTTTGATAATACATGCTATTTTTTTCTCCCCAAAAAAATCTTTTTTTCCCCAAAACTTTATTTCCCCCAAAAAACACTTTTTTATCCCCAATATCTCTTTTTTCCCCAAAAAACACTTTTTTATCCCCAATAAACCCAAAAGTGAAAATTTTTTGATTTTTTTTTTTAAAATCATAAAAATGAATGGAATTTAAGCTTCAGAAGATGAAATTATCTCAATATTTATAATATGAATTTTCATATAAATTTCTTTCGTCATTAAAAACTTAGCTTTACCTAGCTCAAAATCTTACCCTAATCTTAGCCCTTAGCCCCTAAAACCCATGCTCTGATAACCTAGCCCATAGTTCGGAAAATCACATTCGATCATAAACATTAAACTTATTAGAAAAATTTTTTTGCACATTGGAACATGTGTAATGAGTTGCATTCCATTTACTTTTATGATTTTTAAGAAAAAATCAAAAAATTTTCACTTTTGGGTTTATTTGGGGATAAAAAAGTGTTTTTTGGGGAAAAAAAAGTTTTGGGGATAAAAAAGTGTTTTTTGGGGAAAAAAAGTTTTGGGGAAAAAAAGATTTTTTTGGAGAAAAAAAAGTTTTTTTTTGGGGAGAAAAAAGGTTATCACTTTTGATAATTTATATAAATTATCTCTATATTAGTTTAGACATAATAAGTGATAAGATAATCGGCTAAAATTTAAATTAACCAAGAAATTGTGATTTTTGGATAAATTAATATTTTATATATTTTTATATTTTTTAGTTGCAATTTTTGGTAAAAATATTATAAATATGGATGAAAAGCATTGTGCAATTTGTTTGGCTGATTTTGAAAATGATGACAAATTGGAACGACTTTATTGTGGAGTGCGTTAAATTTTAAAATATCATTAAAATAAAAAAATTTATAATTTACATGATAAAATTAATTATATTTTAGCATTATTTCCATTGGGATTGTATGCAACATAACAGGCAAGAAATGATCTAAATTTAAAATATTATATTTATTTGCAGGAAATATAATCATTTTAAATGTCCAATTTGTCGTGAAAATGTGATAACTTTATCAATGCCGTGAAAAAATTATATTTGAAATTGGAAAGAAGGAAATTTTTACCAAAAATTGATTTATCAGTCAGCTAGCTTTTTTTGGCATAAATATTCCATATTTAAAGAACTACAAAATGTAACCTTGGCTTTATTTTCTATTAAAAGTCCATAGTTTTAAATAATTTATGCATATCATTTTTATTTTTCCTATGATTTGGCTTATTATTAAAATTTAAAAAATTCGTATGAAAATTTTTCAATTGCAAAAATGGTATATTTCTATCCAATTTTATCAATTTTGGTCTCTATCAGAGATTGGTAGACCCAGGATTATTCTAACTTGACTTGATCCTTGACTTGACCTGGGCTTAGGTCAAGTCAAGGTCAAGCAATTTCCTTGACCTTTTGCTTGACCTCAAGTTCCAACTTGACCTTTTAAAATTCGCCATTTTCAAGGTGTAAAATCATTTTTATTTAAAAAAAATATGCATTAAAAAATAAAATTGTGATCATAAAATTATTCTGAAAAGAAATATTTATTGTTTAAATGTATAAATAATTTTTGGTTCAATAATTCAAAACGGTTTAATTGTGAGTTGTATTTGAGGGTAGATGTTAGGGTTCTAAAAGAGAAAGGCTTACAGCTGTCTGAAAATGAAATCCTATAAATAAAATCGACCATGACGAATCGAATGAGCCTAATGCTCTAGTCTGTACGGTTCCTAGAAGCCGAGATTTCCAAAATTATCCAACCCATCACTTGGATTATTCCGGAATTAATCAATTTCCAATATTCGCTGCAACGAATATATTAATCAGAGGAGGGTGGCTCTAACCTACTGTTGGGACTTAGAACATATAGTAAGCATCCAAGAATAAATGAGCCCAACTTGGTGAATAATTAAGGGAAATTCAAGCCCTTATCCAGGAATTATACATGGATGGATGATGGAATATGGGCTAGGGTGGATTTTTCAATGACTTTGGTAATTTTTTTCTGCCTTGGAGAGCTGAATTTTATGGAAAAAAGGTATAAGGAGCAAAAATTTGCATTTTAAAAGAGACCCGGACTGAGCAAATTTTGCAAAAATGGCCCCCGATAAGGAGAAAATTTGGTCAAAAATGGCCCCGCAGAGAAAAATTTCTTCCTATTTGGGAGGGAGAGGAGGATTTTTCATCATATACTAGATTATCCGCGTAATGGATGGGGAAATTCTCCCTTAACCCCCATTAACCCTTCTGAATTCTGAATCAAGATTGGATATGGGAGTGTACGGTCTACGGTGTGACGTGTTACTTTGGATTTGCTAAAAATCTGCCCCGAGAAACAGGATAACCATTTCTGATGAGGGGAAATATACAATTTAAATGCTTCTGATTCTGACAATCCCGTGAAAATTTTGCCTTATGGAGTAATTTTAGCTAAAATTTTCTCTAGCGGGGCTATTTTTGATTAATTTTCCTCCCACCCTACCAATTTGGCTTAAAATTTTATCTTCTGATATGATTTTAAGTAAAAATTCCTTTTATCGAGTAATTTTAAATTTTTTCTCAAACGGGAAATTTTTGTTTAAATTTTCTCCCTATCTGGTTCATTCATGATCAAAAAATTTACCTTATTAGGCAGTTTTGATTCTGTTTTTCCATGACTGGCCATTTTTCTTTATAATTTTTCGCTATGTTAAGAAGATTTAGAAATTGAAGAATAAAAAGATATTGGAGATGATATTTTAATTATTTTTGTTTGATTTTTTTGAAATTTTATGAAAAATCAAATTTTAAAAATTTTTAAGACCATTTTTCATAAAAATGAAAAACTATAAAACCGAAATAGCAAACCGAGATTGACAAATAGGGAAAACTGAAATTTGGAAACCTCGGTTTAAAACTGATTGTGAGCAACTCAACTTCCTCCTAATCAAATGATCATCCAAATTTCATGTTATTATAATAATATGTTGATAATTCTCTTTCTAGTCAATACATTATTTGATTAATGGGAATTACAATTTGGAATAATTTAAAATAAAATTATTTTGTTATATAATTAAAATATGCTGTATGACCGCGTCATAAAATTCATTGAATGCGTTTCTTCAAACTTCAATAAAACATTGTTTAACCGTGAGAATTACCAACAATTCAAACAATTACAACAATTGGCTTAATTCATTATCTGTTGGAAAATGTTGGACAATAAGACAATAATGCGACAATAAATAGGAATGTAAAATAATTCCGAAAAATAAAGAGAAAAAAAAAATAGAATGCGTTATATCATTTAACAAAGAAAAACCGAGAGGAAATGAACCAATGAAAAATGCCGATTTCATGAAAGGAAAAAAATAGTTTTTTTTTAGCTGTTAATGTTTCTCATTTTGCCATTGCTTTTCTTTGCAAATTTCCCTGCGAACTTTTGATACAGCCTCAAAGAATAAATTCATCTTTTTTTGTGGATTCTTTTGGGCTAATTCCTCTTTTGGTGCGATTATTTTATTAAATTTTTCCATGGCTCGAGGCACAATTTCCAGCAATTCCGCATACATTAACGCGTAGAATAATCCTTTAATAGAATATCTTTCCAGCAATATTTGTTTGGTATTGTCCATATAGCTTATTCCCACACAAAAGATGCGTAAATGCAATTGGGTGAGCAATTCATTTTTCTTCTGTTCTTCCATTTGAGTATTCTTCCCTTCTAAAATATGACTAAAAATAAAAAATTTTAATAGTTGCCAATCACTGATGTGGATCTCGTAATCGTACTTCGTACTCGTATATTTCTTACTCGTAAAAATGATTACGAAAATACGAGGAAGAATATGAATGAAAAATTTGGCGATAATTTTTCGGTACGAAATACGCGGTACGAGATGATTTTTGCTCGTACTTAGTTGTTCGTACTCGTACCGTACTCGTACTACGCAGGTACGAGGGGAAAAATGGGCGGTACGCAAGTACGAGGACGAATACAAAAAAATTCCCAAGTCAATCATGTGCCAATTTTGGCAACAAATTTATATTCTTTTGTCAATAAAATCACATTTATTTTTTCAATAAACTAATAATGGTTTAAGCCATTTTGACCAGGCAAACCATTTAGAATTTTTATCTACTCAATGAAAAGCGTTAGATTATAAAAATTTTTTCAGTTTTTATCCAAAACAAGATTAACTAAACCACATGACGTTTCACGTTTTTGATTTAAGATTTCTTTAGTTTCAGCGAAATGTCTTAATAAACTCTACATCAATAATTTAACAGGTGAAAATTTTTTGATTTTATCGACAAGATAATTTAAATTTCTCGAAAAAAAAGTTTTTCTCATTTTTATTTCATCAGCAATGACCCTGGAAAAAAAAATATATTTTTTTTTATCTCTTTTTATATTGTATTTTGTATATAACTTTAGAATAAATTTTTGTTCGTCATTCATTTCATTTCTTAGAGAATACTCTAAAATAAAATGAATATTTTTTTAAAAAATAATTGAAAAAATAAAGTATATAAATTCATTTAATTTTTTTTTACTATGCCTTTTTAAAAAAATAAAAAAATACCTTAATGTTTTCTCCAAAATTTTCTTGCCTATTTTAATTCTAATCTTCTCCCTATCATCCCCATCCTCGAGATCGGATACATCAAAATGTTTTTCGGCCAAATATTTCAGCATATAGAATTTTAGGCGATTGTACCATTTTTCATATTTATATTTAATGTCATTTTTAAATATGTAATAGTAAATTGTGTCATCTTTTCTGATTGCTCCCAAATTGTTTCGCAATTTTATATTGGGTATCTTATGGTGATGAAAATTAAATATTTCTAAAATAAAATACAACAAACCTGGCTTACTGCTCTTTTATACTGGCTTGCAATGAAAATTTTATCACCTTTCAAAAGATTTACTTTTATTCTCAATAAAATTTGACTCATCGAAATTGTTAGATAGTATTTATAATCTTTCGGTTTTATTTGCTCAACAATGTTCACCATTATTTTGGGTAACACTTCCAATAGAGCCAATAAATTGAAAATTTTTGGTAATTTTTCCGGGAAATATGGATCTTTTCGCAATTGCGCGTATTCCTCTTCCAAGTTTCCCTTCCTCTCTTTTTCGTTTTTAATCATTTCATTCACAAATTGCTCTTTTGTATTGTAATAAAATAAAAGTTGAGCACTGTCAATGCCAGTGATTTCCTAAAAGATAATATTTTTAATTCTAAAACTTTAAGTAAAAAAAATTACCACATTTTGTGGGATGATCAAATTCAGGAAAATTCGAATTTCTTTTTCAAGGGCACATTTGTTTTCCGTCAAAATGGCGTATAATGGATGTTGCTCGACTTTTACTTTTGATATTGTCGCTCTATGCATTTTATCAAAGTCAATTTTATGTTTATCATCCATAGAATAAGCAAAAATGCAGTCAACGATGAATCCAAATTTGAATAAATATTTTTGCCTGAGTCTCAATTCATCTACATTTTCTTCTGCCCAAATTGCTTTCAAATCATTTTGAATTTCATTTTGCGTGTCAACATAAAATAAAACATTTTCATCTAATTTAATTTAACTTTTCGAAATTGATTATTTTATAAATAATTAAGGGTACGCGACGGTTTTGGCGGGCCGGTTTGTGGAGAACTAGTTTTTGCTTTATAACTCATCACAAACTGAACCATTTCGAATGTTTTTATGTGCATTTGATAGAACAATCCATTATCTATCGAATGATATAAAAAATAATATTATAATATATTAAATAGGAAAAGTTATGAGTTATTGAATAAAAGTGGGCAAAATGTTGTCAATTTTGAAGGTTTTTGATTTTTAAAAAATGCAAAAATATGTTTATAATTTGTTTTTATATAGGCTGATAGATAGAATTTTTTGCTTTATTCAATGATATAAAAAATATTCTAAAATATTCATTAGGCGCTGAGCTATTAGTTTTCGCCACAAAACAGCCGCGCCACAAACCGTCCCACTCCGATAATTAATTTTCTTTTATCCAGCCAGCATATTTTCCTTTTTAACAGAAATTTATCTCTTTAATTTACTCACATTTTTGATTGCGCAAATTAATAAAAACAAAGCTGTATTGGGATATTTGATCTTTATGAAGTGTTTCTTCTCTTCCGATGTTAATTCTCTTTCTGTTTTTGCCGTATTTTCTCCCTTAAATTTAAAATCAAATGAAGACGAAATGTATTCGAGAGGAATTTAAGGCGGGGAGATAGAAAAAGAAGAATGTTGAAAGAATTTGAAAAAATGACTCATTTTGATTTTAAACACGAGAAAAAGCCATTTTCCTCAGTCTTCATTTTTTTTCTTAACCAATTTCACCATTTTCATTCGTCATGGAATAAACTAAGAAAATCATCTCTTGCCTATTTTATTTCTCCTGAATTTCTCCTACATTTTTATGTTAGGAATTTGGCCAAAGAGACTTGGAAAATTTTAAATGATTGCAAAAGAGGCTGAAGAGAGCCTAAAAAGGAATTGGATTGGATTTGAGGATTAATTAAGAGAATTTAGGAATTTGGAATTTGGATTGGTGGAAGATTGGGAAGTTTATTCATTTTATCCCTACTTGTTCATTTTCTAAATCGCAATTCACATTGCTGAATTGTAAGGCAATTCACAGAGAAGTGAATTGCAAAAATGGAAAATTTTCCGCAAAATTTTCTACAAATGGTACTTTTTGTTTACCTGCTGAATTACAAATTTTTGAAAATCCCCTGCAAAATTGGACATTCTCTCATGGAATGGCAATTCATCAATAATGTTGGGGGATTTCAATACTTCTTCTGGATCATCCACAATAGCCGGATGAGCAAATAATTTAGGGCCGCGAATAGCTAACAAATCGTATAATTCAAAAATTTTGGCCAATTTCGGATTTGCTTTAAAATCCATTCGTGACACTGAAATTGGTACATTTTATAGGTTAAATATGTAGGCTATTATTCAAAATAAAAGTTCTATATAGTACCCCGATATGCAGAGTAAGACTAGCCGGTTATATTTGGATGTGAGGGATAAAAATTTAGCGAAATTTTTTCAGGAAAAAATTCGCTTCTTTTAATTTGTATTTGATTTTCTAAAAAAGTAGCTGACTAATGCATACTAAAATCAGATATTCTATTCTTACATTCTTACTATCAGTAGGTATTTTTAATTATATTTTTGGACAAAAAGATATAAAACTGTCCAAATTTTCTTGGGATTTTATAGGAAAAAAAACTAATATGAACCTTTCCGTCTCACCACTCCCCTTTCCATGATTTTGATGAGCTACAGCTTGCAATACCATTAACCAATTTAAATGAACTAAAGTGCATTATAGCCCTAATCATTGACTATTAATTGATATATATTGCTTATCCAAAAATGTAAAGTTTTGGCCAAGTTGTGGCTAGAAATTTTGAAAAGTCGTCTTTATTTTGTATTTATGGATATAATAGCAAAATCATTATAATTTTGAATAAATAGGTATATACATATTGTTCTAAGATGAAATAAAACATTTTGATTGGTTATTTTTATTTGACTATTGAGCTATGGTTCGTCAAAATCTCTTAGACAGAAATGGCTCTGATGGAAATGGCGGTAACCGTTCTAAATGTCCCCGAGATCAAATTGATGTGCCTGTTTACACCAATTATTCCAATCCAACCTTCATAGCGGCCTATTCCAAGTTTTTGTCCACTGCTATTGCCTGTACCGATTTCCATCAAACTTGCATATTTACAAAAAATTGTGAAGAAACATAAAATTGTCATCCACATTAAAATTTCTTTGAAAATGCAAAATTAAATGAAGAAAAATGAAAAGCCTACTTATTCGATGAAGACTTTGTATTGGGAGACAATTAAGAAGATTTGAAATGTTCTAATGAGGACAAAGAGATAAGCTCTGGCGTATTTTATTGGTCCGGACTCCGTATTTGCCCACTTTCGGCTGGCAATTAATACTTGCAGTCGCAATTCAAATGTACCCATTCTATGCCAAAAATATGTTGATCACTCTATTTCTGTGTATATAAAATGAGCCCATTTTATGTCTAAAATATTTTGATCACTCCCTTCCTATTTTCCAAAAATGAACCCATTTTATGCCAAAAATATGTTGATCATTCCCTTTCTATGTATATAAAATTAACCCATTTTATTTTAAAATGATTCATTTATTTCTGTATATTTCCCTCTTTTAATTTTATACAAATCCTTTTTGTGATAATTAAATATTATTTCGATAAAAATTCAAATAATTTTAAAATTCGACATAATTGATTAATCTAAATTAATGTGTACCCGGCAGTGAACAATTCAATAAAAGTACATTCTTCCTTTATCTGCTCAGCAATCTCAATGGTCATTCAATTTTTTCGCTGCGCGGCTATTTTTGACTCAAATTTTTCGCTGAGCGGCCATTTTTGGCTCAAATTTTTCGCTACGATACTATTTTTGGGTTTAATTTTCGCTTGCGGCTAATTCAGACTAAAAATTTTCCCCTTCGTTGTCATTTTTGAGAATTAAAATTTTTTAAAGAAAGTGAAAAAAATGTTTTTAAATGTATTTATATCAAATTTTAAGCTTTTAGAAAATGCCATATTTTTTGCCATATTTTTGAAAAATTTTGCCATATTTTTTCCATATTTTTCAAGGTTTATGCCATATTTTTGGTTAGATGAATCGGTCACCTTGATAGGGAATAGCTTTTTTCATATAAATTACGGCTGATTTTTTGGTTTGTTAACAATGTGGAATGGGGAATCAGACTCGTGAGATTGGGATTGGCAAAAAGACATGAATAAGGGGATGTGGGGAGGGCTCCGAAATCCAAGGTGTATGAGGGACGTGCAATTCTGCCAGTTTGGCCAAATAATAATATAGGGACCAGAAAGAATTAAAAGAAGATTATGAAATGTCAATCTTCATTCATTTATTAGATTATCCAAGATGGATTCTCCATTCACATTTCACATAATCCAAGGAGGCAAAGAATTCCCTATTCATTCATATATTTTTTTTTATTAAAATTATAAAAAATAAAATGATCAAAGTTTTAGAATGGCTTTAATTAACATTAGACGGAATATGGCCATTTATGATGATTTTTGAAATATTTTACGCATAAAACACAAAAATTAAAAGTTACGATTGCACAAATAGTTCCAACACATTCCTGCGAGAATAAATGACCATAACTTTTGTAGTTTTGAGTTTTATGAGAAAACGATGACAGATTTGCACTCTGCCCATTGAGACGCGTCGATTTAACTATAACTTGACCAAAAAAAAAATTTCAAAAAATTTTTCGTGTTCAAACCCGTAAGGGAGGACGGGGGACCCTTCACTTTTGCGATTTTCATGATTTCATAACTTTTTTATTTTTTGGGTTTTATGCGAAACAAATAACATTTTCGTTACCAGCTCGACAAGACGCGTCGATTGGTATATCATTTCCGAAAAAAATTTTTTGAAAAAATGTTGACCCAAAAATAGATTACAAATTTGATAAGTACTTGTTTTAAAATTGCTCACATCAGATTTTTCGGAATTAATTTGGTGAAACACAAAACAGGCGAATTATTTTTTGTGACGCACATCTCTTTTACGTTAAAATTGCGATTTATTGCACATTCCTTGCCCAATTGCAATTGCCCATTCACCCGCTTTTGTTTTTGCAAATAAAATGTATAGCTGATCTTTTTGGTTTATAAAGTGAATATAGAAGAAAGGCATTGTTGGGAAGGCGCAATTGGAATTGGAAGAAGACTCGTGAGAATGGGATTGGCAAAAGAAAATGAATAAGGAATAGAGGTGATGACCCAAACCCAAACCCAAAAAGTGTGTGAGGGAAGCCCACTTCTGCCAATTAGGACAAATAATATAGAGGGAAAATAAGAATGTAATCGAGAAAAAATTTTATATGTAAAAGAGAAATGATGAAACCAACCTTCATTCATTTGTTCGATTATTCGAGATGGATTCTCATAATCGAAGAGAATTCCCTATTTATTATATTTAAAAATATATTAAAATTATAAAAATTAAACTAACAAAACCTAGAAATGTCTTTAATTAAACTTATTCGGAATGCAGTCATTTTATGATTTTTTTCCATTTAAACATATTAATTTTAATTCCATTTATTTCCTTATCCTTATATAGGATCGTCGATAATAAATTTCCTTTTTCTCAATTTTTATTTTCAGTAAAAATTAAATTTAAAAAAAAAAAAACTATGAAATTTTCTTGCATTATTTTTATTATTTTTTATATTCCTTCATGCATTTCTCCATTTTGTAATTCTCTTAATTGCATATCGCTGAGAAAAGATTGTAAGTACAATTTATAAAATTAAACTAAAAATAAAAATGTTTGCTTTATTTTTTAGCACTCGAATGTATATTGGAATATATTTTGAAAATTGGAATTCTTCAAACAGAATTATTTCCTAAATATAATTATGTCTTTGGAAATTATAAAATATTACGAAAAATTGTACCGAACGATGAGATAAAAAATTTAAAAATATACAAAAATGATATGAACAAATATTTTCTTGAAAAATTAGAAAATGAGGGTGAAGCCAATAAAAAAACTGAAATATGTTTTTCGATGAATGAGAAAATTTTAGAAAAGGATGGAAATTATTTGTCAATGGAAAAATTGGTCATTCTATCTAACAATAAATTTTTTTTGCCGAATGAATGGCAGAAAAAATTTGGTAAGAATTATTATTTAAAAAAAATTAATCTTGTTTTAAATATTAGTCCCGCCTGTTTCCCAACATTTAATTCCGCCTGTTTCCCAATTAATCCCGCCTGTTTCCCAACATTTAATTCCGCCTGTTTCCCAAACATTTAATTCCGCCTGTTTCCCAAACATTTAATTCCGCCTGTTTCCCAAACATTTAATTCCGCCTGTTTCCCAAACATTTAATTCCGCCTGTTTCCCAATTAATTCCGCCTATTTCCCAAACATTTAATTCCGCCTGTTTCCAAACATTTAATCCCGCCTGTTTCCCAACATTTAATTCCGCCTGTTTCCCAAACATTTAATTCCGCCTATTTCCCAAACATTTAATTCCGCCTGTTTCCCAAAATATTTAATTCCGACTGTTTCCCAAACATTTAATTCCGCCTGTTTCCCAAACATTTAATTCCGCATGTTTCCCAACATTTAATTCCGCCTGTTTCCCAAACATTTACTCCCGCCTGTTTCCCAACATTTAATTCCGCCTGTTTCCCAACATTTAATTCCGCCTGTTTCCCAAACATTTACTCCCGCCTGTTTCCCAACATTTAATTCCGCCTGTTTCCCAAACATTTAATTCCGCCTATTTCCCAAACATTTAATTCCGCCTATTTCCCAAACATTTAATTCCGCCTGTTTCCCAATATTTAATTCCGCCTGCTTCCCAAACATTTAATTCCGCCTGTTTCCCAAACATTTAATTCCGCCTATTTCCCAAACATTTAATTCCGCCTGTTTCCCAAACATTTAATTCCGCCTGTTTCCCAAACATTTAATTCCGCCTATTTCCCAAACATTTAATTCCGCCTGTTTCCCAATATTTAATTCCGCCTGCTTCCCAAACATTTAATTCCGCCTGTTTTCCAAACATTTAATTCTAAAATCTTTCTATTTCATTTTTTGTCATCCTTCTCCAAACAAAATCAATAAATTATTTTTTTTTTTCACAGATTCCCTGCAAAATTGTATGCTTGATTTCATTGTAAATTCCAAATTATATAAATTTGGAAGCATCAAACCAATTTTCCTGGAAAAATTGAAGGAAAAAACAAGCGATGAAATAAGGAAAAAAGGATTGCTAAAGACATATAAAATGATAGACAAACCAAATGTTGTTTTACAATGGAAATGGGGAACCGGAGGAGACAATTTATGAAGAGGGTCATCATGGGTTCCAAGCTTTGAAAAATTGTCAAAAATTTGAATTGGCCATCCAAAAAAATAATGGGTATTTTTTTAATTATATGAAAACAATTAACAATAAGAATGGAATAAAAAAAATATCAAAAAAATTTTTTTAATGTTTTCAAAAATAATAATTTTTTTTCGTTAATTAAATTTTTCAGAAATAGAAAAGGCAAAATATTGGCGCAAGAAAAGGAAAAAATTGATGCAATGGAATTGCTCAAATATTTTAATGAGGAACAATTATTTTTTAGCCCTCAATTCATAAAAATAGAAGGTATGAATTTATTAATAATTAAATAAATTATTAAGCTTTAGAATTTTTTTATTGAGAAATAGTGATGAAAAAATTTTGACATTAAAATAATCAAAAAAATTGAGCAAAATAATTTGAAAAATCAATTAATTTATAAATTTCAGAAAATTCACTTGAATGCATTTTGGAATACATTTTGGAGACACGCATTGTTAAAACAGAATTATTTGCTAAATATATCTCCGAAAATTATTATAAAATATTACGACGAATTGTACCGAACGATGAGATAAAAAATTTGAAAATATACAAAAATGATATGAACAAATATTATTTTGAAAAATTGGAAAATGAGGATGAAGCCAATAAAAAAACTGAAGAATGTTTTTGGATGAATGTGGAGGCTTCAGATGTAGATGGAAAATATTTATCAATGGAAAAATTATTCACCCAGCAGAAAGAGAATCAAAATGTTTTACCAAACGAATGGCATGAAAAATTGGGTGAGAAAATTTATTTTAAAATATTATTCATAACATTCTCTAATTTATTTCTATGCTTATTTTTTAATTAAAGAATTTAATTTATTTTAATTTAAGCAAAATTTAAATTAATTATTTATTTACAGATTCCCTGCAAAATTGTATGCTTGATTTCATTGTAAATTCCAAATTATATAAATTTGGAAGCATCATACCAATTTTTTTGAATGAATTGAATGGCAAAACTGATGAAGAAAAAGCAATATTAAGGGAATATAAAAACAATAATGATCTAAATGTTGTTTTGCAATGGAATTGGGGTGTAAAAATGCCAAAACCGGAGGAGACAATTTATGAAAAGGGCCATCATGGATTCCAGGCTTTGAAAAATTGCCAAAAATTTGAATTGACCATCCGAAAAAATAATGGGTATTTTTTAATAACAGTGAAATGGAAAATAGAAACTATCAAAAAAATATTTTTTAATTTTTTTTACAATTAATTATGTTTTTTTTTGACAGAAATAGAAAAGACAAAATGTTGGCGCAAGAAAAAGAAAAAATTGATGCAATGGAATTGCTCAAATATTTCAATGAGGAACAATTATTTTTGAGTCAACAATTCACAAGGAGTATGAATAATTAATAATATTAGAAAATAATTTTATCGATTATAAATTTAAAGTGGTAATAGTAAGTTTGTGTCAAAATTTAAAAAAATGTTTGTTTAAAAATGGAATTTTTATAGGTTTTCAACTTTGTTATTTTTTTTATAATCTTTCTTCTGTTTTTTTGAATCTACTATAGAAAGCAAATATTTTGATGGAAATTAAGCTGAAATTTTGTAAATTCTCTATTTTAATAAAAAAAAATCTAAAATTTTATGGGTTCAAAAATCGGTTTAGAATGAAAATTGAAGCAATTACAAAATTGTATCGCAAATAAAAAAAATAAATAAAGAAATTTATAAGAATTTTTTTTATTTTTTTCCACAAAAATAAAATTAAGTGAAAAATAAAAATGTATCAATAAAATAAATTAAATTAAACGCCATTAATTGATATAAATTGCTTACAATTTCGCAAAAATATGACAATTTATTAAATAAATATATTTCAACAGAGTATACACCTGAAATTGAATGCATTTTGGATTATATTTTTGAGACACGAATTGTTCAAACCGAAATATTTGTCGAGCATTTATATAATGGAATATTTGAAATTTTTAAAAGAATTGTGCCGAACGATGAGATAAAATATTTAAAAATATATAAAAATGATATGAACAAATATTATTTTGAAAAATTAGAAAATAATGTTGAGGCAAATAAAAAAACGGAAGAATGTTTTTCGATGAATGTGCAAGCTTTAGAAGAAGATAGAAATTATTTATCAATGGAAAAATTATTCAATCTGACCGAAAATCGACTGACATTGTCTCCGGTATGGAAGGAAAAATTAGGTGAGAAATAATTTTTATTTAATACGGCAGAGTTTCATCTCAGATGTACTCTTTTAAAAGATTTGTACTTTTTCTTTGGTATACTTTATGTACTTTTTTCGGAAATTATAAAAAAAAAGATAATCATTTTTGGCTTATGACTTTTCGTTGTAAGGCTTTTTAGACTAAATTTTCTTCTTGCTGGTCAATTTTGGCTTAAATTTCTCGCCTGGGGCTCGAAAAATTGTAAAAGAAATATCTTCTAAAAAATTATTGGAATCTATTGAATGAAGCTCGAAATATTAATTTTTATAATATGGATAAAATATTTAATTTTTATCATTATATTCACTAAAAATAAAAATCTTTTTTTTTGACACCAAAATCTTTTTTTCTAGGTCAATGTATTTTTGGGAAAAAATCTGAGACCCCTTAATATAAATTTCATAAAAATAATTTGAATAATTTTATTAGACAATTTGCAAGAATGTTTGCTTGATTTCTTAGTGAAATCAAAATTTTTCACATTTGGAAATATCGCACTAATTGAAAATATAATTAATAAACCGCCTGAAGAACAGCAGGCAATATTAATTTACTATGAATTCTTCAAGGATAAAAAAAATCCAAAAGTTGTTTTACAATGGAAATGGGGCAAAAAGGGAATGCCAAAAGAAGCAATTTATCAAGAAAGCGATTATGGGTTTGAAGCATTGGAGAAATGTGAACAAATTGGATTGGTGGTCATCAAAGAGAATAGGTAGAAATATAAATTATAAATATTATTATAATTAATTAACCACAGCGAGTAATGAATAGCAGGTAATTGGGTTGCGGGTAACGGTACGGATAGGCTAATCTCGAAAATTACCCGCGGATAAAAATTTTTTTTGAAATTTGTTTACTCAATTTTAAAAAATGCCAAAATAAAGAATTAAACTTTTTTTTGTATTAAAATAAAAAAATCCGTTATACGGATCCAAAAATGGCAAAAAAACAGAAAAATAAGGGTTGAGACTTGGAAGTAGTTGGGGTATAGGTAACGAACGGCGGGTCGGTAATTTGCCCAAAATCCTTGCGGGCAGTGTTGTAAAAATTTCAAAGTCTCGTCTCTCGTCTCGTCTTTTCGTCTTGCCCTTTTTACCCCCTCGTCCCTCGTCTCGTCTTTTCGTCTTTTTTTAGGACGAGAAGAGGACGAAGACGAGGACGAAACGAAAGACGTGGACGTTTTTACAACACTGCTTGCGGGTACCCGCCTACCCGATCCGCCAACGGGTAATTTATCCTAATAAATATAATATTTATCTAAAATAACGCCTCCAATTATAGTACTATATTTAAATACTGACTTTCATCATTTATATTGGCTGATAACAATAATAAGTGACAGAGATATTAAAATCTTAAATTATAATTTTGAAATAATTTTTCAGAATTAAATCGATTTAAAAATGTATAAACTGGTTTACAAATGATCAAATTTTACCAAAATTATAGCGGTTTACAAAAAAATATTAGACTGGCTTAAATTCAAAAATTATAATTAAAAAAATTCAAAAATTATAATTAAAAATTGATTTAATCGCTTTAAAATTGAAAAACAAATAAATAAAAATTCTTGAAAAATTATTTGAGCCATTAAAAAATCAAGGAAAATTAATAGAATATACCATAATTTTTGCAAACTTATAATTTTAATACGAAGAAATATAAAATGAAACGTATTAATTTAATTAATTTTTATTACAATTTTAGTGATAGCACAATTTCCAAAAATGAGCCTTCTTCATCCATGACTAAAAATTTGGAAGCCCCCCATCATCAACAACACATAGCAGAATTGTGAGTATAATTTATTATTCTAATTCGGGGTTCCCATTAATCCTTATTTTAAAATACTTGCAATTTGACCCCCATCCATAAAAAAGTGAAAATGTCCTTATTCCATATGAATGTTCGTAGAAATCCATATAATTGTCCTTATTTCCTTTATTATTGTCCTTATAAATGGAAATGTTTACCTAAAATTTTTCCCCGGGATATTGTTGGCTAAACTTTTCCCATGTCGGGCCATATTTAATTAAATTTTGCCTTACTTCGAAAGGCACATTCCGAACAAGATTTTTTTTGTAAAAAAAATTATATGTCCTTATATTTTAAAATTTTTGCCCCTTATGTCCTTATAAAATGAAAATTTTGTCCTTATGACTTGACCCCGATGGGAGCCCTGCTGCTGTTTTAATTGAATTAACTTTCGAATTAAGTAAAGGAAAAATGGTGGCACAAGAGAAAAGGAAAATTGATTTAATGAAATTGCTCAAATATTTCAATCAAGAACAATTATTTTTGCGAAAATTTCCAACTGGTAAGAATTTTTCATTTATAAATGAAAAGGAGGGAAAAATATATTTATCATTAAATCATATAAATTTTTTATAATTTATATATTAATTTAATCAATAAATGATAAGGTAATGGTAATCGGCTAAAATTTAAATTTAAGAAATTATTAAATTGTATGAATTAATGTGATTTTTGTGCAAATTAGTATTTTATTTTATATATTTTTATTTATATTTTTTTAGTTGCAATTTTTGGTAAAAATATTATAAATATGGATGAAAAGCATTGTGCAATTTGTTTGGCTGATTTTGAAAATGAAGACAAATTGGAACGACTTTATTGTGGAGTGCGTCAAATTTTAAAATATAATTAAAATTAAAATAAAATTCATAATTATATAAAATAAAATTAAATTTATTTTAGCATTATTTCCATTGGGATTGTATGAAAGAGAGCAGGCAAGAAAAGATTTAAATTTGAAAAAAAAATTATATTTAATTGCAGGAAAAATGACAATTATAAATGTCCAATTTGTCGTGCAAAATTGAGAATTTAATAATAGTCAAAGCCGTGAAAAATTATAATTGAAATTGGAGAGATGAAAATTTACCAACAAAATTGATTCATCAGTCAGTCTAGCTTTATTTTTTGGCAAAGATATTCCACATTTAAAGAACTGCAAAATGTAAAACCCTTGCTTTATTTTCCATTTAAAATGCATCATTTTCATTAATTTACGCAATTGTTAAATTCATATATATTATCATTTTTATCTTTCATAATTTTGCTTATTAAAAATTGATGGATGGCATTTTAGATAGGTGATAAAAATGTTTCGAGAGAATGATAATTTAATTTGACTAAATTTTGACCGTCCGGGGTCGATTCTCGATTCCACAAATTGAAATTATAAGAAAAATTTAAAAGGTAAACAATTAGTATCTATATCAAAAATGCCATTTTTATTCAAAAATGGGAATGGCCAAATATTTATTTAGTCAATGGATGAAAAGAAATAATGGTTCATCGAATATTCCGCACTAGGAAGATTTGACAATTCGAAATAGTTTATATTTTCCTTATTAATTGATATTAATTGTCTTAAGAAATTAATACAAACAACCACATAGGAATTCTATTCTTGAACTTTTTTAGGGATGTAAAATAGTAGAATAATTATAATAAAATTCAGGAAAAAAACCAATAGGCTTGAATTCCAATTCCAATAGATAATAAAATTGTTCATATTTTCTAAAGCTAATATTCAATATTGATTTGATACAAAAAATTAGTTTGCGGAAATTTGTAATAAAACTATTATATATAGTTTTATTATGAAAAATTAAAAATTCAATAAATTCGGGAGTTACTGAGTCTCTCTCAACAGAATTTTATTTTATGAATGATAATATTAACCGAAAAAAAATATTCGAATATTTTTCTGAATATTTTTTTGAATGTTTGGGTTAAATTTGAATAAAGATTTAATTTATACTTAATTGTTATTTCAGAATTAATTTAATTACAGATGTGTAAATGTAAAGTAGCAAATTTCAATCTGTTTTTTTATTTACGTCTCAATTTAATTGATAATTGTTTATACTTTAAAGCAAAATAATATCGAGAATGCTAATATGATAAAAAAAATAAGAGTGCAAAAAATTAATAAGGAATTAAATTTTCTTTTCTATGAGTAAAAATTTGTATTTGTCGGCTTTGTCCAAGTCGACCTTTGTTCGTCCATCGTCCCACGCATGGAAAAATGGTGAAAAAACGAAGAAGTAGAGAAAATTTCAAGAATGATGAAATGAGGAATATTGAGGAAAAATTGATGGAAATGGCAAGTAGGGAAATGTGAAATCTGATGCAATTTTATTGTATAAGTAAGCCCTTTTGATTGCCCCCAATTTCATGTCTTTTATTCATTTTAAACTTTTCATTGACTTGAAATATTTATAATTTACTCGGTGAAAATAAATCTAATTTGTCGAGTCTTAGTTCTATTCCCAGCATTTTCCTAAATCCCTTTCCGAGTTATTTCGACATTATTTGGGAATTGGAATATATATAATATATATATATATATATATATATATATATATATATATATTAAATTATACTAGTATTTTTATGAATGCTGATTTATCTGCACAATATTTTTTACAATTTCATTTTTTTTCATTAATACAATAAAACAGATCCAACAAACCCATTAATTAGTTTATATAGGGATAATTCGGATGCTAATTTTTTTGAATTGGGCCAATAGGGCATCCCTATATGGGCGAAAAGTCCAAAGACTGGCCAACGGGTTCAACAATGGAAGGCATCCAAGTAAAGTTGAAACCATGTCCACTGGTATTTGATAAACAATGGAATATGAAAAGAACATTATAGCAAAAACAAATGCTTGAAAAATAAGTGGTATACACGCCTGAAATTTATTACTATGATTATTTATTTTAGTCAATTGCTACCCAAATGATCAATGTCCGTGTCAATTGTTTATTCAATTCGAGCAGTCGTTCATTCATTGCATTTGCAGCCACAAAGCGAATCATTTTGATGCCGCAGATAAAAATTATTAAATATATGCAAGAATAAAATAAGCTAATTATGATTGCGAAAATTAATGTCGCTGATCCAGAAAATAAATTAACTCTTTTTGTCAGTTCTAAATTGAAAGATAAAATCGGTAAATTTTCAGTTGAATTCGATGATTTTGATTCAGGAAAAATGCAAAATAGTAGAAATGTGGAAAAGAAGCTTAATGCAAATGGAATTAAAAAGAGGAGCAAATATCGAGGCAAATTGATTTGCATGTCTCTAAAAATTGTTCTTTATAAAGTATATATTTTTATTATTAATAATATATAATTGCTTTTGACTTTTTCACATTAAATCAAATTTGAGCTTTTCTAAGGATTTTCATGATTTGGGAGTTGCACATCCTTTCCTAAGGGTAACTTTTCAATGCGCATCTTAAAAAAATTGTCGGTTTTTCAATTTGGGTTCAAGATTATTAAATTAAAATTATATTATAATTTTAATTAATTAAGTGAATTACTTATTTAATTAAATATTAAGTAAAGAAAGTTTATATTAGATATTTATTAATATTTTTTTGACTTTTAAGTTTCTTTGGCACAAAATTTAAAATTTTTAAAATTTTTTAAATAAATTTTTAAATTTATTCAAAGTTATTTATTTATATCTAATTTTTATTGTTTTTATTCTTCCAAAATTTTATTTTTTTATTTCTCCAAACATTCTAATCAAACATTTGTTTTTTATTCCTCCTAATATTTTAATTTTATTTCACACATTGCTTCTATTCTTTCAATATATAATATATGAAAAATAAAATTTTCTCTATGAGTAAAAAAATGTCTTATTTTGTTTAATTTGCATCAACAACAGAGAAGGAAAAATTAATTTTAAAAACATACCGATTTAGTGTGCAATATCGATAGAAAAATTGGAGTGCAATTCCAGAAAGATCCAAATGGAATAAAAAATGGTGTGCGAGAAATAATATCCACAATCCGGATTGGTGAAAAAAATTAAAATAAAATTCAATCAAATAGCCATCGTAATGAACATTATAATCATTATCGTGAGAAAATATTTGGAACTTTAATCGGGGTAAATTAAATAAAATATTATGGAAATGAAACAAAATTTACTGGTATTTTATATGTCTATTCTCTAATAATAAAATATCAGTTAGTAATTCTTTGTAATCCTAAAAATCATGGTAAAAAAACCATTTTTGATTTTACTAACCGGCATTCCAATGAAAAAGAAACCAATGAAGAAAATATCCAAAATGCATGTTTGAAGGAGAATTCGACTGTACAACCACATTTCCGTGGGCGTTTTTTTGAGGATAAGGAATAGAAGAATAAAATTTAGTAAGAATCCAATCGGAGGAATGAGCCGTGAATTCCAATGGATAAATTTCATAATTTTCTAAAATTGATTTGATACTTAATTGATATTTAAAAAATGTCAGCAACTTAAATTCGAATTGTAAATTTAATTTACAAAGTAAGAGTAATTTTGCCATCAATGAATAATTTAATTAGAGTGAGCGCTAAAAAATTGCCACCTGTTCTGTCTTACGTTTCAATGAAAATGCCAATTCTTCAAAATATTTTACGTCAATACTCAATATTATTATCAATTAAATGTAAAAAAGTCGGTAGGTTAAAATTAATTTAAATTAGTTTTAGGTAAAGTCGAGATATCTACATCCATAAAACGTTTTAAAAATTTTTTTGTGATAATATTTTTCTTAGAAAGCTATTATTATCTTCTAAATAAAATAAAAGCAGAACTAAAAAAATATTAATTCACTTAATCTCTCTTCTATATCCTTAATATTTTGACTTTTTATTAGGGTTGCACAAAATAAATTTCGATTCAGAAATTCAATGCCATTTAAAACAGAAATTTGGAATAAATTAACAGAAAATAAAAGAAACCGAAAATCAAATTTTTTTTTGAAAAAAAAGATTGAATTTTACGATAATCTTGGTTTAAAACCGATTTAACCTGATCTATTATCAATTTTTAAATGCTTTTCTTATTTGAATTTCCAATATTAGCAATTTATGCTTTAAAAATGATAAAAATAAGTGTTAATTAATCTTTTCATTCATAATCATTTATCGTCAGGACACCATATATCAGGGCTGCATGGTTCGGGATTTAAATCGATACCAGCATCAGTAACAGTTTCGATTGCTTCATTACAATTAATCGTGCATGGTGCCCATTCATTCCTTAAAAGAGATGATTAGATATATATTAAATATTTTATTGGACTTACGGTCCTTTGATGAGTGTGCATTCATAAAGTTTCGAAGGCGATAGAGCTTTGTTGAGATAGCCATCATCTGGGTGACCGCGGAATTTGCACACCCGGGTACCGTTCAAATATGGATAACAATCTCCACATTCTTCGAGAACATAAGGCAAAGCTTTCGGACAATAATCTGAAATAAAATCAGAATGTATAATTTAATTTGTGCCATGGTGGAAGAATTTGAATTGAATCAGTATGAATTGGTAAATATTTGACTAAATATAAATTATATTTCTATGAAAAGAAAAGTCAAAAATTTAATGGGGTCAATTCTTCCTTTTCGAATCTCAGAAACATTTCAAAAGTTTTTTTTAAAAAGATGATGAAGAATGAGAAGAAGAGGAAGTTAAATGATGAGGATGAAAAATGATGAAGACTATAATCTTCAGCTTCATCTTATATTTTTACCTATCCATCTATCCAGCCCGTAAACTATTACATTATTGTCAAAATTATTTCTGATTTAAGCCAGCAGATTTAAATTGAGTCCAGCCACTATAACCTAACTGGCCCTTCGAACAAAAGACCTTTTTCGAAGAAAACAATTCCACAGCCTAATTCAGGGATAGCATAAAGCCAAACTTACATATGAAATCATCGCAAATTCCAGTGGGCGGCTCTGGATCCATTTCGCAAACGGGCTCAGTCGGTACCATTTCATTGTTGATTGTTTCATTGTCATATTCGTACCAAATCCATGTGCATTTATTTATGAAACCACCCGATGTTGGCTGCCTATATTGGCACGTGGTGTTTGAGCACTGTCTTCCGCCATTTTCATCACTAACCACCGCAGTGTTATATGCACAACCGGCACAAGCTTCAATGCATTTCTTTTGATCTGCCACATTTGGTGTCACTTCCGGATCGGTACAACCTGATGATGATGAAAATGAGAAATACTCAAAAATAAATTAATATTATAGGAATATTCAATTTTCCATATTCTTAGATAATTATCGCAATGAAAATATGATATTAGGAAATATTGATTGATATTGATAGATAAAAAGTTTAAGTCCACTTTTTTGGAAAGTGAAGGTTCTCCATCCTTTGGATTGTCATATTTTGATGAATTAGGTTCAATCAAGGTTGGGATAGGGTTTGGTTGGGGTAAGATGTAAGCCATGACACCCAAAAGGGGGTGGGGGAGGGACCCTACACTTTCCATAAGGGATTATAAACTATTAATTACACATAGAATGGTATTATATTTGAAATTTTGCCAAAATTAAAGTTTAAAGCATCTAAAACCAATTTTTGTTCTTGGTGTATATCACTTTAGAATTAGTTAAAATTCAGTAAAATCTATTAATCAAAGAAATTTAAAAAAAAAAGAAACATATCATTATATAGCGCTATAGCATTTGTTATATACTTATTTAATAATATTTTTTTGGTAAAATAAATATTATTTTATAAAATTAAAAATTATTATTTTACCTGCAGCGCATGGTCTTGCAGGTTCCAATGGCAATCCAATGGGACGACATATGCCTTCATATCGGGGATCCAAAGCATCAACAAGCATCAATGTATTGGCAAGAAATATGATCAGTAAAATGAACATCATTTATTTCAATTTTTAGATTTTATTTTTAATTGAAGAATTAAAATTTTGTCGAAAATGAGAAGTGAATATTTTATTTTATTTTTAAATGACGAAGAAAAATGGAGAGATTTATTATTTTTAATTTATTCAGGATTTAATGCAATAAAAAAATCACATCACTTTAATTGATTTTGATGGGATATGATTGAAATATGAATTGAATAAAAATTATTCATTTTTTTATTTAAAAGGATTCAATTAAAAATGAATCTATTTTTGTGATTTTGTGATATTTCTAATGGAATTAATGTTGAATTAGAAAAAAAGATATTGCCAAAGGCTTTTTAAATTATTTTATAATAATTTATTTAATAATACTGATACTGATACATGTTGAAAATCTCTTTTCTAGAATAAAGAATAAACTTTATATATTAGAATACCATTTTAATTTTTTAACCTTACAATTTCTGTGGAAATTTCCTTATGGTGTAGACTTCATTTTTATTATAGTGATTACTTATTATTCTTATATTTAATTATTTTATTCACCATTTTTGGGTCAATTTTTGTTTTTTAAAATAAAATTGTGTGATAATCAAAAAAGTGCCTAGATAAAAATGGTCTAGAAAAATATGAACCTGTAAATTCATAGTTTAAATAAAAATTTTAATACACTTTTATTAAACTCAATTAATGATCTAATTGATTTGTTCTATTTTAATTTTGATTTTCCAAATCAAAATTTTAAAAAAGCCTGGCTAAAAAATAAAAAAACAAATCTCTGCGAAAAAAAACCATCACTCCCAATTGCTAAACCAATTGAATGATTTATTATTAAATCTTCAAAAAATTCCACTCATAAAAAATATAATATATTTTGATTGATACAATCATAAATTGTGTATATGTCGGCGGAAAAAAGTAGAAAAATCCGGTAAACTTGAAATTTCCTAGGAAAAGTTGAAACATCTTCGGTTTTCTACTGGTTGCTAAGGTCTGTTTTTTTCTGAAATTATATACTATGATAAGTCGACCACGCTCTATTCAATGTAACCGGTTTCGAATCATACAAACAGGTTTGGCTTGTTGGTTTTAAGCCAAATATGTCAAACCGGTTTAAATCAGTTCGGCGACTGGTCTCATTGGAAAGAACATGGTCGATTTGGTTTGTGAATTTTCAATTTTAATCAATGAAAACTGTAACTACCAGCCGAAAACCGAAGATGTTTCAACTTTTCTTAGGAATTTGAAGTTTGCCGGATGTTTCAACTTTTATCGCCGACATATATATGATGATAATTGTTGGTTATTAACTATATGTTGCTGCTTATTGCCAATAATTTAACAATAACTATTGGTCATCCATAGTCCATACATTCAAATTTATGAATTATATTTTGAATTTTTTAATCTTTAATGTTTGATAAAAATATTGTTAAAAAATAGTGATGTTGAATATCGACTAAATTTAGAATTTACCAAACATTCATTATTCACACACCTGGTGCAGATCTCAATGGCGGTGCTATGTCGATATCTGAATAGTGCAAATATGATTGTTTTCGACTTATAATAAATCAGAAACCGTTTTTAGACCAAACAAACCTTATACTAATTTGTAGATCTCATCGAGACGCATCGAATGGTATATAAATTGGCATGGTTTGGCCTAGAATTAAAGAGTTTAAAACCAAAGACTGGAAAAAAGGTTTGAATGGTTTAATACCCTTTAAATTTGATAAAAACAATGACAAATTATATACCAATCGATGCGTTTCGATGAGATCTACAAAATGGTATAAGATTTGTCAGGGCTAAAACCGGCTTCTGATTTACTATAAGTCGAAAACACTCATATTTGCACTATTCAGATAACGCCCACATTTGCATGGCCCTTTGTCTATTCAGATATCGACCCCTTACGTCAATGGCTTTTAGGGTCTTTTTCTCCACCATTGTACTTATACACCCCAACTGCCTCCAGCAGCAGTTTGTGAATTGAAATTGAAAGTGAGATTGGAGGAAAGGACAACTGCTGTTTCTGTCATCAAAGAAAATCCGATCAATCCTCTATAAACTATTTTCTTCCCATTTTTCAGCTTTTCATTCTCATTCTAACAAAATATGGACGGTGCTTACTGCTTATTTTGTGAAGTATTTAATAATTATAAATATTTGAAATATTGAAATTAAGAAATGTTTTAACAACTTAAATATTTTTTACAAATTAATTATTTTCAATTTAATTGTATATTTAACAAATTTTTGCACATTTTAAAACATTTTTATATATATTTTTAGAAAAATAACATTTTCTTCAAATACTAAACTATTAAAAATGTTCTTCACTCGCAAATTGCTGGTTTTCGGATTATTGCTGCTCATCGCTTGCAATGTGTTCTTCAAACAAGGTGTATTTTATTATTTATGTCACATTCAACAATTTGTCTTCTATTAAAGGAGTTTTCAAAAAATAAAAAAGCTAACAATCATTTTTTGGAGATCTATGATTTATTTTAAACTATAACCAAATTTATTATATATTTTTTTAATTAAATTATAAATTAAAATTTGTTTTAATTTCTGTAGAAGTGGCAGCCGACGATGCTTGCGGTATATTCAGCAAATCATGCGTTCCACTGATCACTGATTGTGGCTGGCTGCGGGAATGCAAGAATCTATGCTGCGGTAGAATTTTTGAATTTTTGCCTAAAAATTTTTTGTAATTAATTATTTAATAAGGCATTATATTGTATTAAATAATTTTTAGGAATTTTATAAATTTTTTCTCTAATTTTATTTTTCAGCTATTTCGTTGGGCAAGAAGTGAAACAATGAAAGAAGTAAAAACAAGGATGATGAAAAGAATATTTATCCATCATCATGAATCATGATTTCTGAATAGTGAATTGTAATCATTTAAAGCCAATGAAAATTAAAATGTCTTATACCATTTGAATTTTTTCCTCAAAGCGCAATTAGCAAATTTGTATGAAATGCGGATTGCCGGTTCTGATTCTAAATGGTTTCACGATTATTGTAATTGTTAATTCTGATAAACCATAAAAAGATAAAATGAAAACCGTCATTCATGTTTTCTCTTCGATTTTTACATTCAATTTGTAAATATATAAAAATGTTCAAATTTATGCCTTCTACTCTTTTGAATTAATATAGTGAAACACAAAACAGGCGGAATTAATTTGACGAAACAAAAATAGGTGTATATTCTCCGTCATATTCTCCAAATTTTATTATTGCCTTCGTTCTTCAAGTGACATTGATGACCATCATCAACAACATCAATGCCAACACCACAACTAAACAATAAAAAATATTAAATATATTTTTTTTCTAGTCAAATATTTAGATTTAAAATATAATTCAATTTGTGTAATTCTTTTATACCCACCAATCATGGTCAAGAAAAACATAAATTGCTTTGCCTCATTGCGGGTGCTGCCATTGCACAAATCCCCGTCGGCGCATTCGAAACAATAGCATTTTTCATATGGCGAGCCTGCAGAGGTCCATTTTCCGGTTTTGAATATTCATTTGCCGGACATTTTCCACATCCTCTTTTATCTAACAATAAACAAAATATAGTATACCATAAACACATACACATATTTATTTATTATTTTATAGAGAGGCAAAAAATATATCCAATTTAGAAATAAAAAATCAAGAATCAAGACCAAATTAAAGGCAAATTTTAGAATTTAGACTCATTAAATTATATGGTTAGAAATGTGTTAATCTATCATTATAATATTTTTTGAAAAAATAAGTAGTATTCTTCACATTCCTCCAACCAAAAATTTGGGTTTATTACGTTAAAAAATATATAATTTTATTTAGATAATTAAATATAAATAATCAATAATAAAAAATTAAAATAGTACGCTTTTGGCTTTCAAATGCTATATTTACCCAATTTTCTAAATTATTATATTGGCGGTCGATTTGTAATTTGAAATTTTGAATTGTATAGTGTAGCGAAATTGGAGTGAATCAAAATCGAAATTTATAATATAAAAATTTATTTTTAAATAAATTTCGGTTTAAAACGAAGTAGATTGCTTTTTGGAAAAATGAATTTATAAAAAAAAATGTACGTATGCCATCAACCAAGCTGCAATCGAATTTATGGCAAGCCTTGTTGTAGGGCCCACAATTTTCCTCAATATGACCACGTTTTTGATCGCCCACAAAGCATTTGGAAACGATAGCTGTAAATTAGGACAAATTAAAAGTGCAAATACCATTCAATTGTTTTCCATTTGCCTACAATTTCTCACCTTTGTTCTCGATGACATTGCACAAATCACCAGTGGTGCATTCAGTACAATTGCAGCCGGGGGACAATTCGGCAGATGGACATTTTCCGCATCTCTTTTTTACATAGTCTTCAAATACAAATATTTTTGGAGAGAAATTAAATTAAAAATGTGGTAGATCTTTCACCTGGATCATGATGTTCAGTTACTTGAACGGAATCATAACATTGAATTGTATGACAGCCGTCATTTTTGAAATGATTGCACTCCACCTTTTCGAATTTGTAAGTAGAATAATCAAATTGGCCTTCATAACATTGATTTATATAATCTAAGTGAATAAACTTTTATAATATACAAAATAATATCAAAATTTTTATAATATTTTTAATGCGATTTTGAATTTTGCTTAATCTTTTTAATGGGGGGATTAATTGATTGGAAACATTTGACCAAGTTTTCTAGCATAAATACAAATGAAATTCATGCGTTAATTCCAATTTTTTTCTAAACAAATAAATGCCCAAAAGCCATCCCATCCTATCATTTTTCGTTCAGCTATATTTCCCATCTTTGATTAAATAATTCAATTTGTCATTGTAATTGTTACAATGATATATTTCTGGGTCAATCCATTATTCATTATATTCTAATCTAATTTAACTTTTTTCCTTTTCAGGTTTCACCCTAATATTCCACTTTCCACCTCCAAGCAAATGTGGCACGATGATGACCATCAATAAAAAGAGGAAAATGAAACGGCACATTGAGACCTGGGTTGTTCAGAAATTGTTATTGGCTGGTCTAAATTCTGAAAATAATAAATATTTAAAACGAAATTCGACTCTCAGTGAATCGAAATAAAACTTTATAATAATCGGATTATGCCCAGATAAAAAGGGTAAAAAAATATGAAAGGAACATTATAATTCGATTTAATAATTTTTATTTCATAAAAGTGAGGGTGCCATTTTTCAACACAACATTTGGATTGGATTGAAGAATCAATTAAAAATAAATAATGGAAAAATATGGAATTATTCGTTGTTTTCCAAATTTTATTGTATTCTTTTATTCAAATGCCAGCTTCAGCAATGCTAGCAAACCGTTAACTAAATATTAAAAAATATTAAAAAATATTTAAAAAATTTATTTCATTTTTTTTACCTCCACCAATGATGACCATCATCATCAGCATAAAAATTGCTTTGCCTCATTGCGGGTGCTGCCATTGCACAAATCCCCGTCGGCGCATTCGAAACAATAGCATTTTTCATATGGCGAGCCTGCAGGTCCATTTTCCGGTTTTGAATACTCATTTGCAGGACATTTTCCACATCCTCTTTTATCTAATAATTTTAGTCGTCATTAATAAATAGATTTATGTTTATCCCATTTAAGAAATAATGAAATTAGACAAAAAAATTTATTATTCGATATTAAAAAATACCACAAAAAATATAAGATGATGGCCTTATTTTAGCTTTTATAATTTTTTGAAACATAAAAAAATAAATGTCATTTTTTCAGCAGAATTTGGTTTATTAAACATATTCAATTATATTTATAATTTTTTTAAAGCTCGATTTTATATAATTTAAAAGAACAAATTCTAAATTTAATATTGTATTCTGCATGGTATGTCCCGGATTGTCTGAAGAATGTGCTTTTTCGATTTATAAATTAAGTAAAAATGGAGTGATTCAAAAATGAAAAACCGAATTTTTTAACCGAAGACGAAGGAAAAATAAAAAGAGATATACGTATTCTATCGGTCAAGCTGCAATCCAATTTGTGGCAAGCCTTGTTGTAGGGCCCACAATTTGCCTCTATATGACCACGTTTTTGATCGCCCACAAAGCATTTGGATACCATAACTGCAAATACATAAGTATATCATAAAAAAGCGAATGATATAAAAAAAGAAAATTTAGGCATTGCCAAATAAATAAATTAAAAATAACATAACAAAAAATTATGCATTGAGGAAAAAATTAAATCCCTTTAATATTTTAGCTTTTATAAATACCCCACTCTCACTCCAGCAGAAGTCAGAATTGAAAAATATAATAATTCCACTAGTGGAATTAAAAGTATAGTTTTATTTTATTTTATGTCCCATATCTCAACACCGTAATTTAAATAAAAATTAAAAAGCTCTATGGTAAACCTGATGCTTTATTGTTGCACATTTCTCCAGTGCACTCCTCACATTTGCATTGCGGAGGTAATGGGGCCCAATCGCTGCGTCCCCGACATTTTCCACAACCTTTGCTAGCTTAAAATAATGAATACTATTTTTGATGTTGTTAAGAATTATAAAAATTAACCTGCCCGACCGTCACATTCGGTTGTGTGGCAAACATCGTTATTGAAAAATTTGCATTTTTCTGGTTGATAATTGTCATCTCCGCCTCCATAGCATTCTTTTATGGTACCTGCGGAAGAAAGAAGCCCATTACATTTATTTTGGCTACAATAGGTTCAGTTCAGATTCGTCAAGAAAAAAAAACATTTAACAGTAAATATTTAATGGTTAAATTCCGGAATTTATATATTAGCTAGGTAATAAATTTTTAAAAATCTTATCGACTCAGTATGGTTAATTTAGTCTATTTCAGACATGTAGACTTTGACAAAAGTTAGTAAATCAAAATTTAGTATGCATTTTTAATCAATGGTTCAATTTTTACAGACAAAGCTCAGCAGACCATTTTGAAAATTTGAGTATTATAGATTGAATCGAATATGTCAATGGTAATAAAGCTATATAACAAAAATCAATATGAAATTTATAAGACAAGATTTCCAAAGTAACTAAATTCCAGAATTCACCAATTTCCATTATTTTCTGTAGTAAATTTAATTGATGCCAATTTATTTGTCTTGAAAATTCGGATTTGAAAATGTTTTTGATTCGAATTAATTTTTATAAAATGTCATTTTCATTTGGTAAATTTTTCAGCTGGTTTCATTTTCTTGTACTAATTAATTCTCTCTACTTTTTAAATCTAATGGCTCGCCGGCATTGCACAAATCCCCAGTGCAATTCGAACATTTGCAGTCGCGCCCAATAGAATCCGGACATCCACCGCAACCACTATCCATATTAAAACCTTAAAATAGGAATATTATTTAATGGAAAATGAAGGAATTTAATTTAAGGATCGTCAATTAATAATATGGGAATGAGATACCGATTTCACCTGCTGGAATAGAAGTTGGTGAAAAGGTGAATGTTTTATAATTGAAATTTTTGAGAAAAATGGAAAATTTAAATTGGGATACATAATTTGCCGAATAAACTATTGAAAATGCCAAATAAAATGATAATAGATTTTAACGGTTTAGTGGTTTGTCATATTTTCCTAAACTCTATACCCATTCGATAGATCTCGTCAAAACTCGTCGAATGGTATATAATTTGTCACGGTTTAATTGGTTTTGAACCAAACCCCATAAATGATTTAAGTGGTTTAATACCCTTAATTTCTGATCAAATCATGACAAAATATATCAACGCGTCTTGACGAGATGAGATCTATCGAATGGGTATATGTGTTTTAGGGGTCTGGGACAAACTACTAATCCGATTATACCTTTAAAATTCTATTCGGCTTTTTCAGTATTTTATTCGGCATTTTAAATATTTCCCTTTTATTATTAGTATATACTTCCATGAACCGAGCCCCAGTCGCATTCCACCGAATAACAAATTCCCTTGTTTGATTCACACTCTCCATAACCACCATCATCCATCCAAGGGCCCGAATAGCATTTTACGGCACCTTCAACAAATTTATTTTTTGAATGATTTTGCATAATCTTGTATTAATAATTCAATTTAAATGGGCATTGGAACAATCAATTGTAATAAATTTCCATTAATAAATGAATGCATAAATTTTAAAAATAAATTAATGTATGAAAAATGACTTTTAACGCAAAAAAAGTATTTTGTGTTCATAAATAGAATCAATTTTAAAGATTTTGTTTTTGTTTAGAATTTTGTTTAGGTTTGCAATTTGGATATATACATTTTAGTTAAATATAAATATATAAATATAATTAGTGAATTGGTCAAACTTTTTAGGGTGAAGACTATTTGAAAGTAAAGAATTTTTGTAATGATTAAAATAGCAAAATTAATCAAATTTTTCCATTTTCCTACTATATTTCACCTTCAAGCAAATTTGGCATGATATTCGCCACAAGGAAAAATGTTAAAATCAAGGGACACATTGAAGCAAATTGAAGAATGTGAAATGATTCAGAATAGGAGTACTGTAAATTTGTTTAGATTCTGAAAATAATAAATGAAAACATTCAGTCAAAGAAAATAAAAATATGCCCAAATAAAAATGGACTAAAAAATGAAAAATTTAATTGATCAAACATTTTTATTTCCATAAAATGGCGTGGGAAAATCGGTGTCCTGTGACTTCAGGCTCCAATTATTATAAAAAAATAGTGGAAAAAATGATATTTATTGTTCAGCATTTTTCTCCAAATTTTTGTGCCTTCTTTAATTTTTGATTCAGATGCCAATGGCCATCAATGATTTAATTGCAAGCAAGGAGGCGACAAAAAATAAAAATAATTATTGACAATTATATACGATTTTTTTATTTTTTAAAGGAATAAATATTTAATATTTTTCGCATTTCCTCACCCCCTCCGATCATCGCCAACATCAACACAAATGGTGATAATTCAATGCGCAAGCTGGCATTGCACAAATCCTTGTCCTTGCACTGGAAACATTTACATCCGCCTTTATTTTGCCAAAAATGGCATTTTCCACATGTATGATATTATGTAAAAGATAAATGGATTATTAATAGAAGATGAAAATTTCACATTTTTAGCACAATAAATAAATCAAAAAAAAACTATCCAAAACTCCTATAAATTGGTTTGAGCATAGGGCTTTATATCCTAAACACGTGGAATTCCTAGTTTTTGTGTAGCATAATTTCTGACTTAAAAATAGTACTCCTCATTTATATCCATTGCGGGTATTGGGAATGGACCTAATCAAATTCAAACTTGAATTTTTATTTCTTTCAATTTTAGAATTTTTTTCATTTTTAAAATTATAATGGTCACAATATTATGTGATTATATTAGTAAGAAGTCAAAAATGATTATGAAAAAGATACCCATAGCAAAACCATTGCCATGCTTGCCAGTTTCCGGATCGATACTGTAGTCGCTACCGCCACTGCAAGTGATCTTTTTGCAAGCAGTGTTGTGGGGTGCCATGCAATTCATTACTCCAAATCCTTTTTGCTCATCGCCAGAATAGCACTGGTCCACGGTATCTGCAATAAAAAGTATATAAAGTGAGTGATTATAATTATACAAATATATTTTAATTCAAGCGTTAATCGAAGAATCGGAAAATTCTCTTTTCCGGAAAGTTTTTATTTCCCTTTTCCGGAATGTTTTTTAATTCTCTTTTCCGAAAAGTTTTTATTTCCCTTTTCCGGAATGTTTTTTAATTCTCTTTTCCGGAAAGTTTTTATTTCCCTTTTCCGGAATGTTTTTTAATTCTCTTTTCCGGAAAGTTTTTATTTCCCTTTTCCGGAATGTTTTTTAATTCGTTATTTTTCTTAATTAATGTTTAATTCACAGTTAATTTAATCAATTTAATTTGAAGGGGATAGGAATAAATTCAGCCCATCAGGAAATAAATGATATTAAAATAATTTTTACGAAAAAATATTTAAATTTTCCACATAAGAGAATTAAAAATCAAGCTATGAATTTTTCTATTCAATTCTTCCCCTTCACTAAAAATTGAGCTTTCTCAATACAAAAAATGTTTGCCAATTCTTTAAAATTAAATATTACCTTCCTTATTGCACAATTCTCCATTGCATTCTTCACAGTTGCAGCCGTAGTCCAATTCACCGGGCGGTGGACATTTTCCACAACTTTTTCTGACTTAAATTAGGATTATTGATTAAGAATTTCGTAAAAATTATATAAAAATCAACCTTCTTTATTGTCACATACAATCGTATGGCAGGCATCATTGTTGAAAAATTTGCATTCTTTCACTTTGTAATTTTCTTCATCGCCTACATAACATTGCTTAATGGTGCCTAAAATGCAAAGGCAATGAATAATATAATATGAATGAGTCCAAAATTTGGACAAAATTGATTAATGATTTGCTTTTTCTTTATAAATATCATATAAAAAATTAATTTTAACCCAATTTTATGCCGGATTTAGGTAATTTAAAGATAATTATATAAAAGCATCGTTTTGGCTTGGCCCCAAGTTTTCTAGCCCAGATGCCTTATGCCAACATAAAATATATTGGTCAAATCAATTTCATTATTTCCCCTGCGAATTAATAAAATTAAACCCCAATTGTCTTACCGCCATCGGGAACGCCATCAGCAGCAGGACTGCCATTGGGATTGGGAGCTTTAAAAAAGGAAAAAATGTTAGAAAAATTGAAAATAAAATTTATGGTTTATAAATTTTTGCATTTTAGCCAAGGCATTATTTAGATTTTGCATTTTATAATTTAATCTTAATCAAAAAATGAATTTAATGATTCAAAAAATTGAAACGAATGCTCAAAGTGAGAAAAAAATTTTTTAGCACGAAATTTGTTTGTAATTTTTTTTAATTTTTTGAAAAATTTTCTAAGAATTTCTTTCACGTCTCACCTTCAAGCAAAAGTGTTCCCGTCCCCTTCCCTTATATTCGCATTCCCACCTTCAAGAAAAAGCGGCAGGATGTTGGCCACTAGCAAAAGTAGGAAAATTAAACGACGCATTGAAGACGTTTAAATTGGTGACGATTTTGAAAGTTGATAATTGAATGTAAAATTGATTTAAATTTTAATCTTAAATAAATTTTATTAAAATTACATAAATTTAATTGAATTGATTTAATAAAATTTAGATACATTTTTTAGCCGTTTTTACTATTTTCACAAAAAAATAGGAAAAAATGAATGATTAAAATTGAAAGTTAAAAATAAATTCATCCAAACGAAAATTTTATTCATCAGTAAAATGAAAATGATTCACATCACAACCATCAGCCGCCAAATGATCCCATTTTCCATCAGTAAATTTGACGATGATTTCATCAAAATTGAAATTTAATTATTTGGGAGAAATGATGATGATACCAATAAAATTATATTTTGTTAAAAAATTCAATCGATTCGAAGTCCAAAGTTCGGGAAAAATTAGTCAAAATATGGAAAGAATGAATGGAGACGTACATGAAAGATGAAATAGTATATAGTACCTTTAGAATCCGGGCAATTTTTTGGTTATAGCTAAACAAAGGAATTAACCAATTCAAGAAGACGATATACCAGTCAAAATCCCTAAAAGTCTTCCAAAAAGTGGCTTTTTCGTTTTTATTAAAATTTAAAACATTTTGAAAAATAAATATTTATTTTCAAAAAAATTCAAATTTTTACACTCTAAAGATATATAACTTTTTATAAATATGCAAAAAAAATTAAAAGACCAATTAGGGCACTTTTGGTTTTCCAATATTATATCATTTTTCTTGCTGATTGTTTCATGTCCTTTTTTTGATTTTTTGCCATTTCAAAATATTCTTTTATAATTTTATTATTGAAATTAAGCCAAATTCATTTTTAATATATTTATTAATTTATTAAAATCATCAATGGCTTCTATGCAAATAATCCAAACTTCTCATTTTTGACTTTTGATTTATTATTTTTTCCCATAAATATTCTCTAATTGCTGTGTTGACTTTTGATTTATTATTTTTTTTCCATAAATTTTCTATAAAAAATTTATTTACATTTGATTTTCAAGGTTGGTATTCAGATTTATTGGAGTTTGGACAATTTTAGAATTGAATAATTATTACATTTTGATGAAGCAAAGCAGCTGCACAAATTTAATTTAAAATTTATTTTGCCCTAATGTTGATTAATCTATCACCCTTTTTATTATTTTTTGGGTAAATAAGTTTCTGAAAATTTTCTGAAAATTTTCCACTCTTTTAATTCTCTTTACTAAATTTAATATTTATTTAGCTGTAGAAAATTTTTAATCGCTCATAATAACCGTTGAATTAATTCTACGCACAAATTGGCCAGTTATTATTTCTAAAATTAAATACAAATCCGATTTCTTCAGTAAATTGAATAATATTCCAAATTTCAGTAAGAGAATTATTCTTTTTGTATATTAAAAAATTACAAAGTACAATTTGTTCATATTTAAGAAGTATTAAAATCATTTCCCCCCTTGCTAGCGTAACTGGATAAAATTCGATGAATTCCGGTTTAAAAGTTAAAACAATAATAAACCAAAATATTTTTTAATTTTTGAAATTTTAATTTAGAATTTATATTTTTAAATATGAATATTTTTATTAAACGGCAATCATTAATTTTCTGTCTTCTTTTGTTGATTTTTATATTATTGGTGGAAGCTGGAAGCGATGAAAAGAAGAAGGAAGCTGATGAGAAAAAAAGAAAAAGTTATAATGAAAAGAAGAAAGAAAAAGCGGCCACAACACAAGAAGAAAATAAAAAATTTGTGGAGGATTTGAACTTGGACCATGCAGGCACATGGGAGGTGAGCAATATTTTTATATTTTAAATCATCTTAAATAACAAATTGATTGATTAAAAAGATAATCAGCCAAAAATTGATGATAAAAATTTAAAAAAATTGACACAAATTTTGACGCACAATTCATTTATAGTTGTCTTGGTTTAAAGCCTGAATAAGTTAAACCATTTGAAATCGTTTCACTTTTTGGTTAAAAACTAGCTTAGTTTCAGGTTAAATCAAATAAACTATATATATGAATTGACTAGTCTCAATAAACTTTATAAAAATTTTATATGAGTTGCCAGATGAAAATCGCTTCTTAAACCGTTACAAATTTGGCGAAAAAATGTTTTCCAAATTCTAATAAACGAAATTCACATTATCCGAAATCTTTGAATCATCTTTCCAGTTTCCCCTTTTATTTTGCAGGCAGACAGTCAAATAGAAGTATCAAAATTGAGAGAATTCAGAAAGAAAATGTTGGCTGGCATTCGTCATCATCTCGGCTTTAAGGGTTTCAAAAAGGACAAAAAGGGCAAAGGCAAAGCCAAAGTGGAAGCAAAACCGGCAAATCTAAAAACGCGCAAAGGCATATTTTGGAAATGTGAGGACGATGTGGAATTTGATGCACGTGAACATTGGCCAAATTGCAAAGCCATAATTGGGCGGATACAGGCACAAGGAATATGTGGCAGTTGCTGGGCCATTTCCACTGCTGCCGCTTATTCCGATCGATATTGCATCAAACATGGGTAAGTAAAGTATTCACTATATAATACCTGCTGTTTAGGGAATTGCCCGAGAAGAATCAGTGAGCATTCCTTGAAAAAAATATAAAAGGGATAAGGGCATCACAGTATCTCACCAATTCAAACAGCCCTGAAGCTTTTTCTTCCAATTCTCCGAGGAATTTATCGATACATGGAATTTTCACAACATTTTTTCATGTGATATTCTTTCACAAAAAATTCTCGAAAAGAATTTCACCTTATCCAGTTAATAAAAATTTAATAAATATATTTTTTATCAAATAACACATGTGCAAAAAATATTAAAAATATGTACAAAGTGGTGTTATGACATTTCCTAAATAATGCAAATGTGGGCGATTCCTAAAATGGTGCAAATAATTTAGATTTTTTGATTTAAATTTAAAATAATGGCACTAATAATAAAGTAAATCAGAATTAAAAATCGGAATCAGAATAATCAGAATTAAAAATTAAATAAAATCAGAAATAAAAATCAGAAATAAAATAATCAGAATTAAAAATCAGAATCAGAATAATCAGAATTAAAAATCAGAATAATCAGAAATAAAAATCAGAATAAAATCAGAAATAAAAATGAGAAAATCGCCATCCACCGTTTTAGGAATTGCCAAATTTTGCACCACTTGTCTCTTTAGGAATTGTCCTCGCACGGTACAAAGTGTTCATTTTAAATTTTTCCTTAAATTTTAAATAATTTCAAAATCGGTTTAAAATGAGGATTTTCGTAAAATCGAGTTTTCTTTTTCAAAATTTGTTTTTCGTTTCTTCTAATATTCTAATCATTTTTGACAAATAATATTTTAAATTTGATTTTTTTAGTTGAGCAATTTTCTGAAATTAATTTTGAATAACAAAAATTCAAATTTAAACACAGGCAACCAATTCATTTCTTCGCAATGGACATTCTCACTTGTATGCCCGATCCGGACAAAATGTCGTCGACAAATTCTGCCGATGCTGGATCCCAAGCGGGTAGTCAACATGGAGGAAGTCAACATGGCGGCAGTCAGCATGAAGGCATTCCATCGGGTCGTAAAAGTCCGGGCCATGAAAGCCCACCAGCCTCTGGCCATGGAAGTCCCTCTCGTGGTCGTAGTCAGTCAGTTAGTTCGAATGGGTCAAAAAAGAAAAGCAGAAGCGCCTCGGCTGGACCATCTGGAACAAATCAAGGTGGACGATCGAAAAGAAGCCCATTTGGAACAAATCAAGGCAAAGAAGGGAAAAGCAGAAGCCCATCGCCCGGACCGTCCGGAACAAATCAAGGCATTGTAGTTAGAGGAGGGAAAAAAGATCGAAGCAAAAGTCCAACGGGAAGTCAAAGTAGCGGAGGCGGAAAAAAAGATAAAGGAAAAGAGAAGGCGATGGCCGCTTATGCCGAGAAGATTGCTGGGTTTGTCATTTAGACTGTTAAATATTTGTAAAATTTATACCATATTTACTCTATGAGTATTGAGTAGTCTCTCCAATTTGTAATTATCCTTGTAGGGTCTCCAAAATTTTATTGACCGCCAGGCTACTTATAGAGAAAAAAATATTGTAATTTAGTAGATAGAGAAATTTGTCCACCAAATTTTTTTTTAAATCAAATTAATTTTTCATCTGAACATTAACTTTGAAAACCATATTTCAGACCAAATATGTTTTTGATCAATCATTTTGATACTAAGATATAGTTGAAAGAAATTAATTAAGTGGTATGAAAGTTTTATTAATAAGTTGAAAGAATTGTTGAGATATTCAACATTATGAAAAATTCAAACATACGAAATTCGTTTAAAATTTAACTAAAGTATACTATCTAATTATTAATACTTGAAAAAGATTAATAGATTATACTAATAAATCGAAATTATTTAAAATTCAAAACAGCTGCGGTGGTGCTGAACCATGGGATGCATGGAACTACATTTCGGAAGTGGGAATTTGCACGGAGGAATGCAAACCACTATATAGCTTCATGGACAGAGCTTGGTTGCAAATTAAATTGCCAAAATGCCAAGCAAAATGCACAGCAAAAAATTCGAATAAAAACTATCAAAATGACAAAAAATCATGTAAGAATAAAAATTGAGAAAAAAATTTTTCCATATTTTTCAAGTGGATTTTACTCATAAATTCCGGATTTTTTACAATAAAAAAACACAAGTTAATAATTTTTTTTTAAAAAAAAGCATAATTCTAGACGAAACCTAGGCCTTTTTAATGGTTGCCAATTTACGAATTGATTATTTTTTCCTTATTGAGCCGTAGAAAAAGAATGGTCCAATTGCTAAATTGGCCCTAATTGTCACCAATTTTAAATTTATAAAAATTTCACGCAGGTGGCACTCCGGTGTATTGGTCCAAATATGCTAATTCTCTGCCCGGGAAAACACACGCCGAAATTGCAAAAATGATGGAGGCACAAATTAAAGCACATGGGCCAATTGTGGCCAGCATGGATGTCCATACCGATTTCTTTTTCTATCGAAAGGGTGTTTATACGGTAGGGAATATTTTAATGGAATTTTAATTTAATAATAATAATAATATAAACAATCATACACGTGAAAGCATATACGTGAAAGTAATCAAGCATACACGTGAATTGAATAGAAAATACTTGAATTGCATAAAATATTTAAATTATTTAATAAATTTTGATAAATTGACGAAAATAGTATTAAACAAAATGCAAATCCAATTAATTTTACAGCGAACCAGATGGGCACCAAAAGTGGGCGAACATGCAATACGCTTGATTGGCTGGGGAACTCAAACATGTACTCACTCTCAAACTGGTAAAGAGGAAAAGCACAAATTTTGGTTGGCCGCCAACACATGGGGTGTGCATTGGGGCGAACATGGATTTCTAAAGATTAGACGGGAAACGGATGAGTGCGGCATCGAATCGGAAGGCATCACCTATGCCCCAATGTTAACAGTGGATCAAGTGGGAGTGAAGAGAACGAGAACGGAGTAAAGAAGAAGGACAGAATATACCAATCGATGATTAATTTTAATTTGTTAATTAACAATATTTTACATTGAGAATTCTTTATTGATAAATTATTTATTATATTTTATTTATATCAAAATATTCAATAAAAATAAATTTTATGATTGTTAAATTCGTGTAAATGTAGCAAAAATTAAATCGAAAATTCAATTTTAAAAAATCGGATTTTTATTTGTTTGTTGTTACTTTATTCGTTTTTCATGTCATCATTCATCATTTCCAAATTATTTAAGCAAAGACACTGCTGAATTCCATGAAATTCCATTTATCTTTGCCAAAATTCAGGCGGATAGAATCACCAGCACTTAACACATTGACGGCTGGAAATAACTCGATGTTTGCAAATTTTTCCGGCAGTTCAAATTTGCCTAAAAATTAATTAATTTTTTAATGCGATTTACTGCATTTTTCATGATTAAATAAAAAAATTAATTTTAAATTATATATTACCCAACAATTGGCCATTCCATGTGACAAAATATTCCTTTTTGGAATTTGGCTCATGGATTATGCCAATTCCAACAAAATCGCCTTTTTGAAATCTTTATTGTCTTTTCCGAATTTGATTATTGATCCATTAATTATAATTTTTGCTTTTTCACCAAATCTAATCGAATTATACCAGCCAAGTGGAATGCTTTTCAATGGAAATTGTTGGTCACAAAACCCAATGGCAATGCGGCCACGCCTGAATAATGATTAATGAATTATTTAAATAATTTAAATAAAAAAATCTATTCAGAATTTCCATTTCATGGTAAGAGATGATTATTGATTTATCGATGGCGAACAAATTTAATGCTGCTGGAATTGGCAGAACAGCTCGAACGGAATTCACTTCCACTCCTTAGAAATAATAAATAAATAAAGGGATAGCGGCCTTTTGCGCATCTGCCATTTGCGGATGAAATGGTTTGGTGCCGATCGTTTGCTATTGCATTGATTTTTGATTATGGCATTTTATTAGGCATAAAATTAGGTACAAAATGTTATCAAAATAATTGGCCAATGTGGAGATTTACAGAATTATGGCCTAAAAACCGTTGGTTTAATTAAAATTATGTTTTTGGCCTTTTTTTGGCCATAACTCGATGAATACTCAACATTGGCAAAGCTATTAATTTCATTTTGTAGCTAATTTTACGCCTAATAAAAAGCCACAAACAATTCCGCACCAACTTTACCGTCAGCTTCACTAAAATGTTTGGTCCGCAAGTGGCGGGTCCGCAAAAGGCGTAATAATAAATAAATAATAATAAAAGATTTCATTTTTCATCACTGTTTAATTTTACCTAATAAGTAAGAATGTTTGAGGACGAGCCCATCTTCGGAAATTGTTGATGTTGACCCACAATCCGCTTCATTTAATTTATTGTTCTTCATTTTCTAAAAATTCGTTATTATTTCTATAATTTTCTATAAACATTCTAATTCACCTCTTTAATTTCTTTGATCATTTTCTGAACATTCTCAGCCAAAAAGCCATTTGGCATTTTGGCCAGAAGACCGAAAGCATTTCCAAATGGCATTGAGGCAAATAATTCGTTCATTAATTCGGCTGACAATCCACGACGTTGAATTGATTTTAGCTGAAAAAATTTTAAAAATTGTGTTAATATAAAATCGCTTATATTGGAAATTAGACTACCTCTTTTATATAAAAGACCTTCATTTTTGTCATTTTTACTTCCATTTTTGCCATTTTTGCCTTCAATTCTCGATTTTCTTCGAGCAATTGTTCACATTGCCTTTTTAGATTGTTGCGATACATTTTTTTGTTAATTTATTTCAAAAGAATTTGATGAAAATTTAGTAAATTTTTTTAAATTATAATATATTATCTGAAATTTGGGAATAAAAGAATAATAAATTTACATTTATTAAAATGAATTTAAGCCTGCTATTTTAATTTTGCATTTCATTTATTGGGGACTGATTCTTTGCATTTATTTATTTTCAAATATCCAGAATTTGACCAATGGAATATTTTGTAAAAATTGTTAGAATGAAAAAGAAGTTTAGCCGCAATTTAAAATTATTTGCGTTAATTTATTTTTTTGATCCAGTTAGAATTTTTAAATTATTTTCATTTATAAAGAAATTGGGATAATTTAAAATCTAAAAGATTAAACTGATTTTTTTTTATTTGATTTAAATCCTATTGAAAATCTACCTAGATCTGAAAAAGGAATAGAATATTTTTGTAGGCTAATAAAATAAATTTAAAGGGCAGAAGAATAGGGAAAATTCGACTCTTTTTATAGTAGTGTCAGCATCCTTTTCAAATGGGGCAGAGGCATTGGCCATTGGGGCAATTTTTGGGATGGGAAATATTCGAATGAGGGATTGAGCATAATGGAATCATTTTATCGGAAAAGTTTTTTTTATTTTTTTTGATTAAAATTAGATACATCAAATTCCAATGGTAGATTAAAATTAGAAAAATTTAATGTTTTAGTTGATAAAAATTGCCTTGGGCAAATATTTGAATATTTCCTCCTTATCACAAAGAAAAATATGAGATTTTGATGGAGGAGACTGATTTTTGTTTTGCTGATTTTCTCCATAAAAAATAATTTCCCCTCCAATCTCCAATGCTTCTTTGTTCTTTCCATATTGTCCCCCGCGCCCCACGAATGATAGATTTAATTTCAAAATTCCAAAGCAATATTATGGGGAATATTTTTTTATTGGTAGGCATTGGGAAATTTCCATTAGGCAAAACAATTTTTGAATTTTACAATCATCGGCAAAATTCAGTCGACGATTTGAATGAATTCGAATTTTGTTGAATTGGACTGGACAGAAAAAGTGTATTTATGGATGCTTTTTGTCATTTATTCAAGATTTAAAGGTGCTATGTCAATTCCACAATAGGGTCAATGTGGGTGTTTTCGACTTCCAATAAATCAGGAACCGGTTTTAGACCCTACAAACCATATAACTTTTTGTTTTGTAGATCTCATCGAGACGCATCGATTGGTATATAATTTGTAATGGTTTAGTCAAAATTAAAGGATATTAAACCGTTTAAACCATCTTTTCCAGTTTTTGGTTTTAAACTCTTTAATTTTGGCTCAAACAATGACATACCATTCGATGCGTATCGATGAGATCTACAAAGTGATATAAGGTTTGTAAAGTCTAAAACCGGTTTCTGATTTATTATTAGACGAAAACGCCCACATTGACCCTATTGTGGAATTGACCATATTGGCCCTGTCTTTTATCAATTGTGGAATAGACCCCGGACGATTTAAAATTCATACAAAAGTAACAAAATCAAATTGAATTTAATGAAACCATTGGAATCTGTTGTGTTTTTGTTACATTAATTTTGTCTTTTCTCTTCACCATTTCCAAATACTTAAATGCTTTTCTTTTCTTCACACACAAATTCAATGAGAGATTTGAAATTTTTGAATTGCCATTCTTCTTTACCAAAATTCAAATGGATTGAATCGCCAGGACCACGAAAACTAATTGCTGGAAATAATTGCATATCTGCAAATTTTCGCGGCAAAATAGTCTTCCCTGAATTTAATTGTGTTAAATTTTTATTTCATTAATAAATTTTGCAATTATTTTTTTTTTTTTGAATTATTTTACCCAGCAATTTGCCATTCCAAGTGACAAAACATTCCATCATTGAATTAGGGTGGTGGATTATGCCAAACCCAACAATATCGTCGTTGTCGAAATATTCATCAGCATTTTTAAATTCGATAAATTCATCATCAATCCACAAATATTTTTTGTCATAAATTCCAATTGAATTATTTTCCTCGCCAAGCTCTTTGTCCTCCAATTGAAATTGCTGGTCACATAATCCAATGTCAATATCAATGCCATCATCCCTTAATAATTAATAATATAACGAATTAATATAAAAATTTAGATAAAATACAGATTCAGAATTTCCGTTTCATTGTAGAATGAAATGATTGGTTTATTGATGTGCTTTAAATTGAATGTGGGAATTGGCAGAACAGCTCCAACGCAATTCACTCCTTTATAAATAATATTTAAATTAAAAAATTTAATTTATTATAATTTCTTTTGTTTATTTTTACTTTGTTCAGGCCCCGAATGCGTAATTTCGAGTCCATTCGCTGAAATTGACAATTTCGATCCACAATTCCCAGCATTCATTTTGTTTTTCCTGGGGTCAAGCCAATTCGTACATTGGCAGTTCGTACATTCGCAATTCGTACACGGGCATTTCGTACACTGGGCAGTTCGTACACTGGGCAATTCGTACACTGGGCAATTCGTACACTGGGCAATTCGTACACTGGGCAATTCGTACACTGGGCAGTTCGTACACTGGGCAATTCGTACACTGGGCAATTCGTACACTGGGCAATTCGTACACTGGGCAATTCGTACACTGGGCAATTCGTACACTGGGCAATTCGTACACTGGGCAATTCGTACACTGGGCAATTCGTACACTGGGCAGTTCGTACACTGGGCAATTCGTACACTGGGCAATTCGTACACTGGGCAATTCGTACACTGGGCATTTCGTACACTGGGCAGTTCGTACACTGGGCAATTCGTACACTGGGCAATTCGTACACTGGGCAATTCGTACACTGGGCAATTCGTACACTGGGCATTTCGTACACTGGGCAGTTCGTACACTGGGCAATTCGTACACTGGGCAATTCGTACACTGGGCAATTCGTACACGGGCAATTCGTACACTGGGCATTTCGTACACTGGGCAGTTCGTACACTGGGCAATTCGTACACTGGGCAATTCGTACACTGGGCAATTCGTACACTGGGCAATTCGTACACTGGGCAGTTCGTACACTGGGCAATTCGTACACTGGGCAATTCGTACACTGGGCAATTCGTACACTGGGCAATTCGTACACTGGGCAGTTCGTACACTGGGCAATTCGTACACTGGGCAATTCGTACACTGGGCAATTCGTACACTGGGCAATTCGTACACTGGGCAATTCGTACACTGGGCATTTCGTACACTGGGCAGTTCGTACACTGGGCAATTCGTACACTGGGCAATTCGTACACTGGGCAATTCGTACACGGGCAATTCGTACACTGGGCAGTTCGTACACTGGGCAATTCGTACACTGGGCAATTCGTACACTGGGCAATTCGTACACTGGGCAATTCGTACACCGAGAAAAGAGTCAGTTCGTACACTACCAGGGATATCCGGATATAGGAGGATTAGGGTGGATATGGTGGGATTTGGGGAATTAATGCATGAAATGGATGGGTGATGATTCGGATGGATTAGGGAAGGTTGGGAAATGAGCCGAAGGCCATGAGAGTTTGCTGGATATAACCGGATATATGGGGATTAAGATGGATTTTGTGGGATTAATCCTTGGAATGAATGGGCAGGAAATTGCTAGAGGGGCGAATGGAAGGTCGGGAAGTGAGCCAAAGGCAGTCGAATGCCCTGTTAATTGCCCTTAATACCCTAAATCCATCTTAATCTCCCTAAATCCATCTTAATCCCCCTATATCCGGTTATATCCCGCGCACTACCAGGGTCTTCGGCCACTTCTCCGACATTCCACTTGCCCCTCTGGCAATTTCCTATTCATTCATTCCGAGGCTTAATTCCCCAAATCCCACCATATCCACCCTAATCCCCCTAAATCCGGATATCCCTGGTAGTGTACGAACTGACTCTTTTCTCGGTGTACGAAATGCCAATGTACGAATTGCCAATGTACGAATTAGCAATGTACGAATTGCCAGTGTACGAACTGCCAATGTACGAATTGCCCAGTGTACGAATTGCCAATGTACGAATTAGCAATGTACGAATTGCCAATGTACGAATTAGCAATGTACGAATTGCCAGTGTACGAATTGCCCAGTGTACGAATTGCCAGTGTACGAACTACCAATGTACGAATTGCCAGTGTACGAATTGCCAATGTACGAAATGCCCGTGTACGAATTGCGAATGTACGAACTGCCAATGTACGAATTGCCAGTGTACGAATTGCCCAGTGTACGAATTGCCAGTGTACGAACTGCCAATGTACGAATTGCCAGTGTACGAATTGCCAATGTACGAAATGCCCGTGTACGAATTGCGAATGTACGAACTGCCAATGTACGAATTGCCCTTAACCCGTTTTTCCTCATTTCCTAAAATTCATTATTATTTTTTTTAAATTTTCTATATTTCGAATTCACTTCTTTAATACCGTTGATCATTTTTTGAACATTTCTTGCCAAAAGGCCATTTGGCATTTTGGCCAGAAGACCAAAAGCATTTTCAAATGGCATTGAGGCGAACATTTCCTTCATCAATTCAGCCGGCAATAGTCGACGCCGAATTGATGATTTCAACTGTAAAAATATTAAAATAATCTGTGCAAATTTTAATAAAATAACCCACTTCTTTGATATAGGCCTCCTTTTTTGTCATTTTTTCCTTTAATTCACGAATTTGTTCCTCCAACTTTGCAATTTTTTGATCCTTTTCGGCTAATATTTTCTGGACTTCCTCCACTAATTTTCCACTGATATTTTGATCTTTATTTTGTTGTTCCATTTTAATTTTAAAATGTTTTTGTTCAAATATAATAAATTGATTCGAATATCTTTCAAAAATGAATTTTTAAATTAAATGTAGATGATGAATAGTATTTTTTTAATTAATAAAATAAATAAAGAAGGCAGAATAAGGGAAATTCGCCTCTTTTTATAATATTTTTTTCAAAAATAACAAAATGCGTATTGGGGCAATTTTGAGTTGGGATATGGGAATGGAAATGGGAGGATTAGGCATATTGTAATCATTTTACAGATGAAGGAAGGTCTCTATTTTTTGATTAAAATGGAGACAACAAATGCCATAAGAGATTAAATTTGAAAAAATTTATTGTTGAGTTGAGATTATTTGAAAATTGACTCGGAAAAATATTTGAATATTTCCTCCTTATCAAACTGATTTTTCTTTATTTAGTTTTTGAATAAGCTCTGTGGGAATTTTCCATTAGGCAAAATTTTGAATTTCTTCATTCTCTTATCATGGCCATGTTCTTCATGTGTTTGGAATTTGCACAGCTCTTTGTTATTTCGAAGATTTGAAAATGGATGAAATTGGAGTGCGGGAAAAATAAATAAAATTTAATAAAAATTAAGAACAGGGCTCCGATTCGTACCTATTTTGTAAGATTTGTACTTACATTTCGACCCCCGTACTTATGAAATAGGAAAATATAAAAGCGGGAATAATTAATTGGCCAAAAAGAATATTATATTTAATTTAAAATTATAGTGAAATGAATCTGAAATTTCATGATTGCAGAGAGGATTTCGGATTAAAAATTTTTATAGAAAAATTCTTCGTTTATGATTTACAATGTAGAGACATTATGTCCAGAAATTCATTATCCTTTTTTTAAAAAAAATTTTCGGAAATTTTGAAACAAAAATTATTCAAAATTAATTCAATAAAAATTTTAAGCATTGCCTAATTAAAGGAAATGCAATTCCGAAATTAATTTTTTCAACTCATAACAAAGAGGGAAAATTTTGTCTACCTTTACTTGTAGACTTTCCTCTGCAGATTTCATTCAATTATGAGTAGTGCCCGGATTTTTAGGCACCGAAAAGTGCCAATATATGCGCATATATATGCACCAAAAAAGGCCAAAATATGCGCAAAATATGCCAATGAATGCCAAATGCACATTTTATGCAATTGAATAAATCAATTTTTTATATTAAAAGTCAAAAAATGAAAAATTATTAAATTCGAAAATTAATCATTTTTGATTTAATAAATTTTCACAAATTTCGCTCTTTTATAAAAAATCTTTGGTGATTGACCCATAGGGGAGAAGATTCATTTTTTAGAAAATTTTTTTTCTTTTCATTTTTTAAAAAATTTTCTTGCCGAAAAAAAATTTCCAAAAATACTATCTTAGATAAAATTTTGACAATTTTTATAAAAAAAATTTCGGAAAAATATTTTTTTTTAATAAAATGTTCAATTTTTTACAAAAAATTAATAAAAATTCTCGTCCTCAAAATATGCACCAAAATATGCAAAATATGCATCAAAATGACAAAATATGCAAAATATGCACAGACTGCCAAATTATGCCAAAATAGGCATTTTTAAAACGGTTCAAAATCATTATTTGAATCCAAAACGCTTTTTTCGTACTCCCCAATGCTGTGCATATTCGCAGCACACAAAATATGCATTTCCATAAAAATCCGGGCCCTAATTATGAGGAACATTTATCTAAAATGCATTCCTCAATTTATTTACAAGTTGGAATTGTAAAAAGGGTGACATTTTCCAAAATTTTTGATTTTTATCTTTTTTATAATAATTTTGACAATTAAATCTTGGTTAAAAATTTTAAGAAAAATTTTCAGAAATGGAATAAATTAAATGATAAAAATATTTGGAATTAGTAAATATTTAGTCCGTTTTCTTTTTATGCCTTTCTTCTAATCATTTTACAAATATTAATGCCTTAAATTGATTGGTTCTATAAATATTGGAAGAATATTTTGCTTCGGCGCCAGAAAAAAAATGATCAACCGTTCAAAATATTCGAATGATCGGAAGATTAAACGTTATGGAAAATTTAAGGGGAAAAGATCACCCAAGCTTATTTGCCCATTTCCTCTCACAATCAACGATTGACCAAGAAGGAGAGGGAATTGCCTATTTTTGATGTTGGCAAATATTATTGATGGCCGAGGTTGAGCATTAGCAAATGTGAGAAAAATGTAGAATGGTCCCTTTTTTAGCTTGAATGAATAAAAATTTGAGAGATGATGAAGGGATGGCAAAAATAATTTCATTATTTTCTTTTTTTAAATTTTTTTCTGAATATTCACCAAATTCTAACTATAATCTTTTTGATCTTTTTAAATAAAATCCTTGCAAAAATAATAATTAATAAATTTCCTATACACTTATAAATAATTTCATCTAATGACCATTTGTATTTTCATTTAATTTTATTTTTTTTCACAAATATATACATAAAATCAATAAATAAAAATTCTTATTTTCCCAATTTGTTCTGCATGAATTTGGGCGTTCTTCGAAGCATATTACTCAGCCGATTGTATCGCGATTTCAATTTACGTGCTGATTGACCACTGGGCGCATTTTCTGGGCTCAACGTATGTTTTAAAATTGCTTTGGCGCAATGGTTGCAATTATTTGCAAATGCATCAAATTTTCCTTCACCAAATCTATCTTCTTCCAATCCTCGGACGAATTCATCAATTTGGTCGGGATGCAATTTTGTACGTCCCATTTTTGTTTGTTTACTTTAAAAATTGAATTAATATTTTTCATGAATTATTAAAAATTTAAATTTTGTATTTCATTACTTGTGGTTTTTAATATTTGATATAATTTTTTATACATTTAACATTTTCCAAATTAATTTAAAAAATTTAAGAAGACAATCTTTTTCAAAAATTTTTGATTACCCCAAATTTTGGCTTCTTTAACTGTCCATGCTTAAATTATGTAAATCTCGGCGCATAATAGACAATCGTATGTGTGTCAGTTTTTTACCGATATAATCACATTCTATTGTCGACAAATGTGAATTCTTTTGTTAAATGTTTAGTAACCGATTTTCACAAGGAAAAACCATTTAGAAAATTTGTAGCTCATTGTGACTCGTCGATTCTTAGGTATATAGTTTGCCTGCTTTTGCCTCAAACTAAGGAAGTTTTACAAAAACTGAAAATGGTTTAAGTGATTTAACTTAATAAGGTTTAGTCCAAATAAGACAAACTATATATGAATCTAAGCCTCTCAATATGCTCTACAAATATGCTAAATGTTATGCCTGTTAAAAATCACTCCACAAACCGTTATAATAAGTTTTTCGATAAAAGATTGTGATTTTGTCGAAATATTTTCTCATAGACAATCCGCTAAAATTGGAAATAGTACACTATTTTCTACAGAAAAGCAGAAAAACTAAATATAGGTTAGAATAGAGCTAGCATAGGTATATTTATGCTCTATTTGTTTGGCTATTTAGTATTGTTTCCAATTTTAACAATTTCCCAATTTAACGCCAACGCAAATATATACAAAAAGAAATAATATTTGATATATTATTTTGCTTCAAAAAGATCCGAAATAATTTTTCTTCCAATTTAAATTTGTCTAATAAAAATATAATTTCATTAAAGGATATTTTATTTAGCAATTTGAAAAAAAGCAAATTTTAATCATTATTTTTGATATCATTTTAGTGGAAATTTTATGGCCAAGCTATTCAATTGGTATTGATAATTTCATATCAATATATATATATTTTATAATCAATAAGTAATAATATTATTTAATTTTTTTACTATGGAATGAATGTCCCTCTTGCCTGGAATGTTTTTTCATGTGGTAAAATATTAATTTCGGCTGTATTATCATCAATTTGTTCAAGCGAATATTCTATAAAATTTTTTCATAATTTAAATAATTTTTATTTCTCTATTTTACCTTGTCGTCGACCAGTTGTAGGCGATCTAATTTCAACACTGCTATGATAACTATAAAAATTAAAAAAATTTTTAAAAATTTAATTTTTATGTACATTGGTGCAATTTGTTCAAACAATTTGTCCAAATTCTCGTGGCCCTTCTACATACATATTTAGATTAATATTATTTTTTATCATTAAAAATTTTTGTAAAAATTGTTTTTTACCGCCGCAAAATTAGTCCAAATTTTACTCCATTTTAAAGCGCATATCTATCAAGGATATCTAGCACAAAAAAAAATCTGTTTTAAGCCTAAAATTCTTGAAACTACTACAAAAAATAGGTGGCAAAAAAAGTTAAGCGAAAAATTTGCAAACAATTGACAATAATTAATTTTTTAGTTTAAAAATAGATAATTAATTTATTTTATTATTAATTAAAATTTAAAAATTACAAGGTGATAACGATTATGATACACTTCAAAAGTGGGGTTTTGTGATGGATCTGAAAAAAAATAAATAGGAAAATATAAAATTAGGACAAAAATTCAATCAAAGTAAATTTGTTATTTTTTTGCATCATAAATTTTCAACTTTTTGAGACCATAAAATTTGAATAAAATATTTTTTAAATCTCTTAGGCCTAATATAAGCCTGATCAAAATCACCCACAAAGTGTCCACGGTAATTCCCTTGGTGCGGATGGCCCCTGCACCCGTTCAATTCCACCTTGAGAATATCTTCCACTGTATCCATGAACTTGGTTGGATGGTAATCGGGGATTAAACGGTAGTCGGAATGCATTTCGTCGTTGGAGTCCAGCAAATCGTTTGTTGGGTGAAGTTGCAACCAATTCAATGCTCGGACTTTCTGCCAAGTCAACAATAAAATATTGAAGGCATAATGACAATAGCAATTGGAATAGAAATAATAAATGCGCTATTTTTGACATTTTTTTGACTTCTTAAAATGATTTTTAGGTTTTTATAATTTATTAAATTTATTAATCATTTTTAGATATATCCATCTTTTCTATGACCAAAATAATTTTTTCAAATAAATTTAATAATTAATTTAACATATATGAGTGTGTGATTTTTCTACATATTTCAAATTGCTCTATATATAATGAGCTTAATTCAATGGTGCAAATATTTTTAAGTAGAATGAAATTGTCCACATTTTGGAAGCTTAAAAAATAAAATTTTTGAATATAGTTAAATTTTTAAAAATATATTAATTTACATTTTTACAAATTTAATTCAGAAAATTTTTATTAAAAATGTGAAAAAAAGATGAAAATAAAATGATGTGATCAATTGGAAAATTTTCTTTACAAAAAGCAGAAGAAATTTTAATTGAAAAAATTAATTCCAAAAATGTTATATGACGCAGAGATATATTTATAGAAAATTCTGTTGGAATTTCCCATTGGACTTTCTGTAATAGGACTACTTTCCTCTTTCAATTTAGTCAATATCCATTTTTCCAAATTTGGACATTTTTGTTTTGATTTTTTTTTTTGATGAGCCCATATCAGAAGTGTGATAAATTCATTAATGAATATTTTAATTTTTAAATGAATTATAAATATTTTAGGGATGGATGACGGCAATTAATTCGGATTTGAATTTCCATTTGAAGATCAAGGGCTTGATTGGAGAATAATTCAATTGAAATTTGAAGTATTCATTTTGGCTCTATTGTTTAGTCTCTCTAAATCATGTGTCCATTAATAAGCCGATAATTCCTTTTATTATGAAGTACAAATTCTAAATGAATATTTATTTTAAAATTTTATATAAATTTTAACATTAATTTTTTTGGTATGACGGCATTTTTTTGGATTTTGTGACAAACAATTTCCAATGGAAGAAGAAGATCTTGGAGATGCTCCGAATTCAATTGGATTTTTTGACAAAAATGACATTTGGATTAATGGAACCGTGATCAGATTCGAAAAAGTCAAAGGATATTTCGAGAAAGGGGATTTTATCGGCATTGGCATAATTCACTAGCCAAATTCATCAATTGAATGTTTTGTTACATTCAATGGCAAATTAAAGGGTAAAAATAATTTTAAATTTATTTTTAATATATGATCGGGAAAATTTTATAAAATATATAATACCTTAAAAATAATTTTAGGGAAGCCTGAACTGTTTGTAAAATTTGCCACCATTATTTCCGGCAATCAACTTGTACGAAGCTGACGATTCTATCCGCGCGAATTTTGGCAAAGAAGAATGGAAATTCAAAAAAATTCGTAAATGTCATTGCTTATTAAGTATTTTGGAAATGGTAACGAGAAAAACAAAATAACTTTTCCTTAACAAATGAAAAAATTACAGAATTAATAAAGGAATATGATATAATTTTCAAAAAATCCAAATTATATTTTTTTAGAATTTAACGATTTGCCATATTTCCATAACCAATAGAATTTCCTTTAGTTTAAGAAATATCTGGCAATCGAAATTCTGTAAATAAGATAAAAAAAAATTCAAAGTGTCCCCATTTAACTTAATTTACAAAAAAAAAACAATTATAAGATATTAAAATAATTGGCACTTCCAAGAAAAATTTATTATATTTACAATTTTGAATGTGTGGCGAAAATCATATTATATGGGAAAATAGTTTCGGCTTTTTTTATAAATTTGTATTTTTCACACACAAATTTCATAGCGCATAGTAAAAAAAGTACTTAAGTACTTTTAAATTTGTCGGAATTTTTTATTTTTTAATAAAAACCAGCTGAGCTGCTGGTGAGCAGATGATTTTAAAAGTATGCACCCGGACCCGGATTCTTTTTAAAAATGCAGAGAGCTTTAACATTCCTCTATAAAAAACTATAAAAATTTTATTAATTAAAAATAAAGCATTATCCCATTAATTAAATTTAAATTCAAATTGTATTTAAATTTTTTTATCATTTTTGCCTCCAGTCCAGATATTTTCTTCATCATCATCGTATTTTTAAAAAAAAATTATAGATTGAAAAAATTATTGGAAATTAATAATTAGTAGAATGAATTTTTTGGACTTTTCGTACTTTATTTTATTTACCAACAAAAAATAATATTGTCTAACATTTTATTGATGATGCCTTGATGCCTTAATAGTTACCTCAATGAATGCTTATTAAAATATTTTCTTCTACATAAAAGTCATAATTTTGAGTCACATTGCTTAAAAAAGGAGAAATACCAGAATTCGACGAGACACTAACATTAACCATTATGAGATGGACAACTTCCTAGTCCGAAATTTATAATTATAATTTCTGACCAATGATCAAAACCGTATACGTACATTAGAAACTTTAAAAGAAATAGACTGCCGTTAATTCATAAAAAACAGTTAATTTATGGCTTTTATTAGTTATTTTATTAGTAATTTTAGTTGGAATTGGATTAAAATTCTCTGTTAATATTCATAAATATTTGGTAAATATATGAAATTAAAATAATAATAATATTTTATCCAACAAATAGCCATCATAATTTAATTTAGTTCCTGGTATAAAATTTTCCTATTTAATCAATTATTCGCAAAAAACAACAATTTATTAGTTTATTTTTTGACCTGCCCAGAGTTATTAGCTACTAAATTTTGGCTCTTAATTTTAATTTAAAAAATTTTGGGAATTCTTATTTTTATCATATTAAAATGATATTTTAAAATTTTTTTGAAAAATTATCTCCCATAGAATATTCAAAATTATTTTTTTAGCAAATTTAAAAATTTTTATTAAAATTATGCCAATTGCCCATGATGAAGCACCACCTCCAATTGACTTTGCCAAAATTTTATTGACAACAATTCAATTCATAATTTCTGTAGTTGGTCTTTTTATGAACAGCATATTGCTCCAGGCAATCTTCAAAAACAAGTAAAGAAATGGATAAAAACTAAATTTTAGTCAAATATTTTATATTTAGTTATTTTAATAAAAAAAACAAAAAATTAGGATAAAATTTTGGTTTACCACTCAAATTTATTAAAACGTTTATAAAACAAATATATTAGATTAAGGGAAATACAAAATCGCTATAAAGCACATTTTTACTCATAAAGAGTATTTATAGTATTTTTAATTTCGAAATTATAAATAGATACACCATAAATCCGTAATACTTAACAACTAAAGAACTCTATTCTAGAATATGGAAGATCGTTTAGATTTTAGAATAAAATACCTGGAGACCATACCGTAGTAATTCTTTTAATTTCCTACTTGAAAAGAATAAAATTGAGATAATTTCACTGAGAAATCGAAGAAGGTAATATAAAGAGTAATATAGAAAACGATAATTTCAATCCAAAGATGATGGGAATGTGTTCTAATCCATACTCTGTCTAATATTAGATATTTCATTTCCCTTTTCCCATATTATAGACATTTTCGACGCATTTATGACCTCCTATTGGCCACCACCGTCATTTATGATGCCCTCAATGAGATTGGCATTTTCGTGCCAATTTTCACAATGACCATGGGGATCACTGTGCCATTACTCCAATGTTTCTTCATTCTTTATATTCCAACATTTGCGCTGATTTCCACATATCAAATCCTTTTCTTCATTAGTGTTCATCGATTCTGGGCAGCCAGCTTCCCAATAATGTAACGTTTAAAAGCTGAAGAACGCATAAATGTTTCCTTTTTAATGTCGCTCTAGGGCTCAGGAAATCTCCTCACAGCAGGATTGACTTTAATTTTAGAAAATAGATTGATAAATCAGATTACAGAAAATCGACAAATTAAATTTCAGAAAATCTATAGAAAATTGATAACTAAAAAATTAAATTTGTTAATTTATTTATCTCAACATAATAGAAAAGTCCAAAAATAGATTTTGCCAGAACCCCTTTTTGAAATCTATTTTTTAATTTTTCCCATCTTTCTACCCCACGATTTACAATAATATGAACTATTTTATTTATTAATAAGAATTCAATTTAAATAAAACTAAACATACCTTTTTAATTATGTACATTTTTAATCTATTTAAACTTTTTTGAAATTTTTTTAAATAAAAATCTAAACCACATATCATATTATTAATTAGATAAAAATTTTTTATATACAGCTACAAGAAATTGAGTCAATCTTGGAATAAAGTGTATTTGTGCGCCACATTAATCTATGTACAAGTGTTCTCATTTTATGTGACCAAACTGGAATATCAAAGCATTTTGGACGAAGGATTAGCTGATAAGTATGTATCTTTACTGACCACTTAAACTAAACGAGGCAATAATTAATTTGGGAAATAGATTATATTATACAAAACCCAAATTGTTTTGTAAAATCCTACTTTAAAAGCTTATTTCTTTATGTAAAATATATCCGAAATTTTGATTGGCTATTTATTTTATGATTTTTTAATTATCAAAATTTTATAATTTTACGATTTTTTAAATTTTTTAAATTTTATTTTTTTTATTTTTCTAAATATAAAATGTATCAATTTCTCAAATTATTTTCTTCCTTGTTTAAGTATGGCCTAAATCCTAAAGTTTGTCTAATAATTAAATGCTTCCTTTCCCCCGTATTAAATTATTTTTAAAATTTAATTTTTTTGATAGAAAAGTTTATTGCCAAACGGGTGAGGTAATTGTGGGCTATGGCTATCAATTTTCATATAAATTCGCCATGATCATGAACATTGCTACTGGCTTCATTTACATTTCAATTTGGCTAATCATGAAAAGTTCGCATATAAATTAATTAATTTTAAATGAGGTTTTGAAAATAATTTTTAGCTAATATATATTTTATATTTGTTCAAAAAATTCCAGTAAGTAAATTAGAGACTGTAATTATTTAAAGAATAATTTCAGGATTGAGAATTCCAAAAATTCCATAATCTTCTGAAAGGTTTAAATTTATGAATAATTGACTTTTAAATTTTTAACCTCTATTTAGGCATGAGCTTTATAATTAAAATAATAGCAAATTTATTTTCGGATAAATTTTAATTTCTAGAATGAATTTATAGAAAAATTTGTATTATAAATTAAAAAGTTTATTGTGAAAAAATTAAAATTTTAATAAATTTAAAAGAATTTTTAAAGGTTCAAAAACTTAAACAAAAGTTTCAAATATTATTTCTATAAAATAAAAAATGCAGAAGTCATAAATATATTTTTTTAAAATTTTTAACAACCATTTTCCTCCTAATTTTTATAAAATTTCCAAAAATAGTTCATAAACATGCCACAGTCGGCGATGCCAATAACGCAATGATGGAGCGGCGGCTGAACCGTTCATTGGCAATCATTGTGTTCAGCACCGTCTCACTGTGGTGCATTTCAACCACATTGAATACTTTTGTTTTCCCATTGATTTTTGGCGATCCATCATCTCAATCTGCCATTGGCTCACTGTTTAATCGAATGTCCATTCAATTGTTGAAGGTGGCCGGTGCCATCAATTTGCCGATCATCTATTTGTGCAGGTTTTAAAAAAATGAGCAATGATAAAATTAAAAAAGGGAAATTATTTAAAATGGCGAATAAATTATTGAAAATGGTGGATAGAGTGTTGAAAATGGCTAATAGAAAAAAACGGTTTATATATGTTTATAAATTTATCCTAGACCCACAAACCTTATACCCATTAGATGGTTTAATTGGTTTTGAACCAAATCACATAAAAAAGGTTTAAATGGTTTTTTGAACTCTTAATTTTTTGATCAATCACGACAAAATATATACCAAACGATGCGCGTCTTGACGAGATATCGATTTGGTGAAAGGTTTGGAGGTCTAGAACAAACCGTTAAAGCGCAATTTTCAATCATTTATTCGCAAAATTAAATATCATCCTTAATAAATTATGAAGTTATGAAATTAATAACAATCCCATTTTCAGTAAGGAATATCGGAAGGCAATTGAAAAACAATTTCATAACACATTCGGATTCTGCTGTTCAAAAATGGGAACAAATCAATTGGTAAAGCAATCGAATCAGCAACAACCCATTTCGTATATACAATTCAAGAAGAAGACAATCAGTGGAAATGGCAGCACCTCATTTGCAAATATACGAATCAAAAAATAAAATGAAAATTTATGGTTATTTTTACATTTAATTATAATTATGTATTTACGATATTTTTCCGAAATTTTTTATACCCTTTTAAGGGCCATTTTCCCCCAAAAAAAGGTAAAAATATCATACATATATATATAAATGTACAAAAATAGAAAAAAATTATTTTATTCGTCTCATTCATTTCTCCATTTTATACATATTCGTCATTTTGGCATTTTTCGTTTGGAGTAGAAGCCGACAGCCGCGAGGGACGAAGACAGAAATGTGCCTCCAATTTTCACGGCATAGTGTTTTCACCATTTTCACCTCTCTAGGTTGTATGAGAACAGGAATCGAGAATGTGGCCAAAACAACAGTAGATGGCCTAGAAATCAATGAAGTAATATAGAGGGAATATTCTTGGCAAATGCCGAATAGCGTCATCGAAATTTTATCCAATGTCAAAACTAAAATAAATAATGCATTTTTATTTTAACTTTTCCTTCAAAATAATTCATTAAATAACGAATTTTGTTAATTATCGCAGATTTTAAACCATGGAAGAAAATAATTATATTCCTAAATACCTCATGGTATATAACACATTTATTAATTTTAATCCTGGGCCAATGGATAAGCCACAAATTAATTGTTGTGGAATTAAAATTCAGGTAAAATTTAAATAAAAATTTATTTACAAATAAATAAAAATTTATTTACAAATATATTTTTAGTCCATTGTCAAAATCGCAATAATATTTGGATTCCTGTTGTGGACCGCATTCTGCACACTTCTCTATTTCGGCTTCCGTGATGAAGTAAAATTTAAAAATATTTTTTTATTAAATTTGCTTTTGGTTAATTATTAGATGAAATTTGCCACCATTGGTGTGTGGATGTTTGCCTTTATTATATATGGCTATATATTTTTGGCCATCAGAAAAGGACAATATTTGATCAAAAATAAGGATGGCAGAATGGATCAAAATCCACATCGAAATTTGGGGCTAATTACATCCCTATTGATGGTATAACAAATTTTCAATTCAAAATTGCCTATTAAAATATTATTTTTATTTTTAAGTTATTTGTTCTCGCCTTTTTTGCTTTCCAAATTGGATATTTCACCCACGAATTACGGAGAACGCCCTGCGAATCGAGCGGCAAATGTCCTGAATGGTCCAGCCGATGTCCAAAAAATTTTATTCAAATATTCGCTTTCCATCCGGATAGTAAGAATTTTGTATTACATTTAAAATAAAATGGCACACAATAAAATACGTAATAAATTTTTATTAAAAAAAACAATTTTAGTGCCAAAATGCGGCAGAGACGAAAAATGTTACCCATACCCAAATGAGGGTTTTGTTGAGCGTATTTTTGAAGATCCAACAAAAGCCCGTTTATTGAAGCGCAAAATATTGGAAATGGCTACAAATCAAACAAATGTATATTTAAAAATTATTAATCATTATTCATTTAAAAATAATTAATAAATAAATATCAAATTTGCATTGATATTTATAATCATAGATATAAAAAAGATCCAATTTTTAATTGATATACCATTCGAAAATACTCTCAATGTGGTCTTTTTAAATTTTATAATATTATTTAAGAAAATAATTTACTTTTATTAGTGTTCGATTTTTTTGCATAAAGTCAAAAAATTTTGTTTTCAAAATATAAAGTAGGTCATAATTCTTATAGTACATTTAAGGCTTTCGAAAATTATATCACATTAATTGCTTCCTTGTTGAAATTTGACCAAATCCAAAAATATAGTATAAAGTTTTTGAGAAAAATTCTACAAAATTTATTAATTATTTATTCTTAAGTTCACCTCCATAATGACAATTGAACAATTAGAATTGGAACCATATTTCGGCAATTTTTTGTATACTCTTGACATGGAAATGAATTGCGGAAATGTGATTTGTCCAGAAAAGGTGGACAAATTAAAGCAGGCATTTGTGGACATCTATTCAGCACAAATTAAAAAAGGAGAGTGGATATTGCATTCACAATTTGGGCATAAAAATGACCATCAAATTACTGAAGGTAGATTAATTTTTTTAAATATTTTTTTTGATAATATGAACCATAACAATCATTTTTGACCTTATCAACTATAAATTTTTTTTAGAATTTTTGATGATTTAGAATAAAAAATTTATCGATTTTATCAAATTAAAATGTCTACATAAATGCTTAATTAATTCTAGATGAAATTGATGCCGTCTTTGTGGTGCCATATAATTGCCACTCTCTTCAAATGGCACTGGCCATTTCCATTGCATTTTTCATTGCCCATTTAGCCATATTGGCCATATTCATCCGAGCCATTCCATATTTCATTTGGCTTGACTGGCTCACCAGATGCCCTTATCAGTGCCGGCCTCCTACTGGTACTGATATAATTCAGCTGCCCGTCGAACCATGCCATCATTGTCCAATCAACAGATTAATAATGGATAAAAATGAATCGGGGTATCAGGAAGATGATGAATCAGAATCCGAAACAAAAAGCCATCGGCCATCATTTCGTTCCATATTGGCCAATTGCTTACATTTAATTAAAAAGTTATATAAGAAAATGAAATATATTCCAATACTACCAAAATAAAAAATTTCGAAAGTTTATTAAGTCCTATGTGTGTATTACCTCATAAAAATTTCATAAATTTAGAAAAAAAATGTATAATAAAAAATATGAAAAGGAAACGAGAACAAAAAAATCAATGATCAATTTAATATTTTTTTTATAAATAAATAATTTTTATAAAATTATTAATTTAAAAATTTGCATTGGGAATTGATTTCCTAGGTTTATTTTAATAAATTTATAATTTATTCTTATACATAATTTGCATTTGACTTTCTCAATTTTTAATTAATATCAGCAAATTAACCCTCAATTCGTCGAGCTGTTGTTCTGTTAATTTTGGGCTTTAATTCTGGCCATTGCTTATTTTGTACATTTTCATTTATCATTTGCCATTTTTAGTTTGGGCTTTGGGATAGTCGTCGGCAAAAATATGCTGTCTGTCCAATTCTTATCCATACCTTAAAAAATGTTATTGTAGTAGAGAAATTTTCTAGCTCTCAGTTAGCCATATCCATCCCACTGTTCCAGTTTTAGCCTTTAAGTAGTCTTTTCCAATTTTTCTCTCTCTAGCTTGAATAAGGCGGAATTGAGTTCTGCTGGCCAAAACACATGGCCCAACTAAAATTGAAGCAATAGAGGGAATGTTTCATTGCACACTTGGCTACTAGAAAATACGTGATTCGCAATTTTTCCAATGTCAAAGTGAAAATAAATAACTTTAGAAGCAGTTTGCATTTTTAAAAATTCCTCTTTAAAAAAGTAAAATTCATCAACAACAAATTTTAAATTCCACCTTGTTCAATTAATAACAAATGGAAAACAATCCTTGGGATTTTTATGGTAAGCCAAAATGAGAATTACGACTGACTTTATATACTACCATTCGACTCTCCTCGTCAAGCTTAGTTCACTTTTACCAAAAATATGTCTCGGACTTTAACGATTGAAAAGTTATGAACTCATAAAAGTCGCAAAAGTAAAAAGTACCGCTATGGGTCGAAGCTCGATAAAATATTTCAAATTTTTTGTTCCGACATATTAATGCTCAATTGACTCGACTGATGAGCTAAAGAACTAAGCTCGAGTCTGCCATCGATATCGCATAAAACTAAGAAATAAAAAAAAACTTATTACCATTTTTGTCTCTCTTTTGAATATGTTGGAATTGCGGAGGTTATGTAAGAGTGGACCTCCGGATTGTGCGTAGCCGGAGCGACGACCCGGACTGCGTAGCTTTCCGTGAAGTGCGAAGGCAGGAGTCCACAGTCCACCTAAAATGCCCACTTAAAACAGTTCCAATCCCTATTTCCTTTGCACAACTATAACTTTTTTTTGAGTTTTCTCAGAAATTGATGACAAATTGATGGCCTATTCGAGCTAGTCATATTGAAAAGCATCGATTGAACTAAAATTTTATATTTATTGAAAAATTTTTAAGTCCACGGGGGAACCTTCACTTTTGAATATTTATTATTTATCATAAGGTTAACTTTTTAACCGGTAAAGTCCGAGGCATAATTTAAATACAATAATAAGCTCTAGTGTCACCTATAAATTTCCAATCAACTATATTCTAGGTTCTAGGGTGCCCACCAATAGATCCTTTTCATTTTCTTAAACGTGTGCCAAATGAGAAGCTAAAGCCAAGAATTCAATGTTGTGGAGTGAAAATTGAGGTAAAATTTCAATAAATTTAAATAAATTTAAATTATTTAAAAATATATTTAGACCGCTGTTAAATTCGGAATAATATTTGGTTGGATGTTATGGAGCGCATATTGCATACTTTTTTCTGTTGGTCTTCCCGGCAAAATGGTAAATTATAAAAATATTTATATTTATTTCTCCGAAAAATTAATATCATTAATTTAAATAAAAATTAATAATTGTTCTAATCGATTCGATTTCCATTTTTAGAAGATTTTTCCCTTTTGCTTCTGGATACAGCTTTCCATTTTAACATATGGCGGTAAATTCATGGCTATTCAAAAAGTACAAATTTTAAACGAAAATAATGCTGGAAAAGTGGAAAGAACTTCGCACACGGCTATGTTCCTATTTTCATCAGTTATTATGGTTTGCATATTTATAAAATTTTATTCGAAACTGAGTTAAGAAAAATATTATTTGCTATTAACTCTTATCTTTGGACAATTGTGTCAATGTTTTATTTAATTCACACATTAGAGAATATAAACCATAAAAGAAGGAATGAGAATGAAAAACTGAAATTCCGAAGAAAATAAAATTGTGCTATTTTCACCAGAGAAGTGGAGAATAAAAAAATTAAATTTAGCTTTAGGATTAGCTTAGGGCCGGTATGAGTTTATGGCTACCGTATGGTATGGTAGAATTGGATTTATGATCCGTTTCGGTATCATCAAGATTAGGGTCATTGTCATTGGGGGTTATGTGAGATGTTATCCTGTCCCTGATTGACCCCTAACGCCTAACCCTAATCCAAATGAACGATCCATAGGAGGGACCCTTCACTTTTCCAGACCATTGACCCAAAAAGGAGATTCAAATACCTAAATTGGTAGCTGATTTTGTATTTAATTATATTGTTAAAAATGGCAGCTTACCGATTAAAATCTGCTAATTCAATATAAATTAAATATATTATAATTATATTTTTAATTTATAGACAATACTTATTGGCTTTTCTGTTTACCAAGTGAGATATTTAATCCGTGAAATACAAAGAACACCCTGCAATTCGAGTGGCCAATGTCCTACATGGTCTGATCGTTGCACGAAAAATTTTGCACAAATATTTGCCTTCGATCAGGAGGGTAAAAATATTATTTTTTAATTAATTTTATAATAATTTTAAATAATCTTATTTTAAAAATTATTAATATATTTTAAAAAATTAATTTATATATTTTTGTTTTTGCCACAATTTTCAGAAGACAGATGTGAAAAATACAAAGGATGCTCGCCATACCCAAATGAGGGTGTTGTTGAGCGAATTTTTGAAGGATACTAATTTTTTTACCCAAAAATAGTTTTTTTTTACCCAAAAAAAATATTTTTTTTGCCCAAAAGATTTCCGATAATTTTTTTACCCAAAAATAATATTTTTGAAACGAAAATAATCTTTTTGTCTAAAAATCTGAAAGTGCACGGGATATATCCGGATATAGCCGGATATAGGGGGATTAAGGTGGATATAGGGGGATTAAGTCCCGAAATGAATGGAAAATAGCCCGGAAGGCTACTGGAAGATCGGGGAAGTGCCTGAGAATGCGCTGGATATAGCCGGATATAGAGGGATTAAGGTGGATATAGGGGGATTAGGCCGGATTAAGCATCGAAATAGAATGGCGCGAGTTCTGGTTTGGCTGTTTTCTTCTGGCTTCGCGAGAATCCTATGCTTCGAACCCCTAACCCTAATCTCTAACCCCTAACTAAGCTTAATCAGGCTTAATCCCCCATTATCCATATTAATCCCCTTATATCCGACTATATCCCTGTGCTCCAAATCCCTAAACCCCTAGCCCCTAGATCCCATGCCGCCCCTAACCATAACCCTAATCCCTAGCCCCTAACTAAGCTTAATCCGGCTTAATCCCCTATATCCGTCTAATCCTCCCTATATCCGGCTTAATGCCGCGCAATCTCCGGTCCTCTGTTACACTTCCCCGACCTTCTAATAGCCTTTCGGGCCATTTCCCATCCATTTCTGAGCTTAATCCCCCTTAATCCACCTTAATCCCCCTATATCCGGCTATATCCTGCGCACCCTCTGGACCTACGGACGACATCCCCGACATCCCACTGTCCCTCCGGACCATTTCCAATCAATTTCCGGTATTGATCACTCTTAATCCGGCTTAATCTCCCCTAATCCGGCTTAATCCCCCTATATCCATCTATATCCCGCTCACTATCAGGGTCTTAGGGCCAACAAAGAAAATTTTAATTATTAGACAAAAAGATTATTTTCGTTTCAAAAATATTATTTTTGGGTAAAAAAATATCGGAAATATTTTGGGCAAAAAAAAATATTTTTTTGGGTAAAAAAAAACTATTTTTGGGTAAAAAAACTATTACTCATTTTTGAAGCGCCAGAAAAACTTCGTTCTTTGAAGCGAACAATACTGAAAATGGCTGCAAATCATACAAATGTAAATTTATTTTAAATTTCATTGAATATTTTTCTCTAATTCTGAAAATCAATGCCCCAGGAAGATTTAGATGGATAGTTGGATAGGATTCGGGCCAGGGATGGGTTCGATATAAAAAAAATTGTCGATATCAAAAATTAAAGTTCTGATGGTAAAAAAGGTCGAAATCGAAAATCGATATTTCTATATCAAAATGACTGAAATTTGGGGCCAGAAAGAAATATATCGAAAATCGAACCGATTCTTTATTCGGAATACGGATTAGATTAACCTTGTCAAAATATCTCATCTATTTTGTGACTATTTCCTATAAATTAATTTCTGGCAATATAACTTAGTGGCTTTTAGCCAATTGGAATGCTCTAAATTATTTTAATCTTTTTTATTAATTATCTATTATAATTGAGGTTTATCGTTCAGAAAGAAAAATTTTTGGGTAACATAGAGCCAAAAAAGACGAAAAAATCTACTATATTACAAATTAATTTGTCCATCTGGCATCTATTTTTTTTAATTTAGCAATTTATTTTCCAGCTCACAACAAATGAAACGCTGGAATCAGAATTGAGACCATATTTTGATGAGGATGCATTGGACAATTTGGGAATGGAAAAAAATTGCGGAAAATTGCTTTGTGCAGAAAAGGTGGCCATATTAAAGCAAGCATTCATGGATATCTATTGGGACCAGGTGAAGAAGCAACAATTCGGGCACCGAGATTTTAAACTTACAAAAGGTACATTTGGTAATAATTTGATTTTTTCAATTAGCTATTATGAAAAATTTTTTAAATTTTAAAAAATGAAATTTTTTCAAAATTTTCTAAATTGAAATTTTTTACAGTTTTTAAAAAATGAAATTTTTTAAATTTTTTAAAATTGAAATTTTTTAAATTTTTTAAATTTATCAAAATTCTTAGAATATCTAATTCTTATTTTTAAAAAGTTTCAAAAAAAATTCAATAACATTTTGGTGAACAAAATGGAATATTATTATGCTTTTTCATTCCTTTCTCAAAACTCATCCATTTCGAATCAAGATAAAACATCAAAATTAAATTTCTGAAATTGAGATCCAATATGCAAATTACTATATAGTAAATTGAGTCATTCGGTCAATTCTTTTTTTTAAATTATTTTTTATTCATTTTTTGATTTTTCTTATTATTTCTTTACAATTTAAATTAATTTTCAATATGCCAGATTTGATTGATACTACCTTTGTGGTGCCCTACAATTGCGGCTCACTTCACATAGCATTGGCCATTTCCAGCGCATTTCTAATTGCCTATCTCGTCATTTTGGCCATCTTTATCTGGGCCATTCCATATTTGATCTGGCTTGACTATGCCACCACTTGTCCAATATACTGTGCTGATTTTATCCACCATGAACCAAATAAGTCGGACTATAAACCTTGCGAACATTGTCCAATCAGGAAGATGGAAATGGAACGAAATGATTCATCAGAAAAGAAGCCCCATCGAATAATTGTTCTCCTATACAAATTGGCCAATTACTTACTAGTAAAGAAACCCAAAGAGATGTATAACAAAATCAAATACAAATTAATTTTGCCAAAATAGAACTGTAAATAGTGCGTTAATGCCTCATGGAATTAATTTCATTCTAATTTTATTTTCATTATCCAATTATGGTCACCTTAAAATTGCCCACAATCTTTGTATTCAAAATTAATTTTGCTCAATTATTGTCTTTTGTAAACGATAGTGAGGAAAATATAATATACATTTAAAATAATTAAAGTTTTACTAAAAAATTTCAAATAAAATTTTAAAATAAAAAAAATTACCAGAGCCAAGATGAGATTCTAAATTTTTATTCATATTTTTTTAATTTTTCAACATTCTCTGATTTATATACCTATTCATAATTTACCATAAAGAGCGTTTTAATTCTAATTGAAATAATCCAATACGACAATTTCTAAATATACTTTCTATGAATTTGAAATTTTTAAAATTTTGAACATTTTATTTTTAATTTTTTGCTCTTTTTTAAAATTTATTCCTAATTTTATGATAGGCCTATTCATAATTTATTATAGTTTGATCCAATTGTAGCAAATATACTAATTATATTATACTTATATTTAACATAATTTTTAGTTTACCACAATGAGGAATATCAAATAAGAATTTTTTGCATAAATTTTTAAAAATTATATTTTGAAGAATTAAGAATTGAGAATTATAAATTGCCTAAATTTTTTCTCTATTTTTATATAGGATCACAACTCCCTCTCCCTAATAAAATATTTTTAATTTAAAAATTTATAGTCTAATTGCAAATGTATTTTTTATAGGATTCTTCTGCAATTTTTTGGTTTTTCCATTTTCCATTCGTCATTTTTCGCTTGAGGTCAGCGTCGGCGTTGTCGGTCATAGTGGTTAGTGGATGGACGGAAGAAATGAGCCGTCCAAGTCCAATTTTCATTCATATACCAATGCCATTGTTGGAGTAGCTTTTCCCCAATCTAAGTAGCAGTATAGTCTTTTCCCATTTTTCCTTCTCTTGTTTGAATGAAGCGAAAGTGGCTGTGGTCATTGGTCAAACAGCAAAGATGGCCTAAAATCAATGGGGCAAATGTTTCATTCTATTCCTGGCAAATGGCATCATCCAAATTTTATCCAGTGCCAAAATAAAAATAAATGCTTTTAACGAAAAAAATTTTGCAGTTTCTAATGAAGATACTTTTTAAATATAATTATTTCTTTATAGTTTGAGACCTCCCCTTTTTGTTGTTTTAAAGAAAGTTTACCAGAAGCAGACACCTTTTCTCTATCCTTTTAAATACAATTGTCTAAGGTTGAGAGTAGGATAGAAGATAGATATTTAAATTGGCCATTTTAACCATTTTTATGCTTCACAAAATTTTTATTTTTCAAAATAAAAATAATGTAGGAATTTAATTTCTTTAGCAATTTAATAAAATCACAAAAGTAAATTCATCATCACATAATTTTACAACAAATTAAATAACATGGAAAACAACTTTGTTTATAATATGCCAATAATGGATAAGCCTAATAAGCCACGAATTCATTGTTATGGAATAAAAATAGAGGTAAAATATAAAAATGTCAACAAATTTAAATTTACTCATTTTTAGACTGCTGTCAAAATCGCAATAATATTTGGAATTCTATTATGGACCGCATATTGTACAATTATATTTTTCGCGAATGTATGTGGGAAAATTATATATTCTCTTTATATTTTTATTTGCATTTATTAGAAATTTTTTGGTTTTGCATTTTGGACCTTCGCTTTTTTTGCATATTATCCAATTATAATGGACATTCAAACAAGACAATTATTTGGAAAAAATAAAGATGGAATAATTGTTGGCATTATATGCTGGTTAATCGTCATGGTTGGTATATTTGATTTTAAAAATAATTTTTATCTGGTATTCTGGCTAATTATTATCTATTTAATTTTTTTTAATTTTGAAATTTCAATTCCACAGGAATACAAATGTCATCCTTAAAAATCTTTTTATCGAAATTTTCATAGAGAAAGAAAATAAAAATAACTGCTTGAATGAGGAAATTCAAAAAGGAACACACCATTTCTATTAAATGAGAGATATTTTGCCACAAAAAAAGGAATTTTGGCACTTTTATTAGTCAAAGTAATGCCTAGCTCTATTATTTAACATATATTATTTTTAGAAAATTTTACGGGTTTTAATATTGCTGAAACATTCAAGGATTCAAAATTATTTTGAAATTTTATTGGTGAAATTTTTTATGAATTTTTACCATCTCAAAAAATTAAAATCCATGAAATTTCCGAAAATTTCATAAGAGCATTAAAAATTATAATAATCTAGCATAGATTTTTATATTTTTATCTTGATGTGATTTTATGCAAAAAATGTGAGCCCATTTTTTAAATTGAAAGTCTTGTCAAGTAAAAACTAGTTTATTTTCTTAATGCAAATTTTTTTCCATATAAAATTGGTCAAAATTTCTAACCATAAAATGGCATTTTTTTATCCTTTTGTAATCAAATAAAAATAATAAATAAGAATCACAAAAAAATTTTTTTAATTTAATATATAATTTTAATTTTTTTAATTTATAGATTCCTTTAATCGGTGTATTAATTGTGCATCCGGGAATTTTCATCATTCGCGAAATACTGAGAACGCCCTGCGATTCGAGTGGCCAATGTCCTGAATGGTCCAGCCGATGCCCGAAAAATTTTGCTCTCATTGCTTTCGAATCGAATGGTGAAAAATATAAATACATTTTATAATAAACAGAATAAAAATTCATTTTTAATTAAAAATTTAAGATATAATTTTCTATTAATATTTCTTAATAAAAAAAAAATAAAATTAACAAAAAAAATTAATACATTTTTTAAAAATATTATTTAAAATTAAAATATTTATTAAATTTTATTAATAAATAAAATATCACCAGAACCAAATTGTTACAAAGACATCTGCCCAAATTTGGGTGTCGTTGAGCGTGTTTTTGAAGGGCCAGAAAATCTCCGTCCATTGAAACGCAAAATATTGGAAATGGCTGCAAATCATACAAATGTAAATGTTCAATTAAAATATTTAATTATCGAAAAAACATTGAAATTGCCGAAAAATATAAATAAGTTTTTCATTTTTCCTAGTCCAATTAACCTTGTATACTATCGATAAACCCCATCCAGATTAAGGTACATCAATAAAAAAAAAGTTTTTGCTAATGTTTAATTTTACTGTTAATAATTTTTATTACATATTAGCTCATTACAATGGCAAATGAAACGATGCTGGAATTGAATTTGAAACCATATTTTGATATTAATGATGATGACAATGATACATTTGATAGACTGGAAGAGAAGGAAGCAAATTGTGAATTAAAACTGAAAAAATATAAACGAAAAGTACTTTGTGAAGAAAAGGTTGCAAAATTAAAGAAAGCATTCATGGATGTTTATTGGGCTCAAGTGAAAAAGCGACGTTTCAAAATGAATTCAACATTTGGGCATCAAGATGGACAAATTATGGAAGGTATAAATAAAAATTTTTTACCATAAGTTGACGCCTTTTGATGATAAAAAACTGTTTAAAATAATATCATAGCTCTAAAATCGTTAAAATTTGCCTAAAAATGATAATTAAAAGGAATAGAATTATTTTGTTTTTGCCAAAATTTGGCAAATTATAAACTAATTGATATTCTGTTTTTGATCAATTTTTTGACTATCCATAACTCGGTAAATATCCAACACTGGTCAATAATCTTTTTAAACATAATTTTATTTCCAAGAAATGTTTTAAAAATCAAGCAACAGCAGATTTTTCACCATTATTGCTAAAATTTTTTGTCCCCAATTATCTTAAAAAAAAATAAATTTTTTAAATATTAATTCTAATAAAAATTTAATTTTCCTGAAATTCTTCAGACGAGATTGATGCCATCTTTGTTGTGCCATACGAATGCCAACCACTTCGTTTGGCATTGGCATTTTACATAGGATATATCATTTCACATATTGGCATTTTGGTCGTCTTCATCCAGGCCATTCCATATTTCAATTGGCTTGACTACGCCACCACATGTCCCATTAAGTGTTACACTTATCGCCGTTATCCACCTTCAGAAAATGAAGAGCCATGCGAACATTGCCCAATTCAAAAGATGCAAATGGGACGAAGTGGACAAGCAGAAGAGAACCGTGACCAACCATTTCTTCGCTCTGCAGTGGCTAATTTTTTATAAAGTCTCCAAACAATTAAAATGAGATAGTTTTGCTGAAATCGAAATGAAAATGAAAATTGTGCTTGGAATTTAATTCATAGTATTAATTTTTCATTTCATTATTCAATTTTTTTGTCAATTATATTAAATAAAAATCGTCGGAGCTGAAACTTTTTACCAATTTATAAAAGACCGCATCGAATGAAAATGATGGCTTATTCTGTTTAAAAATACAATAAGACTTATGAACAAAAGGCCTAAATTAATTTAAACGGTTTAAAAAGCTTAATTTTTGACTAATGATAATATATTTAATTGATGATGAAATAGTTTATGATTTATTCTGTCATCAAATATTTTTTTTCAGCAAATTAAATTATATTCATTTACCATTTTAAAAATATAATTTACCATTTTGACAAAAAATATAATTTAAAATATATTATGACGAATTGAATTTTATAATGAAAATAATAATTTATCTATTTTCTATCGCTTCATTATATTTAAAAAAAATTATTTTTAATTTATATTTAAATATTCATCATTTTTAAGCTTTTTTTATTAGATTACAGATTAGTTTTTTGGCAATGGCAATCCTTATTTTGTCCATTTCTAAATTCATTATTTTAAAAGTATTCATCTTGAGTTGGCATAGGCAGTAGGCACCGGGCAAAAATGTGAAGTCAACGTCAAATTTTCATCCATACTCAAATGCCCAATGCCAATGTCGGAGAGAGCTCTCTAAATAGTGGCAATATACTAGTCTTTTCTCATATTTTCCTCTCTCCAGCTTGAATAAAGTGAATGTGGCCAAACACAGACGGCCCTAAAATCAATGAAGCAAAAGAGAGGAGGGAATGCTTCAGTCCATTCTTGGCAAATTGCGTCATTCAAATTTATTCTCCATCAAAACAAAAACACTAAAAACAAATTTTATGTTATTCTAATGACTTTTAAATAAAATATTTATATTTTTCAGTCTAATTTGAAGAAACCTCCATCATTTTGCTATTTAAAAACATCCTAACAATTTTCTAACCATAAATTTCTTTTAACTCCCATGCGCCGAAATTATTATTATCAAAAAATAATCGGTATTTGTATCGTTTGTATCCCATTTTGGATCAATTAAGGAAAAGTGAATAATCCCTTCTTTGGGTCATAAGATTACGGTTAGGGTCATTAGGGGCTACCGTAGATGGAATCCTATTCTTGAATGATCCCTCTAACCCTAATCCTGACGACCCATGGGGGCCTTCACTTTTCTCCATTTAACCCAAAAGACGGATTACAAAGTCGAAAAGTACCGTGATTTAAGGTTAGTTCAGGACTAGACGAGAGCGGCAGAATAGGTGTTAAAAATGTTCTGTTTAGCCACATTTTATGTCCTCGCAAAATTTTTATTTTTTCACTGAAATAATTTTGGCAGTTTTGTTTTTTTAGCTAATTAATAAAATCCATAAAAATAATTCATCAATAATTATCACGAAATTTTTCAATAAATAGACAAAGACGCCAATGGTGGATAGGCCTATTACGCCAAGAGTTTATATTTGCGGATTGAAAATGGAGGTAAAAATACCATTAAAACTATCATTTATTTAAAAAGGGGAATCTAATTTAATTTTCCCAAAAAAGAATTAATTGAGCCTAATTTTTCACGCTGAAAAATAATCATTTTTTGAGGCCATATAACTTGGCCAAATCAGATTTCTTTAAAATCCCTAACCCCTTGCCCTTAACCCCTTCCTGCCCTTAACTTAACCCTTAGCCCTAATACCTAGTTATGGCCAAGTTATATGGCCTAAAAAATATTATATTTTTCAACACGAAAGAATTTTGGCAAATTAATTATTTTTTTGGGTAAATTAATATTTTCTCATTAAAAATCCATTTTTAGACTGCTGTTTTAATTGCAATAATATTTGCAATTCTGTTATGGACCACATTCTGCACAATTCTATTTTTCACCATTGTATGTGTGAACAAAAACTATTTCTTATCAATTTTAATTATATCATTTTTAGAAAGTTTTCGTCATTTTTTTGTTCCTCGGTTTGCCCTTTGGTTTTTATGGATATTACAATATATTCATGGACGTTAATAAAGGAATATATTTTTTTAAAAATCCAGAAGGAACAGTACATCTACAAAAACAAAAGGGACGGCGCTATGCCATTCAATATTGGTTATGCGTGACGGTTGGTTGGCATTGGCATATTTATATTATAAAATTTTCTCTCTGATTTTTATTTGGCTATTTATAAAAAATTATTCTTGTGTGATATTCTGGGATAATAGTTATTCTTTTTTTTAATTTAGAAGTTTCCATTTCAAATTTTTAAGTAATAAAATATTTGAAAAATGAAAGACATTCAACAACTGAAATGTTCAAAATGGAAATTCAAAATGGGACACAGGGATGGTTTCGATTTTTCGTTTGTCGATTTTCGGTCATTTTTGGCATAGAAATTTTGTTTTTCGGTTTCGAAAAATTTTTTGGCCCTCCGAAATTTCGTTTTTCGGCTTCGAAAAATTTTTTGCCCTCCGAAACCGAAATTTCGTTTTTCGGCTTCGAAAAATTTTTTGACCCTCCGAAATTTCGATTTTTTGGGGAATCTATCAAACCCCTCCCTGATGGGACAAAAATTTTTATTAAATGAGATATGTACATTAAGTTTCGGGTATAAACCAAGATTTTTGACAACAATATAATAATGTTGGAAATACAATTCAAATATTATTTTGATTTCATAAATAATTTTATGAGTTTTTTTAAATAGGTTAAAAATTTTCCTATTTCAAAATTATTTTGAAATTTTATTGTATAAAAAATATTTTTTTTGTGAATAAATCCTTGAAAAATTTTAAAAATTTCACAAAAATTATTTATCGTAAAATTCTTTATAAATTTATTTTATTTTTTTAATTTAATTTAAAGGCTCCGTTAATCTGTTTCTTTCTATTACAATCTGGATATTTCATTCACGAATTATGGAGAACTCCCTGCAATTCCAGTGGTCAATGCCCTGAATGGTCCAGTCGATGCCCCAAAAATTTTGCCGAAATTTTCCTTTTCGATCAATATAGTGAGGAATATAATATATATTTAAAAAATAATGAATATAAAAATGTTTATTTTTATTTTAAAAATTAGATCAAAAATTTTCAATTGTTATTTCAAAATAAAAAAAAATAAAATTAACACAAAAATTAAATAAATTAAAAAAAATATATTAATAATTAAAAATATCACCAGAACCAAATTGTTACAAAGGCCATTGCCCAAATGAGGGTGTTGTTGAACGTGTTTTTGAAGGACCAAATCTCCGTTTTTTGAAACGCAAAATATTGGAAATGGCTGCAAATCACACATCAAATGTATGTTCATTTTAAATTTTTTGGCAAATATTTAATTCTAGAAATTGAAATTGTTAAGAAGTATATATATAAATTATAATTAAATTAATTCCATACACATCGATTGAATATAGTTTTGCTTAGATTTGTTTAATTACTATTTAACTAGTTTAAAATCTTTTTTTCGATTATATGCCCTTCCTTTAAATATGTTTAAAGCGTGATTTTATGTATAGCATTCGATGAATCTTAATTAGTTTTATCCAAGTTAATGTTACAAATATAAACTTTAAAACTTTATAATTATTATTTAGACCCTCTGTTTTATGGTCAAATTTACAAATCTTTTCGCGCTTTTTTAATATTTTTTATGCTATTTGGAAAATTTTTAGCCATCTTTTCTTCAGCTCACAAATGAAACACTGCTTGAATCACAATTGAAACCATATTTTGATGATGAAAATTCGTTTGAGAGCATTAAAAATACGGAAGCGAATTGTGAAATGCAACAGGGAATATGGAAGAGAAATGTGCTTTGTGCAGAAAAGGTGGCCAAATTGAAGCAGGCATTCATGGATATTTACTGGGCTCAAGTGAAGAAGAAACAACAATGGAAAATGAATTCAACAATTGGGCATCAAGATAGAGAAATTACTGAAGGTAAACAAAAAATTTTCTTAAAATACTCGAAATATTCTGTTAATACTAAATGATTTTTCAATCTTGTCAGAGAGTGGAAATTTATTAGATAATAGGGAATTAAACGAGAATTTAGTTATTTTTGACAACTATTTCTACGATATTTAATGCATTTAGTCACGAAAAGGTTTAGCCTCCATATAAATAAATTTAATGGACTAATCTATAGAATAATATTTTATCGAGCATAAAATTAGTAAATAAATTGTATATTCAAATGGTTTTTTATTTGTATATCTTTGCCAAAATTTATCAAATACTTATTAATTTTTTTAATTAAATATCATAGGTAATAGACCCTTGAAAAATTTACATATTATAATTCAGATGAGATTGATGCTATCTTTGTGGTACCGTACGAATGTCAACCTCTTCAAATCGCATTGGCCATTTCCATCGTATTTCTCATTGCCCAAATCGCCATATTTGCCTTTTTCATCTATTTGGCACTTCCATATTTCAAATGGCTTGATTGGGCCGGCACATGTCCCGAGCATTGCAATGTTTACCATCTTAATCCGAATAAGCCATGCAGACATTGTCCAATTCGAAAGATGCGAATTGAACGAAAAATTAAACGAAATGAGCTAACCCCAAAAGAGAAGATTTCTCGCTCTGTAATGGCTTTGCAAATTTTGACCCAAAAGGATGTTGAACAAAATTAAAAATACAAATTAATTTGAGAATATAGATCTTTATGAAAAAAATATTTTTACCTTATAATAGTTTTGTACTTCTAATAAATCAAAAACCGGTTTTAGAAATTAAAATCTTATACCAATTTATAGATCTCATCGAGACGCGTCTTTTGAGATATATATTTCCTAGTTTAAATCGTAACTGAATGAGTTAAACCGTTTAAGCAATTCTATTGTAGACCTGCCAAGCAGGTCTACTTTAGACCTGCTTTCCTTTTATTATAGACTCTAAAAATGTTAAGCAGGTCTAAATTTATACTTGCCTCCCTATTATAACCCTTAAGATGCTATGCAGGTCTCTTTAAAGCCAATTTCATTGTTTGTATGAGTTCTGTATAAGTTCTGTATGAGTTCCTTCGTTGAAAATATACTGAGCAAGTCTACTGTAGACCTGCCTAAGTAATCTACTGTACTGCCTTCCTTTTGTCGACCCTTTAAGCTATGCAGTTCTACTGTATGACTGCCTAAGCAGGTCTACTCTAAATTTCCCTTCCTTTCCGGTTTTTGATGTATTTGAAATCAAAAACTACTTATAGTAAAAAAACTATTTTTAGGTAAAAAAAAGTACCCAATTAATTTTGCCCACAAATATTATTCCAAATTACACTGTTACCTCATTGAATTTTTCATTTTATTACCTCAATTTTTGTCATCATAAAATTTCAAATAATTTTTATATTAAATTGATAAATCTCTCTTCCAGACACAAAAAATAATATAAATCGGCTTATTAAATTTAATTAATATGAAAAAAAGTTTCGAACCAAAAAAATCTCTAGCGTATGATTCTAAATAGCAATAACCTAAATAAAAAATAAATAAAATGAAAAGGAAAAAAATATTTTGTAGTTATCCTCTCGGTACCTATTTATATCACCTTTTTTGGAAAGTGCTCGGCTATGGGTCAACATGCTTAGGATTAAGGTCATATTCATGGATAGTTTATGGAAAGGATGGGGCAAAATTCATCTCATGTAAACCTTAATACCTAACCCTAACACCAGGAGGGGTGTCCGTGTTCACTTTTACCCCTCTAGCGAAAAAAAAAAGAGGCTTTTACCAAGTACCCGAATGGAATGAATGCACTTTTTACTGTTTAACATTTTTGAACATATTCAAAATTGAAGAGGATAATTAATAAATATAGGTAAATTTTTCTTAATTTTTTATTAGTTCATTTTTGTTCATTTTTCTTCATTTCTTCGTTACCTTAATAAAAGTAAATTAGCAAAAATAATTCAATATTTTGTCCCACTTGGAATGGCAAATTTGCTGTTGCCGCAGCCCCTTTTCCATCTTTTGCGGTCACATAAACACGATAATTGCCCACTTCCAATGCTTTAGTCACCAACACTGCTGTGGTGCCATTAATCACGGCGACCGTATTGGATGGATAAATGGTTGTTGCCGCTCCGCCATTTACGGTGTTTGTCTCGGCAGCCACCGTGTAATTCAGGCTGACCTCATTGTTCTCCGGATCGCTGATGACCAATTTGATAGTGGCATTCTGAATTAAGGATCGAAGAAATAGGAAAAAATTAAAGCAGTTTTATGTTTTTAAGTTTTATGCAGTATCCAACCCAGAATGCACTATACTGTATCCGACCCAGAATGTATACTGTATCTGACCCATCCGACCCAGTATGTATACCTTATCCAACATAGTATGTACTGCATCCGACATAGTATGTATACTGTATCCGACATAGTATGTATACTGTATCCGACCCAGTATGTATACTGTATCCGACCCAGTATGTATACTGTATCCGACCCAGTATGTATTACAGTATCCAATCCATACCACATATATTATTCTACCCATGGCGTACCCAGGAAATATACAGTATTAAACCTAGGATGTTTAACTCCAACCCAGGATGTATGCAGTATAAGAGCCAGATTTGCAGTATCCGCCCAAAGTTGTATAGAGTATCCTACCCAGGGACTTTATACTTTAAAATTTTGAGATGGAAGATGGAAGTGACCCCAGACAGAAATATTCTTGCTGGCCAAAAAATTTGTCTTATTAGTCTTCCAGTAGAGGATGAGACTAATTTCTCAAAATTGATTACTGAAAATAGCATCTCAGGCTATTGATTTATAAAAAATTATTAAGATATTTTTAAAATATTTTTAATAATTTAAGTCATTTTTATATCACCTTTCCCTTTTCAATTGTATTCCAAGGGTTTGTCGTGGTTGTCCAATTGGCTTGCAGGCGTGGCGCACGATTTGGCACTTTTCCACCCCATCTGGCTGCAATCACTTCGGAGCTGCGCAAATATTCTCGACCGGGTGCGGGCAAAAGGAGACCATGCCAAGTGTAGGTCGATTCAAATTTATTGCCCCAATAGAAGGGCAAGGCGTCTTGATTCTTTTAATTAATAAAAATATTACAAATTCACATTTTAATGGGGATTTATTTATTTCATCTCTTTTCGTTCATTATTTACGCCCAAAATTGAAACTTTTTAATAAAATAATTTTTAGTTTTTATTTTTATTGATTTCAATTATAAAAAATAGTATTCGAATTAGGTAATAGCGTAGTTGGGGCCCCCATTTTTTCGATTTTTTTTTTATTTTAGATGACTGTTAAGCAATTTCTTGATGTCGGAGAATTCGAAAATTGCAATGAGTTAGAATTCTGACCACTCCAATGCTCAAAAAAAGTTTAAAAATTGTTTTCGTCAAAAATTTTGTATAATTTTTTAATTTTTAATACATATTTATTTTCCGAATATAATTAATCAAATTCCTTAGAAATCAAAACTAATGCGTCTAATTCCACTACAACGAAAATTTTAAGACAAAATAATCGAAAAAAATTATCTGAATGTGGGATTCACTCACATAATTTTTGAACGAATTTTTTAAATATAAACCTTAGTGAAGACTAATAAGTATTTTTAAAAATTTTATTCTACATTTACTTTCATAAATACTCATTTTAGTCTATTTTCTGGCTTCATACTATTTTCTATTTTTTTCTATTTCCATTTTAATTTAATGCATAATTTAACTTTTTCTCTTTTTCTTATTTAGAATTCTTGAAAGATATTTTTATTAATGACTAATTTTTTTACTTGGCATTTTAATGTTTGCATTTGTTGCTTCAAAATTTCGGCCTTTTGATCGCTGCTGGGCTCCGGTGCCGCACCCCACGATGTCAAATTCACTTGCCATTGGCCAATCGGGCCAAATTCCGTTATCAACAAGGGTCCGGTCCAATTTTGTGCTCGAACTCTCTCTTGAACGGTTGTCACCTCCGGTCCATAGGAATTTACACCCAATATCTGAAAATATAGAAAATTATTTTAATTTTTTATTTTTAATTAAAAATTTTGTATGGTAAAAATTAGTATTAATAAATTCATTGCTAAAAATTTTAAAATTATTAATGATGAAAAGATCCCGGGTTGGGATTAATTTTCGATTAATTTCATTTCGGTACAAAGTTTCGGCTGTTTTTGGTACCAAAATTACACGATTTATCTGAAATGACAAAAAATTGAAAAATATATTGAAAATAATGAAAAATATATATAAATTAATTTTGGCATGAATTTCTTTTAAGGAAAAATCACTATCACTTTATTATTTCCATTTTCACTTTGATAATTTAACTGATCATCTAATGACGATAATTTTACATTTATTGGCAATAAATTTAAATTTATTCAAGGTCAATTTTTACAAAAAAATAAAAATTGTAAAAATTTCTATGAAATTTTTCTTTTGATTTTTCATTTTAATCTTAAATTTCGACCTTCTTCTTGCCACCGAAATTAAGATTTATGTTTTTTCAAATTTTTGACCCTACGAAATTATGATTCTCGATTAAATTCTAATCATGATCAAAATTGAAAACTATTACAAAAATTAGTTCAATTTTTTTTATAGTACATCTATGCTTGAGACGGAAGCACGAAAACTGGCTGCCTTGTCATCGGCCACTTCCGCCAACACGGCCATTGTCGGATGATTCGGGTCCAGTTTATGCACCAGCTTGGCCGCCTTTTCAATGACCGGCCAAATCATGTCCCATTGCGATGAATTGAGGCCAAGCTCCATTTCGTTGCCAACACCCCAAAAGAGCAGTGCCGGATGATTTTTGTATTTTTTTATAAATGGAGTCACAGCCACGGCCAATTCCTCATCCACCTATTATTAGGTATAGCATTAAAAGAATTATTTCATACAAATACGAATATCCGGTATTATATACTTTTAGTTACCGGAAATGACAGGTAACCAAATGAACAAGATATCCGGTATTTTATATTTTTAATAATAACGGACATCTCCGGTAACTAATAGTATCGATTATAAAAACCCGAATACTCAAATCAAATAAAAGTTCCCTTTAAATTTTTTTGTCATTATATTTTAAATTTAAGTGCCTATGACTTTAGTGGATAAAAATAGCAAATATTTATTTAATGTATCCTAATCTATTTCATCTTATAAAATCAATATTTTTCACGGTGATTTTCCTTTCCATACCGCAGTCGCATTGTTGTAGTCCAATCCCTGATAGGTTGGACGTATCCAAAGGCCAGCAATCACTTTGAACCCCTTTTGTTGCGCTGCTTCCAGCACCGCCTCGGTCTCATCGCCGCCATAGGTACGCACAGTGTTGGCGCCCATCGATTTGAGCAAGTCAAATTTTATGGCATTGTTTAGGCCAACACCTTTAAATTAATTTTAGACTTTTTTTGCTCCATTGATTTTGGCATAATGGCGACTATTTTCTTTAATATATGTAACGGTAACGGTCAATCTCACAAATAGGCGTTTTCCAAAATTGCCTTAAGGGCCTTTAGCTGGGCAATTTTGGCAATCGTAGCTTCCCAGCTTTTTATAGAATTGAGAGTAGGCTCATTCGAATTGGGATGGTCGATTTAGTTTATGAAATTTTTATTACAGACTGGAATAAATTTGTCTTAAAAACCTTAACCGTTGTTTAAACCTAAACGATTTAGGTTAACTGACTTCTATCTAAACCGTAATACAAGTTTGAAATTTAAATTTCATAGACTAAATCGATGATACTGAGTCGATTGAGCCTATTTTTAGATGCTTAACCGTTTTCTATGCAATACTGGTTTTAATAAACTAACTTTTAACTACCCCCTAATATCGGTATGAATTGAAAATTTCATAGACTAAATCGATTATCTTGCGACTGTACGATGTTGAGAAGCCGAGAATCCCGAAATTTTCCAGCCCAGCATCTTAATCCATTGATTTATTAATTAGACATATTTACCGCTACATATATATTATTATTATTATCAAAAAAAAATGATGAAAAAATTACCCTTAATTTTAAAAGGCTTTCCATCCAATAATATTTGTTTCCCTTTGACTGTGACTTTTGTTGCACAACTTGAAGTGCCAATAATGAGAGCGAAAATCAGAGAGACGGAAAAAAGTACTCGTACAAATGGACAAAATTGAACCATTTTATGAAAAACTGAAAAGCTATTATGAAAAATGAATAAATTTTTATGGATAAATTATTTATTTAAATAGAATTGACTATTAATTAATATTTTTAGGATTTTTTAAATATCAAAAAAATTCTTTCCACTTTTGGGGTCAATGGGGAAAAAAGTTATGTTTGGAGGAAAAGGGAGAAAATTTTTTGGAAGAGAAAAAAGGTAATCTCATTTAGTTTTAAAGTGATTTTTAATCCCATTATATATGCCGAAAATTTTGAGTTTGTGTCAATGTCCTGAACAAGCCACAATATTCCTTGGTCTCTTTGTTTGCAATTCTTCAATTAAGTCCGGAATCCGAAAAAATCCAAAATTTGAATTGACTTTTGCCCTTCGCTTGGTTTCATTGGATAGGAAAATTTTAAAGACAGTTATGCAAATATAGCGGACTGCTAATTTTAATTCCAATTCGTATTTCAATTTCTCAATTAAAACCTAAATAGAATTGTGGCAAACAACAAAGATTAACGGTTATGAATTAATTGAAAACGTTAATTCAATTCTCAAAAAAAATTAAAGCAACTCCTAAAAAGCATTGACAATGAGACTTTTTTTAATATTAATATTTAAAAATTAATCTGGTATTTTATAAAAAATATATTTTTGTTTATTTTTTAGACAATCATTTGCATAAAATATGTAATGGCAAACGGCGAACATAGAATTGTAATGGAAGAAAATTGTGCCAAACAAATTATTGCAATCGAAAATACAGAATTGGATAAGGAAAATGGAAAAATGGTTAAAATTAATTTATATTAAATGAATTTTAATTAATATAGTTGACATATTCTAATGGAGATAAAGAGCAAAATACAAAGAAAAGGTTCAAAAATTAAATATAATATTTATAATTTTATTTTTGTGGTTTTTTGCGTGAAATTGTGGACATTTGGACCAAACTAACGATATTTCAACGAATTTTTATTTTTGTGATACTTCCATTCACATGTTTTTCAACTGGTGTCTATATATTTCCCCCCAGAAATATTGAAACAGACCCATGATTGGCAATAAAAAATGATGTCAAATCGAACTGTACAAAACAACATATAATTTCATTTTACTAATCTGATTTTTGGAATAAAAGATATTTAATTTTGTATTTTTATGATCAAACATGCGCTGATTATGATAAAAGTGAAGGTGACGAAATTCATTGCCACATTCCATTATCAATGTTTTAGTAAATAATAAACAAAATTAAATTCAAATTTTATTCAAAAAAAGAAATAAAATTTAAGATTTAGAGAAAGAACAATTTTATAATGTTCACATCCAGAATCAATTTTGGATGAAAAAATAAAGGAAGCCAGCTCAATTTTATCATAATATTTGGTGAAAGATGGGGATGGGGAGGTGGCGGATTATATAGGGCATAGGGGTAGGTGCTTATTTTTGGTGATCAACAATTGGATAAACATCACATCAAATAAAACATAATTTCATCCCACATTCTCTTCTTTCATTCTATTATTATTTATTTGTTGCCATTTGTTGATGAAGAAGTGCCGATTCCATTTTGGTGGACATTTGTCATTGGCATCGACGATGATGATGAAGTGGATGAGGTCGAAGGTCCCAATCCCAAACAGCCGATTGTGGATGAAGATGGCAACGAATTGTTGGTGATGGCAGCACATTCCTGTAAAAAATAAGAATTTATGATGTCTTAATTTTTTCGTATACTATTTTTTTCAGATAAAAAACGGTTTTTAATTTCTAATAAATCAGAAACCAGTTTTAACGAAATTGTAGGTATCATCGAGACGCATCGAATTTTATATTAAATGTCTATTTTTTTGATTTCACATTTTGTAATGACATTTTGGATGGCGGCGGCGTCGATTTGACATTCTTTATATTGACATAATTTAGTTTATTTATCAATATTTTTGGCTAAATTTAGTTTTTGACTTCTAATAAATCAGAAATCGGTTATAGACCATAAAAATCTTTTACCTATTTGTAGATCTCATCGAGATGCATCGAATGGTATATAAAATTAAAATGTCAAATTTTGGATCAAAATTAAAGATTTAAACCAAAAATTGGAAATATGGTTTAAACGGTTTAATACCCTTTAATTTCGACCTAAACCATGAAATTTTATATACTAATTGATGCTTTTTGATGAGATTTATGGAGTCTAAAATCGGCTTCTGATTTATTAGAAGTCAAAAAACTATTTTTGTTGGTAAAAAGCATTTTTTGGTAAAAATTATTTTCCAATATTATTTTTGAATGAATTAACCGATGATTTTGCAGCGACGATGTTGGAATTGGAACACCATTTTGGCATTCGCATTTGTTGGCCATGTTCCAACAATTTATGCTGTTGCCATTCTTCAATTGTGTCATAATCCAATGCTCCACCGAAACAAGCATCGCATCTGTTCAAAATTGGAAATGAAAATATAATGTTGGAAAAATATGATTTTTTATAAATAATTTAGCACATCCATCTCATTTTAGAAAACATTTAATTCTATTTTTAGATTTATTGTCTACTAATAAGAACGTTTTGGTTATTATTTCGTGATCTGAGAGATTTAAAATTTTTTAAACCGGTTACGCGTGTAATGTTTTAAATCAGTTTCGCATAGGATAGTTTCAAATATATTTAGACCAAAAATGTCACAGTTATAAAACATTTATGTTTAGGATGAATATAGAATATCATATTTATATTGTCAAAGAGATAATCTTTAAAATTTGAATATGAAGGATATAGCTGGATATTTGAGAATGAGGATTAACTGGGGAAAATTGGAATATACAAGAGAAGAAAATTTGAAAAATTTACTCCAATTTTTGAATTCTTTTGATTAATTCTAATATTGAATTAGGATTTTTGATCTCCTAAATTAATATGCATTTTAAGATGAACATTTTACTTTAATAATTGTTTAACTAAAAATATTAGTGCGAACTATTTAAAAAATTTATTAATTATTTTTTGTTTCCATTTAATAATTTAAAAACCTGAAAATGATATGTTGTGTCCGGGATGGTGCCAACTCATCCAAATATTCAATAGCCGGTTTTGAATCGCCCAGAAGAACAGAATTATTTTTAAAGCGAAATCAATTGGATTTTGAGAGATGTAGGACTTCGTCAACGTAAAAAATAATCCGGAGAGTGCGAGAGATTAAGTCGGATATAGGGGGATTAAGATGGATATAGGGGGCTTAAGCCCCGAAATGGTTGGCGCGAGCCCGGTTTGGGGTGTTTTGCTTCCGGTTTCGCGATATTCCTATGCTCCGAGCCCCTAACCCTAAACCCTAGCCCCTAACTAAGCTTAGTCCGGCTTAATCCTCCTATATCCACCTTAATCCCCCTATATCTGGCTTTAACCCGCGTTCTCCGACCCCAAGCCCCTAGTTCCCATGCCGCCCCTACCATAACCCTAATCCCTAATCCCAAACTAAGCTTAATCCGCCTTAATCCCCTCATATCCTCCTTAATCTACATATATCCGGATATCCCGAGCACCTTCTTTTTTGACTTCAGCGCACTCTTGTAATCGTTTATGTAAGTAAGCAAGAGAGCAAAGGGGATGAGAGATAGGCATGAGGGAGGAGCAGAGAAGAAAGGAAATCAATTGGGGGCAAAAAGAATTGAAATTGGGGGCAGAAAATATGTTCCAAATTTAAGGGGACAGAAAAAAATGTATTTGGGGGGCAGAAAAAATATTTGCCATAAAAAAATGATAAATAAATGGTGAAATTTAATTTGCGTTTTTTTTATAAAACGCGACAAATTTGCGTTTTTTTTATAAAACGCGACAAATTTGCGTTTTTTTATAAAACGCGACAATTTGCGTTATTTATAAAACGCACACCCGCGGACAGCGTCGGCCGTTTCAGCGTCAGCGACTTTGAAGATCATAACTCAGCAAGGAAGAAACCATTTGAGAAAATCTTGGTATAATTGGATAGAGCTATTCAAGCTCTATTGAATATTGTATAAAACTTTTTTGATAAATGAAAATTTAAGTGACTTAAAGTCGAAAAACTGAATACAAGTCGCTTTTTCTTACTTATTAGAAGCTTGTAATTAAGAAGATATTTAACTTTTCATAAATTGCTCTATATCATTTAATAGAGCTTGAATAGCTCTATCCAATGATACCAAGATTGTCTCTGGTTTCTTCTTTGCTGAGTTATGACTCGTCAAAGTGGCTGGCACTGAAACGTCCTGCCGCGTCAATCTGATATCAATTTGTAGATCTCATCGAGACGCGTTCTTTTCCTGAGAAAAAATTTATCCAATGAATATATTATTTGAATTTTGAGGAACAATCAAATAATAATAATAGATAAAAATAAATTCCCATCATCATATTTTAAAAAATGGCTCGCCTTTTTATTTACCAGGACTATACGATCAACGAAGAAGATTGTTTTAATATTATTTAATATTTTTTAAATATTTTTTTAATATTTATATTTGTCCAGCTCATTCAATAATTGGACATAATTGGCTCAAAAATTGATTTTGGAATTTTTTTTAAAAATTTATTGATGTTAAGAAAAAATGGAATTTTTTGGAAATAAATTTTAAAATTTTCTGAAAAAACTTTGAAATATGAAAAATTTGTGATTATGATTATGAGTAATGGAAATTTTTTTTTGAAATTTTTGCTTAAAATATATCATTTTTTATGAAATTTTTATCAATATTTCATCAATATTTTTCCTATATTTTGAAATTTTCATCAATATTTTGCGATTTTTAATCAATATTTTCAACAATATTTCACGATTTTTCGTCAATAAAAATCAGTGCTCTAATTTTATGTTTTTAAAAATATTATTTATCATAAAAATTCATCGTTATTTTACTGAATTTTTGTCCATTTCCATTGGTATTTTTACATTTTTCGTCGTGTATATTGCTCCGTCGGGGTAATAGGGAAAGGAAAGAATTCGCGAAATATCATAGTATTTTCACCGTTTTTCCCACTCGCTATAGCTTAAATAAAAGCAAAAGTGAATATTGTGACCATTGGTCAAAACAATGATGGTCCTATCCTAATAAAATCAATTAAGCAAATAGAGAGGGAATTTTTCGTTTCATTCTATTTTTGAGCTTCGACTCTCGATTCTTGACAAAGTACATCGCTTATGTAAATAAAACAGAGTAAAAGCAAGGAAATTTTGGGCTTTTCTAACGGCGATATATAAATTAGTATTTTTTTTTTGTCTAATTTGAGATTCACCATTTATTGTCTTAAAGAATAGAAGGACTCCGGTCATCCCATCTTTTTCTTATATTTTTTCTCATATTAAATTTTAGAAAAAAATTTTTTTCTCAACAAAATCTTTTTTAACGCCGACAAATCAGTTTTTGACATCTGGTATAATTTTAGATTTTGGCCCAAAATTAAAGAGTTTAAAAAACTGAAAATATGGTTTAAATGGTTAAATATCATTTAATTTTAGACCAAACCTGAAATTTATAGACCATTCTATGCGTCTCGAAAAGATTTTCTAATAATTACTATAATTTTTATAGGCTCTGAAACTTATTTATGATATACATATATTAGAAGTAAAAAACTATTTTGTCGGTAAAAAAGCATTTTTGTCGGTAAAAATATTAACCTTAAATTTTTATGCCTAAGCTTTTTCATATCGTAAAATAATCTCTTTTTGAAGCTAAATTAATAACGCTCATAAAAATATTTTACCTATAACAACTAATTTGCAAAACCACGTCATGGAAAATAATCAGCAGCAGGATAAGTCAAAATCAGAAATACTTTTATGTGGTTTAAAAATTGAGGTGATTTTAATTATATATATGTAGTAGATAATTCTGGGAATTAGCTAATATTCCTGGGATTAGCTCGGGATTTTGGCTACCTAATTTTGGGAATCTGACTTCTAGGCATCGTGCAGAATCGAGAATAAGCTCATTCGACTCGACATAGTCGATTTACTATATGTAATTTCAATTACAGGCCGAATTAAGGGCTAAGATTAGGGTTAGGGCTATGGTTCAGGGCGGCATGGGTTTTAGGGGCTAAAAGGGCTAGGGTTTAGGGGCTAAGATTAGGGTTTAGGGGTCTGTAATTGAAATTTCATATAGTAAATCGTCCATGACGAATCGAATGAGCCTACTCTCGAGTCTGTATGATGTCTAGAAACCGAGATTCCCGAAATTAGCTAGCTAGCTAATCCAGGACTAGCTAATTCCCAGAATTAATTGTAATATATATATATATATATATGATTTAAAGAGAGAAAAAACACATTTTAGACGGCCATTTTTGAAATCGCATTCCTATTTGGACTATTATGGAGTGCATTCTACATATTTATATTTTTCTACTTTTATGATGACTTAAATTTGGTAAGCCCAAAAAAGGCTATAGCTCTTACAAGCCGTCTAATGGCCGACCACCATTTTCACTATAATAATTATCTTATCATTATTCAGAAATTTGGCAGCGGTCTTATGGCGTTGTGTTATTCTCTTTTAGTTTATTATCCTATATTCGAGATCATTAACAAAGGAAAACATGTGAATATAAATAAACAAAAAGGTTCATGCGAGGCTATTTGGCTTTTGATATCATCATTATTTTTCATGGTCGGTTTTTATTAATTTGTTTAATAGGGTGCATCCTCTACTTGGCGCGATCAATTGAGGGCAGGCCAAAGGGCGCAAAACCCAACTGGGACGCATGATAAAAAATGTCCATTACTGGCTTTTCCCTCATAAATTCAAAGCTTAAATAATTTGGATTAAATTTAAGATACTATAAAAATATGGATTTCATAAATTATGTAAAAAACATTAATTTAAAATTAAAAAACTGAAAGTCAACATATAACTTGAGCTCATTTTGCAGAGGAAGCATTTTTTAAATCTTAATTTTCTTAACTATCATTTACCGAATTTTTGATCTTTTCTTGACCATTTTTATCTTACGCCCAGTTGGCCGCATCAAGCTAGGGATGTACCCTATTTTTAGAGCTTTATAAGGTTTCCAAAAAATTTTTTGACTGCAATTTTTAAAAATAGCTCTTACTAAATTCAAAATAATTAATTTAAATATTTTTTTTACTTTTTTAATTTTAATTTGAAGAGTATTCTACTCGGATATGTTGCTTTCAAAATTGGACATGTCAACCACGAATTACGAAGAACACCCTGCGATTCGAGTGGTCATTGCCCTGAATGGTCCACTCGATGTTCTAAAAATTTTGCTCAGATTTTGTATCCCGGTAATGAAAATATTTTATTAAATTTAAAATTTTTTATAAAATTATTTATTACAAAATAATACTTAATATTTAAAAACTTCTTTATTTTTGTATAAATAAAAAATTTTATAAAATATTAAAAATTAATAATTATTAAAAATTCTTTTTTTATTTCAACAGAGCCACAAAACAAAAGATGTTGTTACTCGTGTTACCCTTACCCAAATGAGGGAATTGTTGAGCGTGTTTTTGAAAGGCCAGAAAATCTCCGTTGTTTGAAACGCAAAATATTGGAAATGGTTGCGAATCACACAAACACAAATGTATGTTCATTTTAAATTGTGATAAACAATTTTTGTAAATCTAATTTCAGCTTCTTATTTGACGGAAATTAGAATTTTTATTTTATTTTAAAATTCCTAGCTAAGATAATAATAGGTCAAAAAATGTTTTTAGATTTGAATGAAGTATTTTTTCTTTCTTCTAAATTTATTTCTGATAAACATTTATAAATTTATCTAGTTTTAAATTGCTTTTAATAATAATATTTTTATCAGCTAAATTGAATGATATAAATATATTTATCCATCTAAAAAATAACTTTTTACCAAATTACGATAAAAATAGACAAAAATTTACTGTAATCCTCAAAAATGATGAAATAAATTACTTGTATTTTTTTAAAAATTATAGCTCAAAACAAATGAAACACTGTTGCTGGAGTCGCAATTGAAACCATATTTTGATGTTAACGATGATAATAATGAAACGTTTGAAAGCATAGAAGATAAGGAAGCGAATTGTGAATTGAAACGAGGAAGGTGGATAACACGTGTACTTTGTGCAGAAAAGGTGGCCAAATTGAAGCAGGCCTTCATGGATGTTTACTGGGCTCAAGTGATGAAGAAACAACAACGGTAAATGAATTCAACTGTTGAACTTAAAAATGGACAAATTGCTAAAGGTATATATATATAGTTAATAATATAATTGTCTAAATTGTATATTTTAAAAAAAACTTGAGTTTCGTAAAAATTTAAAGTTTAGTCAATTTTTTAAGATCGGATGAAATCATCAGCTTAAAAGTTTGGTATCAATCAATAGGGAATTCGATGGCGCAATCGAGACTTTTTTGAAATTTTAAACCCTGCGCGTAGTTATGGCCAAAAAACAATTTTGAAAAAGCCTGAAAAATGTGTTTGAAAAGTTGGTCTTAACGTTGTTGTGGCATTTTGCGATGTTTCTATCGGGCACTGCTCAAGAATGCGAGCTTTCGAATGAGCCCAAAATCGGGCCAAAAGGTTAAGTTCTGAGGGAGTTATGGCCCGACAAAAATAGTCAACCCGGCATTTTTCCTTCGTGGCCGATTCCCGATTGGCGAAGAGGAGTTGAAAGAGGGGCAGATGCGGGGATGGGAACTGAGGTCGCAGGTTCGAATCCCACCAAGGGCCAATAATTTTTTTAGGGGTTTTCGATGATAGGGAACACGAATTAGAAGTTTATTTTGAAAATTAAACCGGTTTAAAATTTTAAGCCGTTTGTGCGCGAGTTGAATTTTGATCAAAAAAATGCGGAATTGATTCTAATATGAAATATAACCCTTCTCCTTCTAGGAATTTTTTAAAGCGATAGCGCTTTCTTCTACCGTCATACGCATTCCTTCCGTCTCCATTTTCAGAAATAGCGAGCTCCCACTGGTTCTTAATTTTTTTTTGCAAAATTAATTTTTATTTTATTTTAAAATTTTTACTTTTTCATATTCATTCATATTTTCCAGATGAGATTGATGCCATCTTTGTGGTGCCTTACAATTGTGACTCACTTAAAATGGCATCGAAAATTTCCATCGCATTCCTCATTTCACATCTCATCATTTTTGTCATTTTCTTCCAGCAACTTCTTCGATATTTCGACTTGACAATCAAATGTCCGTTTAAATGCTTTACGGATAAAAGAAGTGGCGAACAACTTTCTTCAATTGGAAAGATGAAAATTAAAGGAAATGAGCCAGCAGAAAAGAAAAAAGGGCCACCATCTTATCAATATGCATTGGCCAATTGCTTAGATGGACCCAAAAAGATGTACAAAAATGAAAAAGAAGCTAATTTTGTCAAAGTTGAAAATATATATGTCACGCCGAATTTTGAGAATTGTCAAATTTTAAGAATTTAGACATGAGAATATACAATGCGTTTTTGATGAGTTCTATTAATGTTTTAGATTTATTCTGACACAAATTATTATTTTTTTTTTGCCTATTTGCATAAATAATCATTAATCAATTTTCCATTCAAAAATTGTGAATATTATAATTTTATAAAAGGATGAATTTATCAAAATATTTTTTAATTTCAATTTTTTTTAATTTTCTAAATTTTTACAAATTAATTTTCTCCAATTTTAACAAATAATTACAATATAATTATTTATGAATTACATTCATTTCAAATTATTCAAAAAATATTTTAAAAATTTTTATTTAGTTAGAATTATTTATATTTCAAATTTTAATTCATAAGGGTCGGTCAACCGCCGATTGCATTGAAAAAAATTGGCTGATACTTTTTCTTTTTTTTTGTAACGTACCTCTAATTTTTGACTAATCATTTTCCCAAGAATCGACTCTTTTACTATATTTTTGCATATCCTCCCTTTTGGATTTTCTTACAATTTATTACTTTTCATCATAGATAAATTTGAAATAAAATATATATTAATCAGTGGATTTGATCTAAAATATTTAATTATTATTTTTATTTAATTTGTTTTGCTAACTTCTTTCACTATTGATTTTATTACCAATTTGCCTAAAATTTTCAGAATTGTAAAGTAAAGCGGGCAAATAAATAATTTTATTATTTCGGATAAAAAATTACAAATTTGAAAAAAATGTGAAATTTAGCGATTTAGCTAATAAGGGTATGAAATGAATTCTAATTAATGAACAGAAGTAGTCCATCATGTTTTCTAAATTCTAGTTCTGTTGAGAACAGACGGCTTTGTGACTTGGCAAATCGGCTTGCTGGCATTCTTTTGAGCAATAGAACACCTTAATTAAATGTGATATTTTCCCAAAATCAATATTGTTAAGTTTGGCATCAATTCCTAGGTAATTTGTGTAATTCTTTTTGAAAAACTAATTAACTTAGCTGAAATTGACAATTTATCAAGTTTTTTATATTTTACTTTTTCAAAGAAATTTCATATATTCTAGGTTAGATCGTTACATTTGAAATTTTTTACGTCGCTTATGAAAAAGATATTAATCTATCTTTATTTTGTATTTAGTAATTTAAAAACTATTTATTATCAAGACTTAATCTCTTTCACTATTATAGAAAATAATTTAAATATAAAAAGTACTTTATATAGAGGAAAGTTTTTTTCTTCTTCTAATTTTAGTCTCTAATATGACTATTTTTGTTGTACTTGGAAAACTTTTTAGGGGCTAGGGTTAAAGGTATTAGTAGGAAAAATTTTTGCAATAAATCTATTAATAAATAGAAATCAGTAATAATTTAGATAATGTTAAAGTTTTTAATCATAAAGTTATGAAAGATTAGGGGCTTGGCCAAAATTTTGTTGAGTTATGGCCATTTATTTGATAATGAATTATTTCACAATAACTCTGTGGCCAATGGGCCAATTTTACTGATCTAAAGTGCAGATATTAGCTTTTTTCGTGGGCTATCGAATGGTGTATTTATACATTTTGACAGACAAAAATTTGGCCAAGTTATGGCCAAAAAGCCATTTTTCGCAAAATTAGCGGCTAATAAAAAGAACCAAATTAGAGGAAAGAAAAAACCATACGTCTTTATAAAGTTAAGAAAAATTTTTTCAAATCAAAAAATAAATCAAAAAGTCGCGAAGAAAATTTCATTCTCTCCCTAACTCATCAAAGATAAAAATTAAAATTAATATTAAACAGACCGGTTTATGTTCTTTGCGATAACATTTGGTACAACGACGCATAGTCTTCTTTTTACAGCGGGCACAATGATTTTCAGTAGCAGATGTTGCGGCGGAAGTTCCCCCAAATTCTTGAATTGAATGAACCAGCAGGCCGGTCACTGGGTCCATATCGATTAATCGAAGCCTTTTTGTAGCCGAAGTGCATGTGTTGTACATTCCTTCTTTTTCAGCTCGACTCATTTCTTCGTTCCTGAAAAATAGTGCGGTCTAATTAATATTTTAAAAAAATGTTTGTGGCCGCTGCTGGTCATTATTTACAATGGTCATTTCGTGTTTCATCCTGTATTATTCGTCCCAAGAAGGATTTTAGGTCTTTTCGTTTCAAAAGGGATTTATGTGACTTTTTATTTTTCGTTTTAAAAATTGTCTAATTTGACAATCAAACATAGCAATTTGGTATCAATCGAAAATTCGGTACTTTTCGGTTATGGGTCCTTCTAAAAAACTATGTAACTTGCTTCTTTGGGGCTAGTCACGAATCTGATATCCATTTTATCATATCTTGCCTTCTATCTTGCTTTCTTGGTATGATATTGCCGACTTTTACCTAGAAAATATCAAGAGCAACCAAGGACATTTAAAAAAAATTCTATATTGGTATATTATAGCTCAATCAACTAAGGGTAAGCTGAATCGAATAGCAACATTTTTATTAGCTAATAATATAATATGGCAATGTTTATGGAGAAAATATCTTTCCAATAGAATTATTTCATTCTGCCATAGCTTATCTATATAGCAATATAATGAGAATAAAATATTGCCATTCGATTCAGCTCGCCGAGCTGCATTGATTGATCTATAATAATAATATGCCTATAATAGGATTTTTGAAAATTGTCCTTTATTCCCATTGATTTTTTCTTGAGAGATGGCGGTAATATCATGTCAAGACAAGAAGCTAAAATATGAAAAAATGGATGTCAGATTTGTGAATTTTTTTCCTTTTATGTTCAACATTTTTTGAATTTATTTTGACATGGATTTTCAGAATTTTATTCATTTCTAAGATATTTTAACAATTTATCTGTGCTCAATATATGTTTAGGATTTTTTTCATTTTTTAAAAAATTTTCAAAATTACAATGGAATTTTCAAAATATTGTGCACATATTTTCTTTGTGACTCTGGGTTCTTTTATATCAGTCTTTTTACAATTAGAGTGCTAATTTTTTTATTTTTAATGAAAATTTGCCAAAATTGCTGACTACATTACATATGTTTCATAAAACGCGGCTATTCTTTTTATTAATAATAATAAATGCAAAAAAGTGAATAACCTAGCTAGCGGGCCAAGATCAATAAATTGTTCCGTTGAGGCGGAATATTTCATGCCCATTCTGGTGAAGTGAGCTTCGGCATCTGCATTAGTCCACACTGGCAATTCCATCAATTCCTTAATGCGTTCACCGGGAACTCCATAGCGGACCAAATACACACTAATTGTTTCCTTCGACACTCGATGGCCAAAACCACCAGCAGGGCCTATCAAAATTTTTTAAAATGAATGTAAATTTTCCATTTTTACCCGAAATTAAAAATGATTTTTTCTCCAGCATAGGAGAAAGAAATTATTTATTTATCAATTCAGTAACGATTTTAAAATATATAATATTTTTATAATAAATCAATGTAATAATAGAGTTTGTTCCCTACCCCTTTTTTCAAAATATTTTTATTTTTTTTGAAAAAAAAAATTATTTAAGAGTTTTTCGACGTTGTAGAATCTGAATTTGGTTTTAGTTTTCCATGGTTGAACCGTTATCGGTTCACAAACCGGTTTGGAAAAAATGAACATTAATATTTTGGGTCATATTATATATCAATCGATGACCTCGATCAGCGGACCATAAATTTGCCATCAGTTTCGCATAAAACTCAAAATTAAATACGTTAGGGCCTTAAATGCCATAATATGCTTATCTAGTCTGCTGATGGCCATAACTTTTTAATTTTGAGTTTAATGCGAAACTTATGGCAAATTTATAATCCACTTATCGAGGTGCATTGATTTTGATTGATGTATAATATGACCCAAAATACCAAGTTCATTTTTTTGCAAATCCGTTTGTGGACCGATAACAATTCAACTAGTAAAGCTAATGAAAAACAAATGTCAAACACGGATCCTCCATCATCGAATCCTCAAATATATTTTATTAGGAAAAAAAATTTAAATTTTTTTGCAAACAGAAGGGGGACAAACCCACCCTACTTACTATATTACCTAAATCAAAAGAATTATTTTTCCCCTAATTCCTACTAGGGTTGCACCCCCGGGGACGGGGATCCCCGAAACCCCGGGGATCCCCGATCATTTTCCCCGAAAATCAACTCCGAGATGTTCCCCGAAAATTTATTCCCCGTGACAGGGAATCCCCGTCCCCGTTGTCATCCCCAGACTTTTTGCCCCCGGGGTAGCCCCGAGATGTTCCCCGAAAATTTGATCCCCGAAAATTTCTCCCCGAACGCATCCCCGTCCCCGGGGGTGCAACTCTAATTCCTACGTTATTTTTAAATAGCTGTGAAGAACTTTTTGGTAAATTAATTTGAATACTTTGAATGTGAAGTTTCGAATATTTTTAAATTTTCATAATTTTTTCCTATGCTTATAAATTACTTTCTCAATTTTTGTCGCACTATTTTTCACCTGTGTGCAAATCAAAGTAGCCGCCTCCACCATCTCCCGGCCCAATTTGTTCGGTCACTTTCTTTATTTCTTCAGAATCTGATGGATGGAATTTCAGGCGATCATCATAGACGGAAAGGAAAATGCCATTGGGTTCGGTGTGCCCATATGCAATGCGAATGTTGTTGCCCATATTCTCTTCATAGCGCACCATTATATTTGAAGAAAATTAAACAATGCTTATTTTATTATTTATTTTAATCTAAAAATTTGAAGTTATATTTTAAAAACAAAGTAAATTCTTATTTTCTTTCACTGATAAAACTGTTTTACATTTATTTTTATTATTGATGAATGATCCAAAGCGAATAAAACAAAATGACTCTCGACTCTCGCTCTCGATATGCCCAGTGGACTAAAAGGGAAGACAAATATTTATTGAGTGAGACAGAGAGAGATGCTGATTTGTGAGCTTTTAGTAGGGATTGAAAGCTCTTCCTCATAAAGAGGGTAGAGCAGCGTGTATTTAGCGATTTTGGAGGAAAAAATTATCTTTAACTCTCCCTCACTCAATCAAACTTCAAACACTGACAAGATCCAATAGTTTATGAAATTTTAATTTCAGATCACTTTTTAGTAAATAGTAGGGAGAAATAAGAATTATCATAATTATATTGATGGAATTCAAAATGGAGAATTATTTGATTTTGATCAACGGAAAAAAGGGAATTGGTGTGCCATTATGAATGAGTACCAAAATTAAATTACTAATCGAAATGGTTTTTATTACAAAAAATAAAAAATGAGTTTTTAAATTTTTATGAAAGTACAAAAATATACATTTAATAAATGTTGGAATTTTTTTGGTTTTCAGACAGATTATCACAGAACAATTCAAAAAATTAAAATTAAATGCAGAATTATGAATTTTTATTTCCAAAAAATTTAGTTCGAAAGGATCAACTTAGATTAAATTCATTATGAAATTTGTTGATACTTTCATATTTTGGCAGCTTATAAAATTTTTGATCAAATATTTTTGAACTATTTTTTTGATTTTTTATATTTCATAGATTTTTCTATTTTCCTTTAACAACAGAAAAACCAAAGAGAATGTTGAATTTAATTCATTTCAAACTTCAAAAAATAATTTTTTTAATAATTAAAATATGGAATTTTTTGTTACAATCATTTTATATTTCAAATTAAAATTTATAAAGGTCAACCGCCGATTAAATTCATTCAAAAAATTGGCTCACACTTTTTTCCTTTCCTTTTTTTGTGCCGCACATCAAATTTTTGATTATCAAAGGGAAATTATTTTGAACGGCAGTGAGCACTGAGCGGTGACCAATTGAAATTCGGATGCCAAAATTTGCCTACTGAAATATTCTCCTCAATAGTGTTACCGACCGCATTTTGATTGGTACCAAACCAAACAAAAAAATGGACCATTGATTCTCTTGATTTCAATCGAAGTTTATCAATTGAAAATTTTTATAAACATTTGATAGATACAAAAAAATTTATAAAGGAAATTTATTTAAATTTTTGTTTATTGTTTAAATGTAATCTATTTCTTAATCTATTTCGTCGTTTTTTTGTTTATTTTCAAAATTATTACATATTAAAAAGAAAATTTTTTAGAAAAAATTTAAGAAATTGTGAAAAATAATATTTTAAACAAATTCAAAAAAAAAATAGGCTGGCAATTTTCATTAATTATTTTTGGTATTTTTATTTTTGTTGCATCTTATTAATTTTTTTCAAAAAATTTTCCTTTTATTTGTAATAATTTTAAAAATAAAGATAAATAAAACTAGCAGCACTGATAATCAAAGGTGCTATGTCGATCCCCGAATAGTGCAAATGTGGATGTTTTCTGTTTATAATAAATCAGAAACCGGTTTTAGACCCTAAAAACCTTATACCATTTTTTAGATCTCATCAAGACGCATCGATTGATATATAATTTGTCATTGTTTTGTCAAATTTAAAGAGTATTAAACCGTTCAAACCATTTTTTCAGTCTTTGGTTTTAAACTCTTTTATTTTGGGCCAAACTATGGAAAATTATATACCATTCGATGCGTCTTGAGGGGATCTATAAAATGGTATAAGATTTGTAGGGTCTAAAACCGGTTTCTGATTGATTATGAGTCGAAAATTCCACATTTGCACTATTCGGGAATCGCCCACATTTGCATTGCCCTTTGTCTATTCGAGAATCGTCCCCGTACGATAATCAAATATAAAAATTTTATAAAAAAATTAAATATGTATCTATAATAAATTTAGAATAAAAATAAAAATAATTTTTTGTGTTTCCACGTTTTAAATTCAAATTTAAAAAAGGTCAAATGCCGATCAAATTCAATCAAAAAATTGAAAAAAATTGGCTGACACTTTTTTCCTTTTTTGTGCCGCACAATCAAATTTTTTGATTATAGAATGCCCAAAAAGAACCGATTTGAGGGCGGTGGACGCACTAAATTTGAAAGTCAATCAAAATATGCCGGCGGAAATATTTTCTTTCAATTTTGCCCTACTTTTAATTGTGCCAAAATCGTGATGGTAGACGCCGCTTATTTTTTAATCCATTGAATTCAGAAGTTTCCATTGGCAAATTTTAAGGAAAAATGTCAAAAATTTTCATCAATTTTACAAAATTTTTATTTATTTTCTTAAATTTATTTAAAAAAATTTCCAATTCATTTCCATCCAATTGATTTACATTTTCATTCACCCAAAATCAAATATTTCCCAATAAAATACCATTCCAAAAGTCCATATTTGCCGAATTTGCTGATGGGGAACTTTTTCCATTCCATCGGTCCAATTTTCCCCACCAAACCCTCATCATTGCCCTCCCCCCCCCCCCCCATTACCACTTTTATCAGTAAAATGGAGAACCTCTCCATTCGCCACCCAAAACTCCTTAATTCTTCCCCAATAATTTCTTCCCTCAAAATAAGTAATAATTAATAATTCCTCTAATAAATGAGAAGAAGTGGAGGAGGACTTTGCTTTTAGTCCCATGGATGGAAATGGAAAAGGAGGGTTTGGGTCCATCATTTGGTTGGGGAAACGGAACCGGGGCCGACTTTTTGTCAGGGACCTTTTTCGTTGCTTTTATGAATGATCATTCTCCATTGGGAGTTGGGACCATCATCATATGACGAGAGGAGCGGCGTTGTTTGTGAAGAAAATTGATCGAAAAGGGGGAGGATATTTTTGTAAGGGTATTACTATTACCGGATTGTCAAAATGGTGTGGTTGATAGCTAGATTAGTCAAAAGTTATTTTTACAAGGATTTCGGCTAAAAATCCAGTTTTCAGTTTTTTGAATAATGTTCGGTTTTCGTTCTCCTTTTTTTTGGTTTTATTAAAGAATAAAATTCCCAATTTCGATTATTTCATTGAACAATCATCAATTTGCTAAAATATTTGACCTATCAGAAGAAAAAATATTCAAAAATGAATGAAAATAGAAATTCGAGTTTCTTTGGAATGAAAAATACGATTTACTTATTTAAAAGTATTTTTCCTATACAAAAATGCCGGATTTCAAAATGAGATGTTCCCCAAAGTTTAGTCAAATAATTGACATTAAATTAAAATAAAAATGGTTACTATTTTTGGCATAAAAATTATTTTTTTTTGGCAACAAAACAATTTTTCGATTTCTAATAAATCAGAAACCGGTTTTAGACCACACAGACATTATATTAATTTGTAGAATTCATCGAGACGAATCGATTGCTGTATAAATTGTCATGATTTGAGCAAAGAATATTAAACCGTTTAAACCATATTTCTGATTTTTGTTTTTAAACTCTTTAATTTCAGGCCAAGACCTAATATTTTATATATCATTGGATGCATTTCGACGAGAACTACAAATTGGTAGTGCCTAAACCCAGTTTCCGATTTTTTCGAAGTCGAAAATTGTTTTAGTGCCAAAAAATATTTTCCAATAAAAATTTAAAAATAAATCCATTGGGTTAATCCGAGGGAAAAAATTCGAGCTAATTTATAAATCGGCATTTATAGTTGAATTTTTAATTTTGAATAGAGTGTAAAATTTTTAATTAAATTATTTATATCTTTTTGATGAAAATCCGCAAAATTGGGGGTGGACTAGAATTGGTGAATCTAAATTTGGAACAAAATCAAAAGAAACAAAAAAGCCATATATTTTAATATTAAATTTTTTAAAATAAATTTTTTAATAATTTAAAATGATTCTCTTTGATATTCTCTCTTTTATTTGATCTTAAAATTTTTCCAAATTAAAAGTAAAATCTATTAGAAAAAATTTATGGGATAGAGGTGCAGCTTTCCGGATATCACCAAAGAAGGGATACTGTAACAGAGAAGGGGGAAAAGGCACTAAATTCAACCAATCAGCAATTGAGCGAAGTAAATAGGACACAAAAATGGAATGGAAAATGGAAAGGGAAAATGTGATGATGTTTGGGAAGGGGAAGGAGGAGATGGAAAGGGAAAAGAGGGAGAAATTTGCGGAGATGAACCAAAGAAGAAGGAGGCAAACACACACATAAACCCCCTCCCCTCCATTTTTGGGCAATATGGGAAATGGGGATGAAGTTTGGATGGATGGAAGGGGGTGGGGGTGGGGGGTAAAAGCCAAATAGAAGGGAGTAAAAGGAGACCCTCCCTTTCATAAATATTTGGGAGGGCAAAAGCCAAATAATATTTGGATGGGCCCAAAGGGTGGCTCCTTTCTTCTTAGAGTTGATCATGGGCCATCCATCCATTCGACGGCGGCGACGGTGGCAGTCTCCTTATTTCATATTAAGGAAATTAGAGAGCTCATTTTGTATTTATTTCTCGCGATTTCCGAATTTTTATTTTTTAACCCTAAAATTTATTTTTGTAATCTCCTTTATGCCTTAAATTAATGGTCAAATATTTTTAAATAATTAATTAATTTTTTTGAGTGACTAAATGGCCTAAAATATGTGCTTTTCTGAGGATTGATCACCAATTTATATAGACTCTAAAATTGTGAAGATAGGAGATATCAGTGTGTGATAAAATGATGGGTATTTTGGAAAATGATTATTGCCTTTTTGTAATATCTGATATGGCTGGAAAATGGACCTCCCACTGATAGTGTCCAATATGTCCATCACAATTTTTGATCCTGCCGAATTGTGTCTAAAATTTTCTGATTATTCCGGGGCTGAAGATAGAGGGGGGAAGAGTAGTGGTGGTGTCAAGATTAGATAAATTTCACCAATTTTGGACACTTATCTTCTCCCATTTTTGGGGGTAATGCGGTTTGTGGATAAGGGCAATCACCCGGACAAAATTTGATAAAAAATATTTAATATCATCAATTTTTGGGCGATGAATGGCAATTTTTGTGATAAACCAGCAAAAATTATTAAAAATAAATTATTTAATTAAAATTGAATTTAATTGCTCAATTGTGAAAATTACAAGACGAAAATGTTCGAAAAGGTATTTTTTTATAAAAATTTTGGGCATTATCTCCTTACAAATCTGAATTTTTCTTTTTACCGATTATGGTACGAGCTAAAATAATTTTTCCCAATTTATTTTCATTTTTTAAATTAATATTTGAAAATTTCTTCCTTCTAATCTGAATTTTCTCTTCTTTGGGACTACGTTATCCAAATTTTACTAAATATTTTAGTCCTTAAAATTATAATAATATATTTTTCCCGTTTATATTTAATTTTTTTTCAATGTTACCTTTCAAACCTGAATGTACCCTTACATGGATTACTGTAACGAAAAATTAACCTTTCTTTTTCCTGATAAATTTTAATTTTATTTTCATTAAATTTTCATTGATTTATTCAAATTTAATTTCATTAAATTTTAAAGAAAACATCTTCTAAAAATCCGGCACAATGGAGGCTGCCCCTTTGCTTTCCATTACATCAACTTCCGGCGGATCGTCAATTTCATCAACAATTCCACAAACGGTGGCCAGCATCTCAGCCATTTCTTTGGCTGCTGATGATTCGTCCAATGGATTGGAGAATACAACTGCCACAAATCGTCCAAATGGTTTTGTTTTTTTTATTTGAATTTTAATTAAATTTGGGAAATGTTAAATGCAAATATTTTGTCCTTAATTTAACGAGACAGTAACAAATTTGGGAAAGCGCTCTATCTTTGCAAAGCCCAAAATGCCCTCTACAATTTCACCGCTTTAAATTTTATAAAATACCATTTAAAAAATATTTTGATTGCAAAACAACTCGGAATTTTTTTTGGGAAAAAGTCACTTTTTAAATGTTTTCATTTTTTTGGCATTCGACTAATCCAGAAAAAGAAGAACAATTTTATTAAAAATTACAAATATTAAAAATAAAATGATGGTATTATATATTTTCGTACATATTCTAAAGTAGTTCCATAAAAAGTCAAATTTGTTTGTAATAATTTAAAAGTAAATTTTATTTGGCTAAATTTATTTGGCAAATTATTAATTTTTAAGGAAAATTTTACAACTCATAAAATATTATGGATAAAAAATTTATTAAATTACATTGAAAAAATTAAATTTAAATTTGCTAGCAAAAATGCATCAATTTATTTAAAAATTAATTTAAAAATTAAACAAAAATAAAATAATTACATAATAATATCTTGTATTTTACTCATCTGAAAATAATAAAAATGCCAATTGAAATCAAATTTTATTGAAATTTAGTTAAATTTATGTTCTTCCATACAAAAATGATTAAGCTAATTTAAATTTAGAGAAAAATTAGTATCAAAATTTGTTCATATTTGCAGATATTTCCTCCTCATCCGCTGCCTTTTCTTCCGCCGATTGCCAACAAAATGCCCACCATTTGGCCATTGTTCCAGCAACAGCAGAAAGCCAACAATCACAATTCACCATAATAAGCAACAATGGCACCAATTTACCATCGACTAACCCAGATCGGAACACACTGGGCGAATTGGAGGCCGTCAAAGTCTACAAGCAATATCAGCAGACACTGTTGAATGTTGCCGCACAACAACAGCAACAGATTGGAGGAAGCAACAATGTCAACACAATGTCCACTACTATGGCTGCTGCAACTGCCGCCAGTAAGTCGTTTCCATATCAAGGAAATTTGCATTAAAAGTAACCCCAAATTGAGCATAAGGCCAATTTGTTGCGCAATTTTTATAATAATTCATTGGGACCGATGCAATTTTATTGAGTTAATATCAAATTAGAAAGCAGACTTTTTACTATATAATTAAGTTAAATTATTTAAGTTAGTTCAGCACACCGTTTATAATAATTCATTAAGACTGAACCAATTTTAAAGATCTAGTATCGAATTAAAAAGCATACAGCAGATATTTTACTATCTAATTAAGTTAATTTTTTTTTAAGTTAGCCAACTTTATTGATGAATTTCTGCCCGAAAAAGAATTTCGCTAAAAAATTCATTTTCGTTTTTTTGCCAATTTCATCAATTTTTAATAAATTGAAATAAATTTAATGCAATATAGCCAAAAGCCAATTAATTTGGTTCTTTAATAAAATAATGCATAAACGCGATGAGTTGGAGTCCATTCTAGTAAAATGCTTCTGGAGTCGAAAAATTAATTTAAAAATAGAATGTTGTTTGTTTTACAATTCTTAACTATCAATTTCATCAGTGAATTTCCCCAGTCCATTGGGAGGCTGCAGTGCCGTTGGCATTGGCAGCCATCATCAGCCAACAGTAAACACCAGCCTTTTCTACCCCTCCTCCACACAAATGGCCGCCACAAATCCGATCATTGGTGGAGGCATATATGGTCAAACTGGATATTATACTTTTGAACCGACGCTTGGCGGACTGGCCGGATGGGGCGGAACTGAGTGAATAAAATATATTATTTAATTGTCTAAAAAATAATCAAAATATCTAAAGACAATGATAATTTTATCCTTTTACTTTTTAATAATTTTATTTAAATTTTTTTAAAAATTTATTTACCAAAAAATGCTTCAATAAATTTAATTCTATCTAATTTAATATATTAATTGAGAAATTAGAACTTTAGCGGCCATAACTTCTACGGAATAATGGTTTAACGCATTACTTCCTTTATTTAGGTCAGAATAAATAATAAAAATGAAATATAAATAATTTTAATTAAAATACCTTTTATTTTTATTTTAATATTTAAATTAAAAATAAAATTGGAATTAGTGCCAATCAATTGAATTCATTCATGTAGTAATTCTGAATAATTAAAAAATGAAATTTATTTTGTGAATTTTTTAAAATATTTAAAAAATTTCTTCTTATTTAAAAGATGGGCATCGATGGCCACCAACTCTATAGACCCAATCAATTATGGAGGAGGCCAACATCAAACGCAACAACATTTTTCCTTATTCCCAACTGTTGCTGGCTCATCTACCAATTTCATGGGAGGAATTGGGCAAATTGATAGTGGGCCGCCACCACCAATTCAATATAATGGCACGGCATTTGGAGGTAAAAATTTTAAAAAAATATTTTAAAATATTTTTAGATTTATTTTGTCTGAAATTAAAATTAAAATAAATTAATTTGAAAATGAATATATATTTAAATTCTAATTTTTAATAATTAATTTTTTAATTTTTATTGTAAAGTGGTAACGATGAAATTTATTGGATTTAGGAATTTCTCTTCATTTTTGTTTTTCCATTTCAATAAAAATGTATGAGTTTGATTTTCCTTCAATTAAATCATTTAATAAAATAAAATAAATTTTACATAATTTTAATTTTTAAAAATAATTTATAAATAAAGATATTTCGATGCATTTAAAATGACATTTTCCGCCTTTCAATTAAAAATAATTTTGAAATGATTTTTTAAATTCTAATTTTATTTTTAATAAATTATTTAAAAAAATTTAATTGTAGTAGTTGAAATAAATTTTATTGGATTTGGAAATTTCTTTTCTTTTTTTATTTATTCCTTTTCAATAAAAATTTATGAGTTTGATTTTACATTTTTAAAAAATTTAATTTTAATTTCGGTGCCATGTCTAAAAATGTATTTTATTGGATTTGGAAATTATTCTTTTTTATTTATTTCTTTTGCATAAAAATTTATGGATTTGATTTTCCTAAAATCTAAATTTTGATAAAATAAATTATAATAAATTTTAAATACCTAATCTAAATTTTAAAAATAATTTAATAATAAATTATTTTTAATTTTAATTTAAAAATTAATAATTTCTATGTATTATTAAGGTATTGTCCAGCCCCATGACCAACTTTCATTGATGATCGGAAGCTATGGCCATCCTCCAACCGTGGCCATCCATCAACAAATTGACCCACAAATCAACATTCAAATTCAATCCCAGCAAATTTTTAATGGTGAATCAGCTGAGTGCACGGGATGTGGCCGATTATTTGATAATCCACTTCAATTGGGCAAAGATTCGCGCGGGTAGCTTTTTAAATTTTTATTTTCATTGAAAAATTAGCTTAAAATTACACATTATTATTTTAAATATATTTAAAATAAATTTTTAATTTCAAATGTTTGGCTTTTTTCTATATGAACTATCTTTTTTGTAATTAATTGATGACCTAGAGAGATAACTTCGATTTTCGATTTCTTCAATTCATCTCGATTTTTGGTCATTTTTGAGACCGAAATGTCGATTTTTGTTTTCAAAAAATTTTAAATCTTATTAAATTACTTTCTCGAAAAATTTTTCAACCCTCCGAAATTTCTTTTTTTGTCAAAATTTTTTGGCCTTCCGAAATGTCGATTTTCATATTCAAAAATTTTTTTACACCTAGAAAATATGTTTTTTCATTTCGATTTTTTGAGAAATTAAAGCCATCCCTGACGACCATGTAATGCTAATAAATGTGCTATAAATTATTTAAAATAAAAAGGCTAAATTCTTGTTTTTTATATATTAAAATTAAGAATTTTAAAATAAATACAAAATAATTTATTCATTTAAAATAAATTAACACAGCTATACAATTTGTGATCAATGTTCTCAATCGGCGGCCACAGCTGCCATGATCGCCACTTCTTCGTCAGTGCCACAACAAATTGGAACTGAAGATACCAATGTAAGAATATTATTATTTTTTATCAATTCAATTAATCAATAAATGACTAAAAAATTTCAAAAAGTGCAAAAGTAATTATAATATTTTTTATTATAAATATTTACATCCCAATCAATTTCCTATGATGATTTTTATTAAAATATTTTAAAATTATTTTTCTTAAATTTCGATAATTATTTATTAAATCAACCAGCAGAATGCCACCCTATTCTATACGATTGATGGCAATGGCCAATTATCGGGAGACTCTACTGCTGCTGGACTCATTTTCCCCTTGGAAGGCTACAATCAATCCAATCGGCAATTGAATGTACCAGTGGATTTATTGGCCTCATCCTCAAGCCAACAACAATCTTCATGCAATCAATTTGGAAATGTTGGCCAAATCAATTTTGAGGGTGAATCGAGTAATCGTGAAAGCAATCAACAAATTGCTACGGGAAATTGTAAATTGTCACCGGCGACAAAGAAAAGTATTTTTTTAATTAATTTGGAAAAAGAAATTTTTAAAAATAATTGTAAAGTTCAAAAAATATTTTAAAAAATTAAAACAAAATAAATTTTAAAGATTCGCCGAAATCAAAAAATACCCAATTTAACTTTTAATTTGGAAATAAATTTTTTTATAAAAAAATTTTTAATCCCATAAAATAATTCATTTAAAATAAATTTAAAAGTTTAAAATTTAATAATTAAATAAGAATGTAGAAGCCCTTAAAAAATTTTAAAAAATTAAAATAAAATACTATTAAAGATTCGTCGAAAGCGAAAAATTCTTCTGCAACCAAGAATTTGACTGGTGGGCACAAGAAAAATGGCAATTCATCTGCCAATGCCGGAATATCGTCAACAGCAGGACAAAATACACAGGAACCCAAAAGTGTAAGGAAAATATTATTTTTAATAAATAAAAATGTAAGTTTAAATTATTTTTATTAAAAAATTTTCTATTTAATTATCCAGAAGTAGTAATCAAAAGATGTATTAAAAATTCTTTTCAAATTTATTTATTTTTAATTATTATTTTTTAAAACCCATAAAATATTTCACATTGAAAATTTATTAAATTACATTGAAAAAGCTAAATTTAAAAATTTGTTCGAAACGAAAATGCAAAAATTCATTTAAAAATATTTAAAAAAAAAATTAGAAATTATGTAAAATCAAACTAATACAATTAAAGGAAAGAATTCCACAAAAACGTCAGAATTTGGTTTGCAGTAATTGCAATGGCACAAACACAACACTTTGGAGGCGAAATCAGAATGGAGAGCCTGTTTGCAAGTTGGAATAAATTTTTATTAAATTATAAATTTATTTTTGCAATTTTAAAAATAAATATTCTCTTTTTAAATTTTTTAATAATTTTTTAATATTTTTTTATATCCAAAATGTAATTTATTTTTTAAGATTAAAATTTTTACATTATCTAAAATACTTTAATTTTCTATTGGTTTAAAAATTTTCATTAATTAAATTTACTGAATTATCCAAAAAATTTTCAAATAAAATATTTTTATTAAGAGGAATTGAATCTAATTTTTCTTGAAAAGCAGCAATATTTCGAAGCTAATTAATTAAAAAATTTTGGAATATTTTTTTGGAATTTCTAACTTCAGCAAATTTGAATTTATATTTAACATTTTTGGAATTTTTATTAGATTTATGTAATCGAGAATAGCAATCTTGGGCTAATTTATTTTTTTTCTTAATATATTTATGTTTTATAAATTTTTAAATTTATTCATTTTTCCAGTGCATGTGGTCTCTATTTTAAATTGCATCATATTGCTCGGCCATTGACAATGAGAAAAGAAACCGTTCAGACCAGGTAAATTGGTTAAAATTATTGGATAACATTGTGCTGTCTTTATTTAAATTAGTTAATTTAATATTTAATTCTTTTATTCAATTTCTTTATTCCAATTTATTATTTTTAACTTTTCCATTCGCCCTATTTTGTTCCCGTCAATCATTTTATCGTAAATGTCATCCAATCCTTTTCCCTCTCAATATTCCTTCCTTTATGTTGTAAATCCTTCTAGGCATTGCCCAATCCCCCAAATCTCCCCTTTTGATGTTCAACCAATCCTTCTGGCGAATATTCTTATTTCTCCAATTCCCCTTTGCTCCTCCCAGTTTCTTGGCCTATTTAAGATGCCCCCTCACAATGCCAATCCCCGCTTTCACCCCTCCTTCTCGACCCACATTTACATTACTCAATTGAAGCCACATTTATTTATCTCAATTGAAGTTATTTTTATTTATTTTGGAAGTAAAGCATATTTGGAAAATTGAGTTAAATTAAAAGGGTTTGATCAAAGAACCGGAAGGCTCGGACAGAGCAAACATTTTTTAAATAAATAAAATATTTTAAATAATTCTAAAAAAAATTAATTAAAAATTCTGGAAAAATTTTAAATTTATTTAATATTTAAAAATTTTTAAAATTTAATAAAAATTGCGGAAATTATTGAATATTTTAAAATATTATTTTAATTAAATTCAGAAAAAAAATTAAATAAAAATATTTTTGCCAGACTTTGTAGGAAAAGAAAACCAAGGAATGTGCCAGTAGCGGCGGATGGCGATGAGTCTGCTGCATCAATTAGTGGAAGCGGCGGCCAAACAACAACAAATCGAAAGAAAAGTTCTGGCAATGGCCCAGGTGGAAAAAAGGCAAAATTAGCAGTGTCCAATTTGACCACAACAAACGGCGAAGAAAATTTGTTGATGGTCAGAAAATTTTTGTCAATTTAAATAACCAAATTTTTTCCTTTATTTATTCATTTTTTCACAAATATAATATTATGGGTTTGAATTAATTTCTCCGAATTTAAAATTATAATTTTATTGAGAATAAAAATGAGGAAAAAAATAAAATATTTCTCCAATATAAAATATCTTAAAAATTATTAAAATTCATTTAATTATTTTTCCTTAATAATTCCAGAATGTGCCCATTACTCCTCTAAATTGTGATGGACCATCGCCAGCAGCATCCATGATTGATGAAAAGAAATTCATCCCCACATCAGCCTCCTATCCAATAGGGCAAATGATTGGTGTTGGTGGCCCTTATCATGGCCATCATCAATTTGGGGCTTCTGCTGCTGCCGTTCATCACCAATATGGACAATATTTTCAACAACAACATAAGCAAATGGATGGTAGGGAAAATTAATAATTTATTAATTAAATTAATTCATTAACAAATTTTAAATTGAGATTGAGGAATATAAGAAAAAACGGAAATATAAACATTTTTAAAAAAATTTTTCATTTTTTCTCATCTCATAAAATTTTTACCCATTTTAGAAATTATAAAAAAATGAAATTTACATTGAATTAAATTATCATTATTTCAAATGCAATCGCAAATTTTATAAAAAATATTTAAAAAAAAATTAAAAATGAATAATATTAGATAAATTTAATTTAATTGTTTGTCGAATAATTGTCCAAAATTAAATCCTTATCTAATAGTATAAAAAATTTTTAAAATTGAGATTGTGGAATATAAACAAAAACGGAAATACATTTTAAAATAATTTTTCATTTTTCACATTAAAAATTATAATAAATAAGAAATTCCCTTACCATTAAATTTAAATTATCAAGGCATCAATTCAAAAGTAAATTTTTATAAATAAATTTCTTAAATCCTTTAATTCTAAAGGAATTAAAATTTTTAATAATTAAATTTGAAGAATATAAGCAAAAAGGAAATATAAACATTTTTAATTTTTTTTCATTTTTTTCTCATCTCATAAAATTTTACCCATTAAAATTATAATAAGATAAGAAATTTCCATTAAATTTAAATTTTCAACTGATCAAACTTTTTCAGACATTTTATTAATTAAATTAATTTAATAATAAATTTTTAATTGAGATTGATGAATTTAAGGAAAAAAAGGGAAATATAAATATTTTTAAATAATTTTTCATTTTTTTTATAATCTCATAAAATTTTATCAATTAAAATTATAGATATGGCAAAAAATTCCCATTGAATTTATTTTGGCCACGCATTAAAATTCAAACCCAAATTTTTTATTAATATGATTGAAATTAGATAAATTTGATTTTATTTTTTGCTGAATAATTCCAAAAATATTAAATCCTTATTTTTAAAATTGAGATTGAGGAATATAAGAAAAAAGGAAATATAAAACATTTTTAAAAATTTTTTATTTTTTTATAATCTCATAAAATTTTTACCCATTAGAAATTATAATAAGAGACGAAATTCACATTTAATTTAAATTAGCAATGCATCAAACGACACAAATTTTATAAATTATTTTAAAAAAATCGTAAAATAATTGAAATTAGATAAATTTGATTTTATAAAAATTTTTAAAATAATGTTAATTTAAAGTCTTAAAATTATTAAAATTAGATAAATTTGATTTTATTTTTTTTTTGTCAAGAATTGACCAAAATTAAATCCTTTATTTTTATTTTTATCGAAATAAATTTTTTTAAATAATTTTAATTTAAATTTTTTCTCAAACTACAATATTTTTTTAAAATTAGAGAGAACTGACCGAATATATATGATAAAATAAAAATTTAAATTTTTTTACATATTTTTCCCATCATTAATATTTTTAAAAATAAAATATTCCCTTTCAAATTAAATAATTATTTATTATCATTGGACATATTATCAAAAAAGTCATTCTTAAACTTAGTTTAGTAACTCACTTTTTAAGTGCATTGAATTTCCAATAATCCATTTTATTTTTGAATGCCATTTTTTGTTTTTTTAGAAGATCCATCTAAAGGGACAGCAGCAGGCCAATCATTTTTGGTTGTTCATCATGCTGAACAAAACAATTATTATGACAGTATCCACCAACATCGAAATAATCAATATTTGGGAGAAAAACACCAATCCCAACAGCGGCAGCAGAATTCATCCGAATCCCTAAATGAACAACAATTGATGATGTCCACTTGTGGCCAATCAACAAAAACGAATCCTCTTCCTTCATCATTCGTTCATCATCATTCACATCAGAATCCCCAAATGGAACAAAGAGAGGAGAATTTTGGTAATTCATTTTTATTTTTTAAATTTTATTTTTTGTGATAATTAATATCGTCTCAATTTTTACTGTTGTCAAAAAAATTCTTTTTATTTGCCTTAATTATTGGAAAATTTTATGGGATTAAATATTTTATTTTTAAAAATCATAAAAGTACAAATTTTTTTACTTTTAATTTTCATATTGGAAATATTCCACTAGGGACTAGAAAATGAAGTAAATTTAAAAAAAGAAGAAAAATTGGTTTTAGTCTATTGGATTCTACAATTTTCAGAGATTGGTTGTTCTGTTTTCCACCTTAGGCCTCCATTCTCACACTATGGGTGCTTTTCCAGCATTTCCACACTAGGGGTGCTTTTCCAGCATTTCCACACTAGGGGTGCTTTTCCAGCATTTCCACACTAGGGGTGCTTTTCCAGCATTTCCACACTAGGGGTGCTTTTCCAGCATTTCCACACTAGTAGTGCTTTTCCAGCTTTTCCACACTAGGGGTGCTTTTCCAGCATTTCCACACTAGTAGTGCTTTTCCAGCATTTCCACACTAGGGGTGCTTTTCCAGAATTTCCACACTAGTGGTGCTTTTCCAGCATTTCCACACTAGGGGTGCTTTTCCAGCATTTCCACACTAGGGGTGCTTTTCCAGCATTTCCACACTAGGGGTGCTTTTCCAGCATTTCCACACTAGGGGTGCTTTTCCAGCATTTCCACACTAGGGGTGCTTTTCCAGCATTTCCACACTAGTAGTGCTTTTCCAGCATTTCCACACTAGGGGTGCTTTTCCAGCATTTCCACACTAGGGGTGCTTTTCCAGCATTTCCACACTAGGGGTGCTTTTCCAGCATTTCCACACTAGGGGTGCTTTTCCAGCATTTCCACACTAGGGGTGCTTTTCCAGCATTTCCACACTAGGGGTGCTTTTCCAGCATTTCCACACTAGGGGTGCTTTTCCAGCATTTCCACACTAGGGGTGCTTTTCCAGCATTTCCACACTAGGGGTGCTTTTCCAGCATTTCCACACTAGTAGTGCTTTTCCAGCATTTCCACACTAGGGGTGCTTTTCCAGCATTTCCACACTAGGGGTGCTTTTCCAGCATTTCCACACTAGGGGTGCTTTTCCAGCATTTCCACACTAGTAGTGCTTTTCCAGCATTTCCACACTAGTAGTGCTTTTCCAGCATTTCCACACTAGGGGTGCTTTTCCAGCATTTCCACACTAGGGGTGCTTTTCCAGCATTTCCACACTAGGGGTGCTTTTCCAGCATTTCCACCAGGCCCGTACCCAGGGGGTTGGCCCGGGCCACCCAGCCGCAAAAAAAACTAAAGGGACCCTTTTGGGGAGAAAATTTTCCGCTGAAAGGCCAATTTTAGTTCAAATTTTTCACTGTGAGCCTATTTTTTTATTTTGCCTTGCGGGACCATTTGGCGAAAATTACCCCTTTCCGAAAAAATTTTTGCAGCCACCGAAATTTTTTTCTGGCTACGCTACTGACCATGGGCCACCCCCAGGGAAAATTCCTGGTATGGGCCTGATTCCCACACTGGGGGTCCTTTTCCAATATTTTAAAATTATGACAAAATCTAAGAAATTTTTAAAATTATCCACGCACCTGACACAATCAATTCGTCAGCATGTGGTTGTAATTGCCACCGAATTTGCATACCAAATTTATTCGCTTACAAGTACCAAAATCCCCAAATGGGATTGCCGCCACGTGGTGAAAAGATGAATTTCCTTCCTAAAATTAGCCAAAAATTAGTTCAAAAATGAGTAAAAACAAACTGAATTTGACGACAGTAAATTCGAATGCACCAAGGCCTAAAATGTTGGTGGCCAAATTCCAATGGCGATAGAATTCCTCGCTCCGATTTTGGCGCCACTAAATTTTTTTTATTTAAATCAATTAAATATTTAAACCAATTTATCCTTCTCTGGTCCATCATTTTCATAAATATGCTTCTGCTTGAACCAAATCCAATTGTAAATTGTAATAATGCATAGAAACTGCGATGGTCGCGCCCCGCAGCGAAGTGACCCCATATTTTTCATAGACCGAATAGCGGAGATGTGGGGCCCGAAGTCGTTTGCGCTTGTACTGACACTGGCGTGAAAAGACAGCTGTTATCCCTAGGAAAGACACTTTATAAGATCCGATTTATCCACTATTTGTTCACTATTTATTTTATCGCCGTCGGCGAATAGCCGATAGAACGGAGTGACTCGAACCTATTGAATAAAGATTATTATTGCCTCCCAAAATCTTTCCTCTTTCAGTACAATGCTAAGGACATTTTTGGCTTTAGTTCTCTGAATTATTATTATTTAAGATTATTTGAATTCAACTATTAAGAGGTATATGCCCCAACTTGACGACATTTAAAAATAATTCATCAATGACTGAACCAATTTTGTTAAAGTTTATTATCAAATTAAAGAGCAGACTTTTGGCTATCAAATGAAATTAATTTCATTTCAATTGGTCCAAAATTGATGGAATTATGACCAAAAAACTATTTAAATTTCTCAAATCCATATTTAGGTTATTTTGAATGGTTTTTTGTGCGTAAAAGTTCATCAATTCTGAACGAATTTAAATATAAAATTAATTTCATTTGATAGCCAAAAGTCTGCTCTTTAATTTAATACTAAAATCATCAAAATTGGTTTTTTTTTTTAAATTATTTTTAAAACTAAGGCTCTTTTTTAATTTTTATTAATAATGGAAAATTTTATGGGATGCAATTTTTATTTAAGAATAGTAAAATTACAAATTTTTAATTTATTTCATTTTTAAATAATTTAGTTTATTTATGTACCTCATATATTATTTTTCAAAATATAATAATTTTGATTAAAATTGAACAATATTTAATAAAAAAATAAAGCTTTTAAATTTTATATTATTTTATTATATTTAGCATTCAATGGTCCACAACAACCAGAATCAATTCTCTATTATCAGGCGGCTGCCACCACAACACCATCGCAAATTTATCAAAATAATGCGACAACCCAAATTGGTGGTACCAATCATCAAACCACTTCAAATGAAGCCGCTTATTTAGGTATTTGAAAATTAAATTAAGGAAATAGAATTATAGAGAATTGGGTGAAAAGAAAAAATGGAAAATAAATTTTTTAATACATTTAAGATTAAATAAAAATTTTAATACACTTTTTTGGCACAATGAATTTTTAAAATATTTTTACATCTCTGCATTTCAAAAAACTTTCAATAGTTATTTTAATTAAATTGGAGTTTTATTTTTATAAATAAAAATTTATTCTATATAAAATCAAAATATTTTTCAATTTTATATAAATTATTAAAATAATTTTTCCAGAAACTCAAAATCCAATTGCCTCTTCGAAGGCTTCATTCAATGAACAAGGCTCTGAAAATGTTGTTTCCGATGGTACTTCGATTGGAAATTTGCATCAAAAATTGGCAGAAAGATTCGATGAAGATGAACAAAAAGAAGGGGAAAATGTTCGAAAATTACAATTAAATTTTTAATATTTTTATAAATATTTTCAGAAATTGAAATCGGCGAAAATTGAAATTGTTGAGGAACATGGCCAGCAGTCGCAGTCGAAGACAAAAAATGTGAAAGAGGAAAGGGAAGAAGCTCTAAATGGCGAAGGATAATTGCAGAGGAGAAAAAAATTTGATCAAGAAAAATTAAAAAATTTTAAATAAAAATTTAAAATTGCCATTTATTATAAATTGCCATTTATTATAAATTGCCATTTATTATTTTAAGATGCCATAAATTATCACTGAATAAATTTTTTAAAAATATAGTTTAAATTATAGTAGTCTAAAAAAATGGGCAGTTAGCTCCTAGCAAAGGCCGGGCATCAACCACCAATAATTTAAATCGATTAGATTTTCATCATTTTTAATTATATTTTTTAATAAGATAATATATAATAATTAATTATTTCAAAACTCAAATGAAATTTTATGCCGACTTGAAAAATGAAACTGAATAGTGAAAAAAGCACAGAAATAGGAAAAAATTCCTTCACAAAAAATATCCATTCCCATGTTTCACATTGTTGCTGGTACTTCAACTTCATTTCCAATTTCACTCTCCGGCGGGTTCAAAATTTTCACATTTTCTTCAAATCTCACTCTTCTTTTTCCTTCACCCTTTTTCTTATGAATTTTTTGTTCACCAACTGCTTCTCCAACAATTTTGCCACTATTATCATCAATTTCCTCCTCCTCCTCTTCAATTACATCCAATTTTTTATTTTCCTTTTGCTTCAAAAAATCTTCCAAATCGGCTTCAGTGAATTTCTCGCCTTTTTCATTCTTCCATTTTATTTTTTCTTGCAATTCTTTAGCCCTCTCCTTTGGTACTCTTAATTTTAAAGGCCCATTTTTCGTTTCCACCTCTTTTTTATTATTTTTTATTTGTTTCAAAAATTCTTGCAAATCATCTCCAGTAAATTTTTCGCCATTTTTCTTCTTCATATCTATTTTTTCTTGCAATTCCATGGCAGCTTTCGCATTTAATTTCAACTTCAATTTTTTCGAATCGTGAACTTCTATAAATAAATCAATCGCTATTGGTTGCCATTTTTGACAAATTTCCTTGACTTTTTTCTCGTTTTTTATCAAGAAATTTGCTTCAATATTTTTGCACAATTTTGCTGCATAGACCAACGAATCCAAATGGCCCTTATAAAGTTTTTCCGCACATTTCTTTATGTCCTCAATAATCTATAAATTTAATTATTTTCTAATAAAATAAATCGAAATTATAAAATTCAAATATATTCTTCTCTTAACCGTTTAAAAATCCCTCTTTATAGTCTCTCTTCATTAAAAATTGACACAGAAGAGATTTGTTCATGATTTTTGGGGTCCATTTGAATTCGGTAATAAATGAATGCCGACTAACAAAATTTCAACAGAAAAAATATGTATTTTAATTTAAAAATTCCTTAAACCAAAAAAAAATCTAAATATATTGATGAGGAGTTTCGAACAATCCCCGAAAGAGATCCAACAAAAAATATATGCCGTTTTTCTATTCTTCTCAAAATTTATGAGGAATAGAACATTTAAATAACAAATACATATTATTTGAAATTTTAAAACCCTATAAGATATGTCAGCTTATACTACAAATACAAACTACATTAATATAATTTTTTTATATATTAATGCCTTCATTTTCAATAATTCTCATTTAAATATTACAGTCAAAATCAGCAGAAAACCCATTAATGTTCTGTTTACCTTTTTTTCCAAATTCCATTCTTTTTTCTTCTTCAACGCTTCATAAAAATCTTTAAGTATTCTTGGATCATTCCAATATATATCCAAAAATGTAATCTCACTATTCTGCTGATTTTCAGCATTTAAAAATGAAGTTTTAATTCTCGGAATTGGTGCATTTAAAAATATATTCTTATCCAATTCATTCAGCTTGATCAATCCATCTTTCAAAGTTATCAAATTTATGTCATTCAGTTTTTCACACTTTTTAATTATTTTAAAATTTTCTTCCCTTAAATTCTCCCTTTTCGCTTTTTCTGCGAATACTTTGTTTACTACTCTTTTTACTATTTCTGCATCCACATTCATAATATCATTCACGGAGTGAATTTGACAAATAAAATTTGATGCAATGAATAAGAAAAGAGGGAATGTAGGAATTTGGAAGCATTTTTTGAACATTTCTTTGATAAGTTTTTAATCTGTAAAAAATTTTATGAAGAGGAAAAAATATAATATTATTTGCAAAAATTATGATAAGTCAATTACACTAAATGAAAAATGGAGAGAATGGTGGAATGAAGGTTGGATAAATTCGCTTCATGCTCCGAGGCACATTCCCACCTGCTGCTGATTCAGTCAGGCTCAAATGCGCCTGCGCAGCCATCGCCGCCAGGATTGCAAGGATTTTCAATCAATATCCATGTCATCCATCCATTCAATCAATATAAAGAGCAGCAGGCTAGATTTTTTCTTGGCCTCATAATTCCATAGGAAACCGAATTAAGAATTAAGTTCATTATATAATAATAATATAAAGATGGTTAAAAATAACAAAGTTACTAAAAAACACATATAATTTATTTAAATTTAGATTGAAAAGTCATTGATTTAATTTTAACAAATATTAGTTTTGAAAAGTAGACTAGATAAGGGGACTAAATAAGAGAATTGTTAAATTTGATTCAATAAATTAACAAACTTTTAAATAATTTTCTATCTCGAGTTCATTAAAGAATAAATTTCCAATTTCACAACAAATTTCAATTTTAAGCATCGCCCATTAATGGGCAATGCAATTCCAAAATTTTTTCCAAACCACTCAGCAAAGAGGGCAGGAAATATCAACTACCTCAAACTTGGGTAATTAAACCGAAGAGAGCAAGGAAAATAGGGAATTTGATTGGTCAATGGGGGCAAATTGCAGATGCGTTGGAAGGGCACAAAAAGGCCTCAATTTCCCCACACTTCCCGAGCAAATAAACAAACAAATGCTGCATATTTTCAGCACACTGCTTTCCATCCCTTTCACTTCTTTCTGTTGAATTTGGCTAGCAATGTTTCTCATTTCCTTCCCTCTAGCATTTATATATTTATTTAAAGACAGAAATGTTGCTTTTAAAAATATCGACTTAGGGTCAAGCAGCTATATACCATTTTTCGTTTGAGATATAAGTAGAGATGCCGGCTATGGACAAGAGTGCCGTGCCGACCAATTTTCATTCATACTCCAATGTTATTGTCGTAGAGAATGCAATCCAATAGTAGTACTATAGTATTTTCCAATTTTCCTATCTTTAGCTGGAAAGAAGCGAAAATGAGTGTGGCAAAAAAAGAGTATGGCCCCAGTGTCTAGCTAAAATCAATGGGGCAAAAGAGAAGAAATGTTTCATTCTTTTCTTGGCAATTGTCGTCATCCGAATTTTAAGCTTTTGTCAAAATAAATAACTTTTTACTTTTTTAGAAGAGCTACTTTCATTTCAATTTTTCTCTAAAAAATTTATTAATTATTACAAATTTTGCAACAAATAAATAAGACGCTATGGAAATGGAAGACAGTCACGAAAATAAGCCAAAACCACGAATTTATTGTTGCGGAATGCAAATAGAGGTAAAAAACCATTAAAATTCAAATTATTTAAAAATATATATTTTTAGTGCGCTGCTAAAATTGCATTAATTCTTGGATTTTCCTTGTGGATCCCATTCAGCGCAATTGTATATTTTGCCTATTCTACGGCTAGTGATGATGATGCTGATTTTAGAGAAGTTAAAATTTTTATTTTTTTTTATTAAATAGAATTAATTTTTAATATAAATTCTCAATTACCGTATTTCGTCTATTAATATCCCATGGGGAATTATTTTTCATTCCATTAAAAATAGGGAAAATTTATAGTCAAATTCCAAATTATAGTGATTATATAGAATTTTCGGTATTATAATTCGGATGATAATAATTATTTACAAGAAAATTATATATTTTATCCAAAAAATATTTTTTATAATTATAAGAGATCTATCATATTGGCTCCAAATTTAAGGGCTAAATGATAAATAATTTTTTGCTCAAAACATTTTCATATTAATTTTTTAATTTGTTATATAGAAAATTCCTATAGGCGTTGCTTTTTCAATGCTTATTATTTGGATGTATGTTCTTGTAGTATATTTACCTATATTCATGGGAATTCAAAAAAAGCAAGTATGGTTAACAGATGATAAAAGTGGAAGAATGTATCAAGGATCACATCTGATTATGCTGCTATTTTCGTTATGTATAATGGTTGGTATATTTTAAAATTTTATGGTATTTTTCCTTTATAGATATGAATCAACTTATCAAAAAATTATGAAAAAAAAATATCCAAGTGGTAATTTTGACTGATAATCAAGATGAGCTTTTTTTTGTTGCGTATCGCCGTATTTAAATGAGTTAGGTGAAATTTAAAATTGAAAAAAAAATAAAGGGCCGCTCTTTGGTCGGAACAAGAAAAAGTGAAAAAAATTTTTGTATGATTTTGATGAGCTGATCACGAATCTACCATTGGTTTAGCATAAAATTCAAAAAAATTATTACCATTTTTATTTTCACTTTTAAGACTGTCTGCTTAGGATTAAGGCATAGGCTAGAAATAGGGCTGTCGGCTCTGATGAGTAAATGAATCATAAAGTGGTCCAACTTCAATGTATCGTTAGAGCGTAATTTTGAGCACAGATTCCTGCTGATCAACACCACAAATTATCTCTCTCTCCTTTAGGGCACATTATATATTTATCATTTTTTGATAGTGGTTCGTAAATGGAAAAAACCAATTTTATTGGATAAAATGTATAAACAAAATATCTATGCGATTTTCTAAAATAATCAAAGTTAGGAAAATCGGCACTTTTTTTATTTAAATCTAGCTAAAATGATAATAGAAAATTGGCTAATTTCAAAATGGTTTGAAAATATTTTCAATTTTAAAGGCCATTATTATCGGATTCTTTGCTTTTCATACGGGCTATTTAATTAATAAATTACGGAGAACGCCCTGTGAATCGAGTAACAAATGTCCGGAATGGTCCAACAGATGCCCAAAAAATTTTGCTCAAATCTTCGTTCTCCATCCGGATGGTGAGAAAATTTAATATAAATTTTTCATTTTTCATAAAAAATATAAAAAAAAAATAAATATCCATTTTTTATTTCAACAGACTCAGGATGTCGAAAAAACTGTTCCCCACATCCAAATGAGGGTGTTGTTGAGCGTGTTTTTGAAAATCAAACAGAAGCCCGTTTATTGAAGCGCAAAATATTGGAAATGGCTGCTGCACAACATACAAATGTGAATTAATATATTTCGGATTTCGGTAAATATTCATTTGAAATTTTGGGAAATATTTTTCGCAATGATTATTTCAGTAAATTTGAAGGGCTATGTGTTTATTCATTAATTTAGTAAAATAGAATTTAAGTAAGTATTAATAAGCTTTGCTAAAGGTAAAAGTAAAATGGGAATTTACATTATTTATTGACTATTTATTTCGCATCCACAGTTCTTTTCGAGCCAAATCTAAACTGTTTAAAATATTCTGATTGAAATGATTAACAAGTAAATTCTTTTAAAGACTTTTTTGTTAGCTGATTTATAATATTATCATAAAAAAATAACATTTTTGGACAAAAAAATAAAGTTATTCCAATACCAATACCAATTGGCAAATAAATCGTATATAAGAGATAATTTTAATCTAATTTATTTTATATTCATAAAGATCGCAACAATGAAAAATGAAATGCTGCTTGAATCAGAACTGAAGCCATATTTCGATGATGCAATTGATAATCTAGATGAAAGGGAAGCGAATTGTGAATTGGAAAGGGAAGAAAAATGGAAGAAAAAAGTGCTTTGTGAAGAAAAGATTGCCAAATTAAAACGGGCATTCATGGATGTATATTGGGCCCAATTAGCGAAGAGAAAACAATGGAAAAAGAATTCAATAATTGGGCATCAGCTGGAAGGGCAAATTACAGAAGGTAAATTATATTAGTAATATTTTATTAAAAATGTCAAAAAATATATATATGTCCAGGTTAATTTTGGAAATTGGTTAATTCCAGAATTATCTAAGTGCTTGCTGCTTGGTTAATTAATTTTGAGAATCTTGGCTTCTAATAAGTGTTGAAGAACTCGAGACTAGGCTAATTCGACTCGGTATAGTCTATATAGGACATTGCAATTTCAGACTATTTTGAGTTTGTTTAGCAACACTTTCAGCCTTTCATGTAGATTCGTATCCCGTCTTCGGCGTCCTATCACTACCCTTAACCTAAAACGGTCTAAAATAGAAATTTTATATAGTTAAATCGACCATACCGAAGCGAATAGCCTACTTTCTAGTTTGTATGTCATTTGGAATCTGATGAGATTTCCAAAATAAACCAAGCAAAAAACTTGGATAATATAATTCAGCAGAATTAACCAATTTACAATATTCATTGTAGAGTATAATATGAACTAATTCAATTCAATTTTATTATTATTATTATTATTATTTTTTTGCGAAATTTTAAAATTTAATTTCTCGAATCTTTCCTTCAGATGCGATTGATGCCGCCTTTGTGGTGCCATCAATTGCAACTCACTTCACATGGCCACGGCCATTTCCATCGCATTTTTCATTTCACATTTTGTCATTTTTGCCATTTTTATCCTATCAATTCCATATTTCAAGTGGCTCGACTGGGCCACCAGATGTCCATTTAACTGCTTCTATGGCCACCGTAATCCATCAAAACTATGCCGACATTGTCCAATGGGAAGGATGAAGATGGAACGGCATGAACTTACAGCAGAAGAGATAGAAAATCAACCATCAATTTTGGCCAATTACTGCAGAACTCTAAAAAGATGTGTAACAAAAAGAAATCGAAGCTAATTTTGCCAAAATAGAGAAATATTCACATTGCAAACTCATTGAATGAAAATTTAATTTTATTTACCAATTATTATTTAGCTATTTTTGATATTCATTAAAAAAATACCAGAAAATCTCAAATGTTCTAATCCAATAAATAGAACTCATTCAGCGGCATTAATAAATGATTTGATTTATCATCTAATTATAAAGTTTAAAAATTACTAAAAAAAATATAGAACTAAAGAACCAAATTGGTTAAGACTTTTCAAAAGATTTTATTTTTGTTTTGACTAAATCTTGAAAATATCAATTAATTAATCCATTTTTATGATTCCAATCAAATTATTTTATGATTTATTTTGACATTCCACAAATATAAATAAAATTGATTTTTCATTATAAAATTTGAATAATTTAATTTTATAAATTTATGAAAAAATCAAAAATATTTTTTATTTTCTATTATTTCAATCCTATTAATTTTTTAATTTTTATTTATATTTAATAATTATAATTTTCTAGTAGAGTAAAATTAAAAATTTTAATAATAAATAATTTTATCCGATTATGAAAGATATTAAATTAAATTAAATACTTAAGTATGAAATTAAATGTGAACATTTTTAAGTGTGACGGGCTCACTGAGGGGAAATGGAAAATGGGGATTTAATTGGGAAGGGGAATTGAAATGTGAGCCAATAGAGGATTCGAGTATAGCGTTCAACGGTGGTTCGAAGAGCTGGACGGTTGTCTAAAACTCAAAAAGAGCTTAGGATCCGGCCAGTCCCGCCTGAAATAGTAATTCCCTTTCCTAGACTCTTTATTATTAATTGACGATTGAATTCAATATTTCCAACATCATTTTATTAAGTGAAATGTGGTGAGTTAAATAAATGTGAATTAAAGGCAAGTCATAGGAATGCGGTAAGTGGTTGACAGGGGAGGATGGAATAGGCTGGAGGGCAAAATAGGATGGAACTGATCTGACTGAGCCAAAGAAGAGAAGAATGATCTGTTTATAAAGAATAGGCAAAGGGGGCGGAGAGATTCTGTCCAATGGGAGTTTAAGTTTTACAATATGATGTTGGATTTGTGAATAAGAAGTTAAAAAGAAATTAATTTAATATAATTGAATATGAATATGTCACATTAAGAATAAATAATTGTGGAAAAGATGTAAATTGATTACAAAATAAAATATTTTTAGAAGAGATAAGAGTACAAGACTTAAATGGTTTATAAAAATAAATAAATTATTATAAATTGGAATATAAAATATGAATGTCTTAAATAAAAAAATTTAATAAAAAACAACAAATATTTAAAACAAAACTTAATGAATAACTCAAAAGAATTATTTATATATTATTATTATCAAATTGGATTGAATATAAAAAAAATAAATTTGAATTATTATAATAATAAATAAGTTTAAAAAGATTCAAAAAATGATTAAAATTCAGAATAAATGATTTTCAGAAAATTAAATTCATCGTTCACCGTCGTAAAATTCACATTCACTTTGTCCATTTTAGAATTGGTTGCTACGACGCATCGGAACCGGTGCCCTCATTCGTTGTTTTGGTGTATCATTTTGTGGTGGCAATATGCCCTTGATAACTCTTGCGCCAATCTGTTGGGCCGGTGGTGGAGCAGCAAAACCGTTTGATGGTCCTGGACGAGCTTAAAAATGAGAAAAAAAAATAATTTATACAATTTCATAGAGCTTTTTTATGTTTTGGCACAAAAAATTTGCCTAATATTTTAAAAATATCATTTTAAAAAAATCCAAAAATTTTTCATTTATATATAGACCAAAAAAAATAAAAATGGAAAAAATTTTTAAAAATTATTTCCTTTTATTGAAATATGAAAAATTCAGCAAATTAATTTTTTTAAATTTTAAATTAAAATTCACCATTTGGGCCTGGTTGAGTCCGGCGAAATTGTTGCTGTCCCATTGTCGCTGTAGGAACTGAAAAGAAAAATTTTAAAATTTTGGTCAAATTAAATTTTTCCCTAAATCCCACTAAAATTTAAAAATTTCAATTTATCCAATAGTCCTCCGCGATTTCCACTCCAATTTCCATTTCGCCCTTCATTAAAATTCGAAGTTCTGGCCCTGGAACTGGAACGTGTCATTGGGCCTTGTTGTTGTTGCGGATATTGCATCGGATTCAAACGATTTGGACATTTTGCTCTTGGTTCTCCATATTGTTGATTGCCAGAATTCAGTTGACGTCCGCTGTCTTCAATTCCATCATTTCGTCGCAAATATCTGCTCGAATTGCCAACGGCATCCTCCTCTTGTTCCGGATATGGACGCTTTCTATTTTGTGGAAGACCGTGGAAAGGTGGACGAGTGGAAGGAACCGACTGGAAAAGTAAATTAAAATTATATATTTAAAATTTCCATTAAATTATAGAGGAAAAGAAAATTTAAAAAAAATATTTAAAATATTTTTTGATAATAATAATTTATATTTTAACTATTTAAATTAAAGAAGAAAGGAGCTTACCTCTTCCCAGGAGTTATTCAAATTTCGAAGTTCCTCCTGGCCATGAGCAAAATTGCATTGTTCCCCTTGGGTACAAGAATTGCCAAGCCAATACTGAAAAATATTTTTAGAAATTATTAGAATTATTAATGGATTAAAGCCAAATAATCTACCCATTATGGTAAAGTTTAAATATAGAACTATAAATTCATTCAAAAAATTCCCAATTCCGTTTTTTAAATAAATTATTGACCTTGCAAATTGTTGTTTTGTATTTGGCTGAATCGAAATTTCCATTTGGTTCAGCTCCTTCATTTGCATTTTCCGCCTCTTCCCAGGTATCATTCAAATTTCGAAGCTCATTCTGGCCATGCGCAAATTTGCATCGGTCTCCATGGGCACATGATTTGAAAGCAAGCCAATACTGAAAAATATTTTTTGAAATTATTAGAATTATTAATGGTTTAAAGCCAATTAATCTACTCATTTGCTAAAATTTATATAATATAGAACTATAAATTCATTCAAAAATTTCCCATTTTAAATAAATTTTGGACCTTGCAAATTGTGGTTTTGTATTTTGCTGGATCGAATACATTTGCATTTCTTGCCATTTGATTTTCATTTTGTTCAGCTCCTTCATTTGCATTTTCAATTCGATTTCGGCCTACACTCCGCAGAATATATTGCCTTCGTGGTGGGAATGTCATTGGCACATCTATGGCAGAAATAAATTTTAATAATTTTTTTAAGATTTCATACACATTTTTTGAATATATATATATATTAAAATTTGTGTTTTTTCAAATCAGAAATTGTATTTTTGCCAATCAGAATTCGTGTTTTCAGAATCAGAATTATTTTTTTTGCAAATCAGAATTTGTGTTTTTGTAATACAGGAATTGTGTTTTCTTCATAAATCAGAATTTGTGTTTTCTTTATAAATCAGAATTTGTGTTTTTATAATTCAGAATTTGTGTTTTTGCAAATCAGAATTTTTGTTTTTGCAAATCAGAACAAATCAGAATGTGTTTTTATAATTTAGAATTTGTGTTTTCTTTATAAATCAGAATTTGTGTTTTCATTATAAATCGGAATTTGTGTTTTCTTTATAAATCGGAATTGTGTTTTTGCAAATCAGAACAAATCAGAATGTGTTTTTATAATTCAGAATTTGTTTTTTCTTTATAAATCAGAATTTGTGTTTTCTTTATAAATCGTAATTTGTGTTTTCTTTATAAATCGTAATTTGTGTTTTCTTTATAAATCGGAATTTGTGTTTTTGCAAATCAGAATTTGTGTTTTCTTTATAAATCAGAATTTGTGTTTTCTTTATAAATCAGAATTTGTGTTTCTTTATAAATTGGAATTTGTGTTTTCTTTATAAATCAGAATTTGTGTTTTCTTTATAAATCGAAATTTGTGTTTTCTTTATAAATCGGAATTTTTGTTTTCAAAATCAGAATTTGTGTTTTTGCAAATCAGAAATCGTGTTTTTAGAATCAGAAATTGTTTTTGTGTTTTTTCTTTATAAATCATAATTTGTGTTTTCGAAATCAGAAATTGTGTTTTTGTTTTTTTTTACAAATCAGAATTTGTGTTTTGGCAATTCAGGTAATTAATTTTTTTGAATTTTTTAAGAATTTTTATTTTAAATATTTTTTGCTACTTTGCAAATTTCCCATCAATTACCAAGATTGTATCGATTCAGTTGTTCTTCACGACCACGGCTTCTGCTGCTTCTTGGGAGTGGGCTTTCGAATTGAACACGCCTAGACGTTCTATCTGGCAATCGTCTGGGTGGATGAGTGCGCAAAATGGAAGTAGGCATAGTCCTTCCACGATCGCGCCAATCTGCTGCTGGAGGTGGCATTGGCGAAGCATTTCGCCTGCCGCTACGTTGGCGTGAACGGCTTCGATCGAATTCGGCTGCAAATAAATCAATAATTAAAAAATATTGCTCATCTTTCCTGTCAAATTTATTTTTTAATAAGAAAAAAAATATTTTTAAATTGTAAGCCTCCAAATTTTAAATATCAAAATATGGATTTTCACTTACTCTCATCATTCGAATCACTGTCAGGAGCTATTTGTTCGCGTTCGCGCATGAATGAATTTGCCTCATCCTGAATACTGTCCACCTCATCGCTGTTTTCCACCACATCATCCTCAATGAAGACATCATCATCATCAACATCTTCATCCAATTCGATTTGGTCAGAAATTTTTTGCATACCATCCGAACTCAGCGTAATCAATTGTCCAACCATCTGTTTTTGATAAAAATAATGAGTTTTTTCAATTAAAAGTATTATTATTTTTTAATTTAAAATAATATAAAATATATTCGTTTTAAAATTTACGTTGATCAATTTCTTCTCCTTCAATTTTTTGAACATTTCAGGCATTTTCAAAACACAGCAGTCATTTTCGGCAAGCACTCCGATGAATTCCGACAGTGTTAAGCCGTGAATAGGGTCATTTGAATCCACAATATGACATTTTTCGGCATCACTAAAAATAATTTTATTTAATTATAATTTCAGCAAATGTTTATTTTTGTATTATTAAAATAATTATTTAATATTACATTTCTCATAAACAATATTATTAGTGAAAAATAATAAAATATAATTTTATTTTATTATTAAAATATTTTAAAAAAATTTAATTTATCCAAAAAATTTCTCAAATTTGATTTTGGTAAAAACTTCTAACATTAATATTAATTATTTTTAATTTCCCAATTCTAATTTCTCACCTGACAATGTATTCGAAAGACCAAATTCTCTCTGCCAAAGAATTGGGTAATTTTTCAATGCTGCCTTTTGGTTTCAGTTGTGGCAAAATTTTGAACAAATTGCGGCTGGATGGATCCAAAACTTTTCATTCATATTTGAATTTTTCGGACCCAATGTCGAAGCTTAAAAAATAAAAAAAATTTTTATACTAATTAATATTAAACCCACATGAATTTGTAATTGGACATTTTGTAAGGCACATGGAAAGTGGCCAAAAAATGACGGCAAATCAGCAAATACATCGCCTTTTCTTTGCCTTTAATATTATTTTTTAATTTATTTAAATTTAATTAAAAATAATTAATTTTTTTAATTTAATTTTTATTTATTTTATTCACCTTCCAATGTCCTTTTCTCTTCCAAATTCAATTGCCCCATCAAATTTGGTTGAATTGGTTCGGCCCCATTGGCATTCATTGTTGTTGTTGCTTTTACCCGCTGTTGTGAATTTTTCGAACTCCATGGTCTCCAATGGCTCAAATATATCTGAAAAAAATGTTAATTAAATCGATACCAATTAAAATTTTCTACCTGAGCATCAATTCGGCCATCCGAGCCACAAATTTCGTCCATTTGCTTTATCACTTGCTTGATGCGATCTAAAAAGAATAAAAAAGTGAACAAAAATATTTTAAATTTTTGAAAATTTTAAAGAATTTTTTTAAAATTTTAAGAAAATTTAAAAAAATTTTTTTAAGTTGAATTTGAGCTTTTAAAATTTGAATGAATTATTTTTATAAAAATATAAATTTTTAGCCCACCCTCTGATGGGAATCCGGGCAAAAATGTGGTGGCCAATGTTCTTGGATTTGTGATGAATCCTTTGTTGAACAATTTGGTGGCGATTTCAATGGCTTCGGTCGGTTCCAACTCCAAAGATGGGTCCTCACTGGAAATGAAAATTTTAATTAAAATTTAATTAAAAATATATTTAATTTTGTCCAAATTTATTAAAATTATTTTTCAATTTTTTCAAATTTTAAATAAAAATTTTTAATTAATTTTTTTCAATTTAATAAAAATATTTTTTTTCAAATTTTATATAAAATTATTTATTTTTCCCACCTGCACATTTGCAACAAACTGATCATGTTCAAAGGGGCAGGCGGCCAAATTGTTTCTCTCGGAGTTGATGTGTACACTAATTCTGCGTATGCCTGCTTATTTAAAAAATGAATTATAATTGTAAAAAATAAGGAATTTCACCTTCAAAGCCTGCAATCGATTGTCGCCAAATGGTTTGTCCACATCGTTGAATGGGCCATCCACATGTTTGACAGTAATTCTCCCATCACCAATTGTTTTAATGTTGCGAAGACGGCAAATAACCTGCATGAAAGGAGGAAATGTTCATTGTTTTAATTATTAGTGTATTAATTAAATTATAATTTATTTTGCAAAAAAATCCAATTTAGGTATATTTAATAATTATATATTTATTAAAATAATTTTTTATTTTTATGATTTATTAATCAACTCATTAATAGCATAAATTTGACCAATCATAATTCGGCAGTTTTAATAAATTAAAAATAAAAAATTTCTATTACAAAATATTGGTTTTCCAATGCCATATTGTAAATATCAAAATATGAATAAAAAAAAATATTCCGCGATTTTTACTAGGCCAAAACTTTGTTTGGGATTTCTACTAAAATTTAATAGCTAATAACATTTAATGCATCTAAAATGATCATCTATTTTTTTCGAATTGTTAAATTTAAAAATTGGCCAAATTTATGGGCCAAAACATTCATCCAAAATTTATACTCACATTATATTCGCCATCAATTTTGGCCTCTTGTTTCGCCTTTTTGCTTCGGAGATTTTGCAGCAAATATTTCAACGCCATCAACATTTCTTCTTCACCAATTTGCTTATTCCATTTCTGCTGATTTTGATGAGTGGATGATGATGAAGCTGCTGGCGCCATTTTCGGCACTGGTGGCGGCGGCTTTTTCATCATTTCTCGAAGGTCCTCGCACATTGTTTCCACTGCTGGCGATTTCTTTTTCTGTTAAAAAATGGGAATTTAATTATAAAATTATATAATCCTTTATGGTTATTTAGCAGCATATTTTCTATTTTTTTGATTCAAAAAAATATTATGGATTAATTTAAAATTAATATGAAATTAAAAATTATTTAGACAAATTTCAATTAAATAATTTAGGACTTTTGGGGAAAAGAAAAATAATGTTAATTAATAAAGAAAATTTTTAAAAAAAAATATAATTTAATTTTAGATATTTTATGATGAAAAAATAATTTTTTATTGAATTGATAAAGCGCCCAAAAATGACGGAACTGAGAAAAAATATTTTCATATTTGTATAAAATTTTCCAAAAAGAAAAAAAAATAAAAATTTTTAAATGAATTAAATTTTTAAAAATTTATTTAAAAAAATATATTTTCCTATATGGCAAAAAACATTTCAAATTTCGCCCCAAAAATTCCACTTTCTCACATTCATTGGCAAAGCATTTCGTTGACCACTTCCTTTAGTTTTTGTTTTGCCTGAAGTGGATGCCAATGATGAAGAAGAAGCCATTCTCGAGGATGTGGGCGTTGTCATTCCATTACTGTTTTTGCCAGTGTTATTCCGCAAAATTGGATCCAATGGTCGGAAATGTTGATTTTTTTCATCCCCATTTTGGTCTTGATGATTGTTTTGAAGGTTGTCAGTCGATTGTTCGTCAGCTGAATTTTCGTCAAAGTTGTTTTCCACCATTTTTTTGAATTCAGAGTTAGGCGAAAATTGGCGAAAATTTGTTTGAAATTAATTAAATTTTTATCTGAAAATTAATATTTAATTTTGTGAATTAGGGCGAGGGGGACACAAATTTGAATTAGGTTTAAACAGCAGGATTTTAATGGAATTTTTTCCAATTCAGATAACTGGCATAAAAATTCAGATTTTTTCGTCAAAAATCAGCACATAAATGTTTTAAAGATCAAAGAAAACCCATTTATTATGATGAGCTGAGCTTGATTCTGATTCACATTTTTTGATAAATGCCAATAAAAGTGGAAAATATGAAGGTATCCAATTCGGATATTATGTATTTGTTTACGAAAAGAATGGATGCAGAAAAGGTTGTCCCGAGTAAATGACCATTTATCTAATTAGAATAAATGGATGAGCTCTACACGAATTGTGAGCTCAGATTTTAGATATAATTTTGGTAAGATTTTGCCTATTTTAGCCAAGAAAATGCAAAGAAAAAAAAATCATTTTTATTAGGGATTTATTTGGTGGAATAATTGCATTTTTGAGTGGTATGGTAAAGGTTGGGGATCTGTGGGGAAGGGGAGTTGAGTTGGGATTGGGAATGAATGCAGAAAGAATAATTTTAAAATAAAAAATTGCCTCTATTTATAATGAAATTTTTAATTAGGGAAGAGAGCAAATCTGATTCAAAAAAATGGAAATTTAATAATTCATTCTCAGATTAAAAATGACGGAGACCCCTGAAGCAAAATATAGAAAATCTTCCATATTTGGTCGGTGATTTTGTAAATCAAAAATGGTGAATGTGGTGAACACATTTTCATTGCCATATTTGCCGTCGTCCTTCCCAGAGCCCATCCTCCATACTATGTCCGTAATCCCATATCCATTTTTTGCCCATTCATTCCCCTCGGATATTTTCACGTCGACGTCGACCCATCACTTTTTTGCCCCCTTTACTTTTTCCCAGTCCCTATTCCACAAATTTGCCCCGATCCAATCATTTTTACTTTTTTTGTCCATCATTTGTGCCTTTGATGAATAATCAAAAATGGAAAATGAATTGCCCCCATCAATTCGGCCAATATTCCTTTTTAAAAGTGTCCTTTGGACTTTGTCAATGAAAAATGGAAATTTTTCTTGGAAATATTGGAAAAAATATAATTTGAATGGATTGAAAGATATTTATAGTAATTTGGATATTCTAATTATTGTTAATTTCGCACAGTGGTAATTGCATATGATCATTGCGGTTGCTCTGCTGGTCATTTCAGTCTCGGCGCCTCAACGATTTTGACGGACCATAGCTCATCAATCAAAAAAACAATTAAAATGAACTAAAGTGCATCTTATAGCCGGGCACTTATGTATTTTAGGATGGAAGGGAGAATGGATTGGAAGGAAAATGGCAAGTCCCTTCAATCAAATTGCCCATCAGTGAGATGGAGGAAAGGGAAAAGGGATTCAGCGATGGAGGAAGTCACACGGTGCAAATTCTAATTTAAAAAACCAGTGGGGCAGAGCCCCACTGGTTTAAGGCATGCTTCCGTAGCGGAAAAAGCGCGGGGCGCTTTAAGGTACCCCAGTAGGTTTTTTATTCAAGTTTTAGACGACTCGCTTCGCTCGCCTTGTATTTTTCAATTTTTTAAACCGGTTTAAGCTTATATCTCGAAACCGGTTTAAGCTAACGCTCCACGCAATACCTCATTCGATCAGTCTCGTCGAGCTCTACAATTTTGCTTTTTATCGCGCAATTCTAACTCAACTCACAAAAAAGTTACAAACCTATTTCCAACTCGCGCACCCGACTTGGCCACACGTTGCCATTTTTCCAGCCTCCCCTGGCCATGGTAGACCCCCCGACCCATATATCAAAATGAAGCCCACACTCTGGGGAGGTGCCTTCACCGAGCCGATTTTTGATTTAGGCCTTTTAAAAAAAGTTTTACCAGGACAAACCGGTTTTTAAACCGGTTTCGGCCCAAACCCCTATCAAAAAACGCGTATTTTTCTGGGATGCGCGATGAAAAGTTGCCCCTAGAATGTGCAACTCCCAAATCATGAAAATCCCTAGAAAAGCCGCTGAATTTTGAAATGTGAAAAATGTAAAAGCATCTTTCTAGTATATAACTGGATGGTATTTGATTTAACGAATAGACGGATATAGTGGGATTAGGGTGGATATAGGGGGATTAAGCCCCGAGATGGAATGAATATGGTCCGGAAGGCGGTTGGAATGTTGGGGAAATGTAACAGAGGTCCGGAAAGTGCGCGAGATTAAGTAGATATAGGGGGATTAAGCCGGATAAGCCTTGTTAGGGGCTTAGGGTTAGGGTTCAGAGCATAGGAATTTGCGAAGCCGAAAGCAAAAAGCCAAACCATTAATTTATTTCCCGGCTTAATCCTGCTTAATCCCCCTATATCCAACTATATCCCTCTATATCCCTTTATACACGCTATATCCTGGGCACTCTCAGGCCTTAGACCTGGTCTCATATATATGGCAGCTTCCTTTTCATCTCCAAACCAAACAATTTCGCCCTTAATCCCATCATTTTAACCATTAATCCCCCTATATCCACCCTAATCCCCCTATATCAGTCTTTTCAATAAATTAAATACTCTATTCGGTATTTTCAATAATTTATTCGGTAAATCAAATTCCATCCAGTTAAAATTAGAATTTGCACCGTGTGAGGAAAGAATTCCTTCCTCCATCGCTGAATCCCTTTTCCCTTTCCTCCATCTCACTGATGGGCAATTTGATTGAAGGGACTTGCCATTTTCCCTCCAATCCATTCTCCCTTCCATCCTCTAAAATAATAAGTGCCCTATAGCCGTAACATAAGTGTTAGCTATCTATTGGTCTATTGAATGCACTTTTTAAATTGGTTAATTGGGTGGCGAGCTGCAGCCAGTCAAAATCGCGAGACGGAAATGTCCCTCACCGTGTGATCATTGGCTTATTTTTATTAACATTCGGCGAAAATTGTTGAATTTGGATTATTTTCAATGCAATTTTCTAAATCTTTTTCTGCCTTTTTTTCCACAAAAACCATAGAAAATTTGTCAATTAAAAGCATAAAGCAAAGGGAATTTACTCATGAGAAGATAGGCAAAAAAATTTTTTAGCATAATTAAATTATTTCAATTATCAAAAATTGCAATCGATCATTCCATCCATTAATTGAATCCTTTAGCTTTTAGTCATCAATCCTATGACTTTTAATTTTAAAGAGGTTTGACCATTCCATTTCGGAAATCAAAAATTGGAAAGATCATTGGTTGATTTGAGAGTAGTAAACAATAAACAAATTCCCAAATTCCATTTGCCATTGTTATGTTTTGATAAGTGGTAAAAAGTTTTAAAATGTTTCCAATTATTTATGAATCATTTTAACATAAAATATGAATATTTTCGAATATTTTTAGTAGAAAAAAATGATCATTTGAAATTAATATGTCCATTTTTTAAATATCCGATTTTTAATTTTATTCCCAATTATTTTGGCCTAATTTTTAATTATTTTTTTATCCATATTTTAATATTTAAATTTAAATTTACCTACATTTTCCTTAAAATTCAAGAAAAGAGTATGTCCCAATTTTTTGTATTTTTATTTGCTGACTAAAATATTTTAATTGCCATTTTTTTTGGTCTGACTTTTAAGCTCCATTTTTAGAGGTAAATTTTTCTATAATTCTAATACAAATTGGAATACAAAAAATCGCAATTCCTTTTAATTAAAATTGATATGGACAATGACTTCAAGCAAAATTGGGAATGTGTCAAAGTTTCGTTTGATTTCCATTTTGTACTAAAAAAGTTGCCCTTTTTGCCATTTAGACAATTTCCATTTTTTGATAGAGTGCCAATAGTTTTTTTACTATAGGATATTAATTTTCCTTCATTTATTGATGAGTAAAAAAAGTTGAGAAAGGTGAATAATTTTGGCATTTTCATTTTTCCTCGAATTGTCGTGCATTCTATGCAAAGATTAAAAGTAAATGGAAGAATATTGAATTCATGCCTAAGATGATTTCTACAAAGCGGCAACCTTTTGAATGAGTTAATACGATGCTTTAATAATGAAAAAATGACTGCATTTTATTTGCCCTTTACATTTCTTATTAAATGGAAGAAAAATTATTACATTCCAATTTTTTTACATCATTTTCTAGGTAAAATAATAAGATTAAAAATAGCATTTTTTATAACTGTATTACATCATTTCCTCATTAAAATAATCAGAAATTATATTATTTTCACGTGTAAGAGTAAAAAATAATAGTATATTAAATAGACTTAATGGAAAGTAATAATTATATACCTCTCACAAATATTGCACTTTTATTGAAAATTTTTGCTAAATAAATTGCAATTATTTGCAATAATTTTTAAAATCGGAATATTTTTTTAGTGAATATAGGATTTGAAAATATTTGTGGAATGTTTATTGAAAAGAAAATAGCTTGGGCGCTTATCATTCTCTTTTCTATTTTTTCCTTTCTCTTTCTACTGTTGATTGGGCAGAATGGCGCTCGCTGGCAGTTTCCTTCTTTTCATTTTGGTGAGAAAAAAATAAAAAAAACATTCGTTTCAATGAACATTCAATTTAAAGGGATCGTCACTAACAAAATATTCCGATTTTATATCCTTTCATTTATTTTATTTCAAATTATTCCACCCTAATTAAATTATAAGTTTGCCATAAAAAAGTTTCAATAAAGCAAAATTTTTGTAATTAAACTTCCTTCCTATTCGTTCCAAATTCAAATTTAATTTTTTTCTTTAGGCAAAATGTATCTTTTTAGTCTGGCAAATTTTTCTAATATTTTATTTTTTACTTAATTGCGCATTTAAACAATTTTATATTCTAGGATTGCGTGCTTTAAGTTTTTTTATTAAGTCTCTTAGAATATTTCTTTGACTAAATGTAGTAAAAAGGGCAACTAATCGGAATAAAAAGATAGACAGAAGTTTGACAGAGACGTCTCCAATTTGGTATGGGAATCGAAATTTTTTTTGGGCACATTCATAATCAAAATTCATCCGGTACAAATTTTAAATATATTTGTATTATAAAAGTCAGAAATTGGGACTGTACATTTCCGGCTACTCTCATAAAATACCGAATAAATCTACAAAATGAATTTACTTACCCTTAAGAATTTATATTCCAATTCCAAAAGCCCTTGTTACGAAAAATGAAATACTGTATAACCCACAAAGTTTATTTATTTTTTTATCTTTCAATGAAAATTGAAAAAATTCAATTAAAAAGGAAAGTTGATTTATTTTTCTACCTTTTTTGACAGTAGAAATATTTTTTTAATAACAAAAAATAACTTAAAAAATTAATTTAATATTTTATATTTTCTGAAAAAATATAATTTAAAAATTAAATTTAAAAAATAAGCTCTTTTTATGTAACTTAATTTATTTTTCTATCTTTTTTTTTCATAGCGGAAATATTTTTCAATATCAAAAATATTTTTTACCATTATTTTTTGTAGTGATGACTAAATTTGGGCTTTTTTGCCTAATTAAATTGTTTACTATTTTTGTAAAGGAATGACATTTAATTAGTGGCATTTTCAATTCTATTTCCAACTAATTTATAAGCGGAATTTAACCATAAAAATTATAAATTAATGTTAAAAATATGATAGGAAATTCAAATTAGAATTAAAAAATAATATTAAAATGTTCAGAATTCTACGTTCGTAAAAATTAATATTTTTGGCCAATCACTAAACCTAATCCCATGTTTTTTCAAAGGCCATATTAGGTATATACTTAACCCTAAAAATTATGGATAATTTAATTTTCATTTCATTTATTTATGTAAAAGAAATCAAAGTAAAATAATAAAAAATGCATTTAAATTGTATAAAATTTTACGATCAGAAAAATTACCTTTTTTTGCCATACCTAATTTTCAAGTCATATGGCCAAGTTAAGTATATTGCCCTAAAAATAGGGTTGCACCCTGGTGCCCGGGGAACGGTTTTCGGGGACGAGGAATTGCGGGGAGGCAAGCTTCGGGGACGGGGATTTTCCAAACATCGGGGACGGGGGCAAAAAATCCCGGGAACGGGGAGGGAACGGGGACGGGGGCGGGGACCCCGAAATTTCGGGGATTTTGCAACTTTTTTTTCATTTTTAAAAAAAATTTTTTATAATGAATTGTGAAATGAAAAAAGAAGATGATTTAACGTATAAATATCATTTTATATGCAAGAAAATAAAGAAAAAAAGATGATTTAGTTGAGTTTTTCAAAAAAAATTCCTTAAAATTTCCCCAGAAATCCCCGACCTCACAGGGAGGGGAGCGGGGAATGGCTCCCAAATTTTCGGGGACGGGGGATGGGGGCAAAAAAGCCCGGGTACGGGCAGGGAACGGGGACGGGAAGGGGACAGGATGCAACCCTACCTAAAAATTATGGATAAGTAATTTAATTCTTTTTAATTTCTTTTACGTAATTTTTTGATCCATTAATTATTTTAAAATTAATTACATAATTTAAGCATAAATTTTTCTTTATAAAACATCCAAGCTATTTGACCATAAATTTTATTGTCATATTTAATTTAATTGGGAAATATCTGTCGTAAAAAAATGCAAAAAAAATAATTTTATTAATCGAAAATAAATTAAGGAATGAAAAATTTTTTCATCTTAGACTACAAAAAATTTTTACCCTTTATTCTGTATTTTATGTTCTTTTTCTCGGACCTCATTATAAATAATATATTAAATTTATTTCCGTGTAATACGGTACACCATTCATTTTTTATACAAAAAATCCTTCTTAATCCAATAAATTTTATCTAATCTATTTTTGGTTTTTTTTTTAAATTAATTAATTTACCATCCAATTATAGCTCACAATCTGAACAGAAAATAGTTTTTTGGAGAAATTTTGGCAATTTTTAACAAAAAAATGCTATAGGCATTCCAAATGGTTCAATGTTTCATTTAAATATATTTTTGGAAGTAGACGTAAATGGGCACGCAAAAAATTAATGCTAAAAAATAATTAGAAATGGGTACAAATAAATACTCTATGGGTTATCAAAATGGCAAAAAATTCCTGTAATAAATCCTACTCCATTTTTCAAGAATAAATTTTATATTTTATTTGGACAATGAATTTTCTGTTATATATATATAATATATAACAAAAATTTGTCCACTCGAATTTTGAGCATAAAATTAATTTTTAATTTAATTTTAAATTTAAATTTGATATCATTTTTCTAGCCTAAGTTTGGATGAATTTGATTAGAGAAAGAATTAAATTAGTGAATGATTTGATTGAAATTTGCAAAAAATGGCCCAAAAACAGCAAAATAGGACAAAATCGATCAAATATCATTTTTTGGATTAATTTTCTCCCAATTATATTTTTGGTCAATCATTTTGAGATAATACAAATTTTATTTAACTAGGGATACGGATGATCCCTAATCTTATAGGATAATAAAAATTAATCTTCCTTTAATTCATCATTCCTCTTTTTGTGCTTTCCATTTTGATTTTCCAAATACAATAAAAATTCAATTGCAAAAATAATTAACCAATTAAAAATATAATAATAATGAGGAAATATAGAAATAGGCCACAAATTCCACAACAAATTCCAATCATTTTCGTAATAAACTAAATTTTTGTTAATGATGTTTCACTGCAAAATTGCATTAATCCATGGTTTTCCTTTGTTAATTTTATGCTTGAATTGGCCCATCATTTTGGGTATTAATTTTGATTTATATAGGGAAAAATTTGCAATGTTCTTAAAATATTTTGGATGGTTTCATTTTTGGCACATTAGATGGAGGAAACTATTTAGAAATCTAATTGCATTCATTAAAATTTCCATATATATTCAATTTGTGTTCTTCAAATGAATTATCAAAGAAATTCTTATGGACTCATTTTGCCTCAAGGAGGACATTATCTCAACAATTTTTCAAGCTATAAAATCATTAAATTGAGCTATTTTTATAAAGTATTTTTGGTGCTTTTGGAGTTTACTTCCGCTTTTTTCGTGAGATGGCTAAAAGTGAAGGGTTCCCATTTTGGTTTTTGGATTATGATTAGGGGCCACGTGAGAAGATTTTTACCCCCATCATATCCGTAGCCTCTTATCCCCTGAATGACCTGAATCCTAAACTGATGACCCACAGGGAGTCCCTTGACTTTCCAAAAAAGTGGACGTAAACTCCTCACAAGTACCGGCATTTTAATAACAAAATGTTGTTCAAAAAAGATAAATACCTGATTTTGGTCTATTTTTATTTTGTCCTTTTTCATCAAATTCCAATAAAATCTATTAATTCTCTCTTTAAATCAACTTTTCCCATCCGTTTAGGGAATTCAATGCATTAAAATTTGCTAAATTCGGCTATACAAAAATTGCGGAGGCGAAAATTGCGGACAAAATGGTCTGGCAACGATGGTGGTAAAGCTGCTGTGGCATTGTTTAATGCATTTTATTAATATAAAATTAGCTATAAAATGAATTCAAAAGCATTGGTCAATGTTGAAAATTTCACATATGACCAAAAAACATTGAGAAAAACAATTTTATTAAAATTAACGGCTTATTGGCCATAATTGGATTAATATTCAATATTGACCAAAGCTTTTAAAATCATTTTTTAGCTAATTTTATGCCTAATAAAATGCCATAAATAATCCCACAACAGCTTTACCACAATCAGCAGCATTCGGCACCAGGCCGTTTTGTCTGTAATTTTCGGTTCCGCAAATGTCGTAACACGCCTAAATTTAATGCAAATATTCACTTAATTATTTTGATGTGCACATTTCCAGTTGACAGATTTCGTTTACACTTGATATTTTTTAATTATTTATTATCATAATGTTCTTTCATTTAACAAACAAATTCCAATTTTCAATTTTATTTCCCAGAATTAAATGCAAAAATTTCGTTTAAAAATTTAAAAGCTAAGTAAAATGAACTCATTAAATTTGAAAAAAAATGAATTATTAACAATTAAAATAATTATTTAATTTTTCTTAAGAGTCCAAATAATATTTAAAAATTTGATCAACCGTAAAATGTGAAATTAGTTGAAAGCCATCCAAATTCTCCGCCCACCCATTTTTATTTTTTCCATTCCACCTGCTTGTCATATTTCCCGCTTTTTGGGTAAATGAGAATTGACAATTTTTGAACTTTCTTCTCATAAATTATTTAATATTATTTTCTGCTCAATTTTTAGAATTTAATGGCAAAAATTCAGAATTTAATGGAAAAACAGAAAGTGCCAATTTTTTCTAAAATTAAATTGAAAATATAAGTGCAAAATTGCTGTTGTTTTGAATCAAATTACTTACTTAATTGGCACTATTGCTTTTAGATTAAAATTAAAAGAAAAATTTTATTTCTGCTTAAAAGTTGCCCAAAATTAAATTAATAGAAAATTTTTTTAATTTAAAATATAAATGCAAAAGTGTGCTTTGATTCAAAGATCTATAACTTAATTGTCATCAAAGATTATGGCCAGAATAAAATCAGAAGAAAATTTTATTTATTTTCAAAAAAGAAGTTCAAAATTAAATGAATAATAAATGCTCATTTTTCACCACCAAAAAAAGTTGAATTCTAATTACTCTTTTTTCTATTTTCTTTAAAAAAATTATCAATTTATTTTTCTTATATTTTTTAGGTTTTTGAAAATTGTAGAATTTACAATTTTAATACAATTCTTTTCAATATTCTTTATTTTAACAACAAATTAAGAAAAAATTGACTTCAAACCAAGCCCCTAAAAATGGTCACATTCCTTTCCAGCTTGTTGACATTTGGCTTCAATACCGGTGAGTTTTTGAAGGGCTTTGGATTTAGAATATTTGGACGTATACGATGTTTTTTATTTCGAATCGGATCGGGATGAGTGATAGCTCATTCGAAAGAGCTCGAAAAACTGAGTCGATCTAGGGGTGGGAAAATCATTGATTTCATCAAGTATATGATTTTTTGTCAAATCTATGATTTTTTAAAATTGATTTGTATATTTTTTTGGCAAAACAACACTCCAGCAATATGTTAGACTTCTTTAAGACTCCTATGCTCCCCCATAAGCCCTAACCCTAGCCCCAACCTTAATCCTAACCCCTAAACTTAGCCCCTACTCTGAGACAAAAACGGCCATAACTTTTTTATTTTTCGGTTTTATGCGAAAACAATGGCAGATTCGGACTCCTCTCATCGAGAGCGTCGATCGAGCTATAATTTGACCGAAAAAAAATTTCAAAAATTTTTTCGAGTTTCAACCCATAGGGGGGACCAAGCACTTTTTCAAATTTCGGTATACTGTATCTCAACCTCCGAGGGGTTTTCGTATTTTTCCCACCTCTAGATCGATTCAGTTTTCCGAGCTCTTTCGAATGAGCTATCACCCACCTCAATCCGATAAGGAATAAAAAACATCGTATAAGTCATGAGTACCGATTTATTTGATTTATGAGGACTTAAGGGTTCCCAAAAGTTGGTTTCGGTTTGAGAAAATCGTTGAAATATCAAAATGTAATTTGGAAATTTTGCTCAAAATAGCCGAAATAGGGGAAACCGAAACCGATATTTTTTAGCTAGTTTTAAAACAGACAAGTAGAAAAAACCGACTTTCCCTAGGATTGTCTTTATTTTAATTTTATAAAATTTAATCTTAAAAATATTTTTAAGCTTCCCCACTCCGTTTTTGGCATGCCATTTTTGCATTCGCCTATGGCATTTTAGGCTTGTTTGGCAATTGTCTTCTCCTTTGGTTGGTCAAACGTTGTAAACATTCGGAATTGGCGGTTTATTCCCGAATTTTGGTCACCAATTCTTACATTGACATTGTCTTCTTGGTCATTTCCATATTTGCACGATATGTAAATTATATTGATTTCATTTTTAAAAGATGCTTAAAAAGAAAAAAAATATAAAAAAAATAATATGAAATTATATAATATTTATCAGTATAGCATACATTTTGAATAATAAAATCATTTAAAAATATTAATAAAAATTATATTTTTAATAATTGAAAAAAATAGGCATTTTCGCAGCAAAATATCTGCCAAATTACGATTCTTTTTAAATCTTGTCTAGCCTAATTAATATTAGCCTAATAAAATCCTAATAAGCGACAATACTTACTCATGGTCCTGCTATATAGCATCAAATTTTTTATGAGGCAAAAAATATTTTCCAAAATAAATTAATTTTTATGGTATAGATTTTTTATAGTTTATTCTACTTATCAGAATTTGCTTTTAAATCCAATCTGAATTTTATATCTTGAGAATATTTAATGATAATTTAATATAATTTTTATGCTTCTTCCAATTACTTTGTCTATTTAATCACAAATAATTTATGGATTTAGCTAAAAATTATGGTCATAAAAATTTTTATGATGCTAAAATTTAAGTTTATTTTAATTAAATTAATCAAGTTAAATTATTAAAATTTCATTCAATTTATTAAAATATAAAATTTAAAGGGTGAAAATATGGTAGTGCCCGAATCGGCAAAGGAATTCACCTATGGCTACGGTGTACTGAATTGGGAAATATTCCAATGGACGCCGACCATTGTCAACTATGTGATCGCATTCGCCTGGCTAATCAGCCTATATTATAGCCAAGTGAAAATAAAAATTAATTAATTATTTTTATTTATTTTTAGTGGTCAATTGCCATCCAATTCCTCTACCGTTATTGCATTGTTGTTCAGTGAGTTTTAATTTTTAATTTAATTTATAAAAGACAAAATTTTCAAAATAATGGAAAAAAATGAATTTTGGGCATAAATTAAATTTTTCAATGAATAGTAACTTTAGAATTTATCAAATTTGATACCTTTTTATTAGCCAATTCATAGAGATTTGATTAGATTAACAGAATTAATAAATTAAATTGGAAAATGGAAATTGGCGAAATTATGCCCAAAAAAAGTAGCAAAATTGGATACATGTTATCTAATCACCGGATTTTTTGGTCAATTGAGGAAAAAAGTTACGATGATCCCTTATGGGTCAATATTTTTGATCAATCATTTTGATATTAAAAAGCATAAAGGAGATTAATAGACTAAATTATATTTTGTAAGATATAAGCCAACGGATAAAAGATTTTAATATTTTTACTAAATTTTTTTAATAATTACTTGGTTAAAAAAAGAATTTTAAAAAATTAAAAAATCAAATAATTTAAAAAATATTCATTTTCCAATATTTCTCTCCAGTGGAATAACCCTAACCTATCTGCAATATGGCATTTGTTTGCTTCTTGTGCTCCTCTTGGAATTGCCCCTTTGGGGTGTTATGGTCTACAATTCATACGGCCGAACAACGCAAATGGAATTTATTGGAAATGTGAACCAGACTGAACTATTGAATGGGCCACCATCATCAACAGCGATTGGTGCTGATGGGTCAATTGGGCCAGTTCGAATTTGTTGGTATAATTATAATGTGGTAAGCAAAAAATGAAAAGTCTATCAAAATTTCTTCAATTATACATATTAGCCAATATTTCAGGAACAGTTAAAATTTAAAAATGTTTTGAAATCTCTTTCTCAAATTCTTATATTTTGTATACCTACACTGTGTAGTAGGTACTGTATGGTTAACAAATGGAAATTGGAAACATAAGATATGTGTAGGTATAAAATAGAAATAGATATATTGGCCAACAAATTTAATACCCAGAAAATGTAAATTAAATATTATTACTTTTCGTCTATTTTACTGTATTCTGGTAATAGCTCTTTCCAAAAAACTCCTTTTTACAAATTAATTCATTCCAATGACAGGGATAAAAAAATAAAATTTGTTAAATTAAACCAAATAATTATCAAGAAAAAATTGAATTTTTTGCATTAATTTCAATCACAATAAATTTTATTTCATCCTTTCCTTTTAAATAAGAAAATTTTCCCTTCTCTCAGAATTCGGAATTGTTCCAAATTTGGTCCTGGTTTCATTTTGGCTATTTGATTGTTTTCTACATTGTCATCTGCTTTTGTGCCATTTCCATTTTCTGGACCATCCATGCACATTTAAAACGTGCAAAATTGGGCAGCAGTGTAAATGGTCTCACCGAAACGAGCAAACAAATTACCACCGTTTTATGCATTCAAGTAAAATATTTTTCTAATTTTATTAAGAAAATTTAAATATTTATTAAATTCTAATATTTCTTTTGTCTGGAACTCAAAAGTAAAAGAGCAAATAGAAAAAATTTCATTTAGAATTTAATTCCAAATTATCTATTCTTTATAATTTATTTTTAATTTTATGAAATCCAGTCTTAATTAAAAAATTTTCCAAAAAATAAAAATGACCCTTTTATAATGGACATTTATGACTTCGAATAACATTATAGCTATTCTCAATTATTTTCTTTGTCGAGATATGAATGACTAAATGTTTTCAGAAAATTGTTGAAATTTTTACTCAAAAACAGAAAATAGGACCGGAACAATTTTTCAAAAATCGAAAACCATATATTATTAAAACCGACCTTTGTAAAAGCTGTTTTGGACTACTTAAAAAGAAGTCCCAAGTATTAAATAACTGCCAGAACTTTTATTTTACTACATTTCTATTTCAGTCCCTTTTGCCACTGTTCTTTGCCTATGCCCCGACAATTTATTTGAAATTGACCAATTTGTTTGGCGCCACCCCCTTCTTTGCCTCATTTGGATTGCTTTTGGGCATGTGGAATCCGTGGCTGTCCGTCATGAATCCAATCATTTGCATTTTGTGCATTCGACGCTATCGAAATGTAAGTATTTTCTCCATTTTATAAATTTTTTAAAATTTTTTTCGCATTTTTAAAATTGGATATTGCCCAATTTGTCAAATACCAAATTCAAAAAGAAATAAATTGAAAAAAAATTTAAAAAAATATATATTTTTAATTTTAATTAATACTAAATGAATAAAAATTACTTGAAAAATTAAGAAAATAAATCCAATAATTTTTCTTTTCAAAAATATTTATTTTTACAGTTAATTTTGATAATTGACTACTAATTCTGAGAAAACTGCTAATTTTTTTTAAAAAAAATAATTAATTATCATTTTTTTATTAAAAATTTATATTAAATAAAATACAATTATGCCTTTTAACTTATTTAAATATATCAATAATTTTATTTAATTTTCCTGAGTTAATCCAATCCAAACTTTATTATTTCAAGAATTCCCAGAATTAACAAGAAAATAGATAATCTTCGAATTAGTCAAATTCCTAATATTTATGAATAGAATATTTTTTGGGATATTCAAAAATATTTTTTTGTTCTTATATAATTCACCTGCCTATTTTCATATTCTAAAAATTACTCAAAAATTTTCTACAAAATGAATGAAAAACAAAATTTGTTTATAATCCTCAGAAATGCCTGTCGATGTTTGGCAAATATTTCAGCGCCTTCAAGCAACATTCCTCCGCAAACAATACCCAAGTCAGCCCCGCGGATGGCGGCCAAATCAACGGACAACTGTCTCAACGGCCGGCGGTAATTTCAATTTCAATGCGAACAATTCGCACAATTTCGCCGAATGGCCGGCCACATTGAATGGAATTTTAATTGCACCGTATTCAACTACTATTTTTTGATAAAATTGCCAAAAAAAGATGGAAATTGAATTTATATTATCTGTCTTTTCTAATAATGTTTTATTTCAATTTTGTATTTATTAAACAATATACTAATTTAGTGATTATAAATTTATAGAAAATATTGGATAAATTTTCTTAAACAATTTTTTAATATTTTTCTATAATATTATTTTAGGCTGGCGAACATTTTCCAGTGAGGGGAAACAAATGTTTGGCGAACATTTCCGGAAAGAAAAACAAATGTTTGGCGAACATTTTTCCGGAAAGAAAAAAACAAATGTTTGGTGAACATTTACCGGAAAGAAAAAAAAACAAATGTTTGGCGAACATTTACCGGAATGAAAAAAACAAATGTTTGGCGAACATTTGAAAGAAAAAAAATGTTAGGCAAATATTTTACGGAATGTAAAAAACAAATGTTTGGCGAACATTTACCGGAAAGAAAAAAACAAATGTTTGGCGAACATTTTCCGGAAAGAAAAAAACAAATGTTTGGCGAACATTTACCGGAAAGAAAAAAACAAATGTTTGGCGAACATTTACCGAAAAGAAAAAAACAAATGTTTGGCGAACATTTACCGGAAAGAAAAAAACAAATGTTTGGCGAACATTTACCGGAAAGAAAAAAAAATAAATGTTTGGCGAACATTTACCGAAAAGAAAAAAACAAATGTTTGGCGAACATTTACCGGAAAGAAAAAAACAAATGTTTGGCGAACATTTACCGAAAAGAAAAAAACAAATGTTTGGCGAACATTTTCCGGAAAGAAAAAAACAAATGTTTGGCGAACATTTTCCGGAAAGAAAAAAACAAATGTTTGCCGAACATTTTCCGGAATGAAAAAAAAAACAAAAGAACAGCAAAATCCTAATAAAAAAATAGAATGATCAGAAATTATCAAAAAAAAATACATGTGTTGCAATCTGCATAAAAACAAAATTTTTAATTTTAATAGCTAGAACAAAAGAGATAAAATCATTTCCGATAAAGAAATATAAACAATAGCCGATTAATAATTGGTCAATCACTTCAATTTATTGAAAGTCTCTAGCTTGAAGAATTATTAGAATTTGCTTTGGAAGACAGCAACTCCTTCATCATTGTGACCATTCGATTTATCCTGTTATCCAATTGATCAAGTCGTCTAATAAAAATAAAAGTTGATTATTTTCAATCAAATTAAATTTAATTTTACACTCTGAAATGCGAATTTTTTTTATATTTTTTAACTATTTGTTATGTTTAGTTCTATTTTTCCATTGAAAATATGTGCATATAAAAGGGGAAATATTTATATTGCAAGAGAATTAAAAATGAAGAATTAATACCGGTTTAGTGGATTGTCTCAGATCCCCAAACCATACACCTATTCGATAGAGCTCATCAAGACGCACCGAATGGTTTATAATTTGTCATGGTTTAATTGGTTTTGAACCAAACCCTATAAGATGGTTTAACTGGTTTAAAACCTTTAATTTTGATCAAATCAAAACAATTAAAAATTATGAGGGAAAATGCATGAAATACACAAAATTTTTCGATAAAATTTGCAACAAATCTGAACATGCTTTTATGATTCTCAAACATTTTTTTAAAATCTTGCAATTTTACAAATAAAAATTTATGGTTCGAAACTTTTTACTACATGTTTTGACATCCGGCGAGCACAGTTGAAGAAAAAGAGAGAAAAGTTTTCATTGACAGCCGGCGAGTTTACTTAAAGAAGGAAGGAGAAACGTATTTATATAGGCAGCCACCAGCCAGTGAGCGCATTGGAGTACATCGATAGATATTACGGCCACTGGAAGAAGAAAGAAGGGAGAACGGAGAAACGTATTTATATAGGCAATTAGTGAGCACAATGGGAGAAAAAAAAGGGAGAAATGTATTTATATAGATATTATAGATAGGTATTACGGACACTGGAGGAAGAAAGAAGGGAGAAACGAATTTAAATGGATAGGTTTTACGGTCACTGTAAGAAGAAAAAAGAGATATTTTGATTGTTAGGTATTTAGGAAACTGGAACTGGAAGAAGAAAAAAGAGAAATGAATTTTGACCCCCTCATTTTGGTCAAAAAATTTAAAAATTTTTTTTTATCATTTGGTTGATTGGAAATAATGAGTATGATTAAAACCTAAAACGACCATAACTTGCTATTTGCTGCTCCGAAATTTTTGCATATTAATACTCAGCTCGTCAAGATGCGTCGATTAGTTTATCATTAATTAGCTTAATTTCAACAATAGCCGCATAAATAAATATTTTCAAATAATTTCCAATTTATTTCATTAAAATTGACAAAATATTCCAATTTATTTTCAAATTGACAAAATATCCCCATTTATTTTCAAATTGACAAAATATCCCAATTTGTTATTTCTTATTGAAATGCGAAACACCTTTGAATTTATAAACAGATTTATAATTTCTTACTTCAGGGTCTTCGAATTCATATATTGGCACACGACATGCTTAAAAAAGATGATTTTCAATTTCAAATGGGAAATAACACCGAATGAATCGTCGTTTGAAATCGTTTTGCCGCGATGTGTTCCATCGACTCGATCGAAAAACAAGAACAAAATAGGGTATTAAAATTTAACAATTCTTGATTCACATTTTCAATCAGGTGACCCATTGGAGTTGTCAAGATAAACGATATTATCTGCGCGTGCAGGAAATATAACAAGGGCAAATTGGTCAATAAAGTCAATCAACATCCAGAGCAGCACACGAATACAATTGAAATTAAATGGCAGAAATTCAAACACGTACATAAAATGATATGACACTAGATGAATAAAGTAAATATACATTTATCGTTTTACATTTTAATCCTACAACAAAATTAGACAATGATGAGAAGCCAAAATATAGCTTTAATTACTCGCCTGACCACAAAGATGACATTCCATTCACAATGCAGGTGCGTAAAATTGGTTTTGAATTTTCGTTTAAATTACTCAGATATCAGCATCGGATGTTCTCTACACAGTCACCAAATATTATGTGTTCATGATTGGCATCAAATGTGGGAAACTAAATTTGGCAAAAAAGTTCACAATTAATTCTACCGTGACAATTTACTCAAATGAAACAATCAACGCCACGACATGAATTTGGCGTTAAATATTTACTTGCATCGAAATGTGCCGCAAAAAGTTACACAATACTTTGACAAGATGAAAAAAATTAAAACAATAAATTTTTATGCAAAAAATTTATTTATGCCCCTATTACAGTTTAGCAAAAAATTTGTAAAAACAATTAAAAGATCCACATAATTTATTTGGAAATTTCTACTATTATTTTAGTCATAAAATCATATAAAAACGAATTAAATAATGTAATGAATCCAAAAATTTTATTCAGATTTGTAAGCAATCAGATCGAAAATTTGGCCACCTATCTGGTCCAAAGCCGCCATGACCAGATAATTTATAGGCCACAGTTCTTTCCGAGGACTTCCATTATCGAAGGCAATTGAATAATCAAATTGTTCAAATGGAATTGACAAAAACATACCCGGATGACATAACATGTACATAAAACGATATGGCATCCGAACAATTTTTTTAAGCAATGTGTACTCATTTTTGTGACGCAGAATTTGGAGGAACCCAATGTTTTTTTTCCATTTTCGCTCCCAAGTTTCATAATTGTATCCTATTATTTTTTCTTGATTTTATTATAAAAATGCACGAATGAACATTTAAAATCGATTTTGGAAAAAAATTAAATTTTGAGAAAAAACATGCAACAAATTAAAAATACCTCGGGTAAACATAATTTTGAATAGTTTTATGGGCACAATTTTACAATTATTGAACCAATTTAATTAAAAGTAATTTCTTTGGATAGCTCTAACTATGATCTTTAATTTGATGACAAAATCATCAAAATTGGTTCAGTCGTTGCTTAGTTATTATAAACGGCGGCAATTTGGGTCGGTGATGAATTGACCAGCATAGGCAAAATTTTATTGGCTATATTTTTCCGTAATTCGCCCTTATTTGTGGCGAGGAAAGATAAGAAAAAAAGGAATAAAAGATAGAAAGAGATGCGAGTTTTAGGAATAGCATCTATTTGAAGTAAATGCGCCTTTGGGAGGGCATCTATTTGAAATAAATCGCCTTCGAGAGGGATTTATTTGAAGTAAATGCACCTTCGAGAGGGCTTTTACTTAAATAAATGCGCTTTAGGGAATTTGAAATGTCCGGCAAAATGGAAGCACTTCGTGAGGGCCTCTTTTCTCTGCTGGAAATCAGAGGAAGCACCCATTATTGGCTGAGGCAGAGAAACCAGCCAAAATGGCTGATGAGTTGGATGGTGCCTATGGGGCTAATTTGCCTTGCGAGTTTTTGCAAAGGCTTAAAAACGCATTTAAACGCAAATTGGCTCCAAGGACACAAAATCTCGAGAATACGCACGGAATGTGCTTTCAAATATTTTATGTGGTGAGAATTATGTATGAATAGCGCTTTGGGTGCTGTATGTGAATGACAAAAGTGGAAGTGAAAGAAAAGCTAAGGGGTTGCTTAGCCACTTGGGAATTGGAAAAATGTAGCCTACGTCATAAAGCTCACGGTTTATGACCTGACTGCGAAAATTTATGTCGATAAATGGCCAATTATAATTGTGAATAATTATTTGGAAAGCTGCACAGCCCAGTATTTGGTTGTGGCAGCTCAAAGCCAGTTATCTGGTTGATCCTGCCTGAACTGATGTGTTCATTTCAAAGATTAAGCCATGCATGTATAAGTTTAAACGCTCTGAAGCGTGAAACCGCGAACGGCTCATTACAACAGCTATAATTTACTTGATCTTGACATCCTACTTGGATAACTGTGGTAATTCTAGAGCTAATACATGCACCAAAGCTCCAACCCGAAAGGGAAGAGCGCATTTATTAGAACAAAACCATGCGGCTTCGGCCGCTCAATGTTGACTCAGAATAACTAAGCTGATCGCATGGTCTTGAACCGGCGTCGTGTCTTTCAAGTATCTGCCTTATCAACTTTCGATGGTACTGTCATTGACTACCATGGTGGTGACGGGTAACGGAGGATCAGGGTTCGACTCCGGAGAAGGGGCCTGAGAAATGGCCACTACGTCTAAGGATGGCAGCAGGCGCGCAAATTACCCACTCTCAGAACAATTTGAGGAGGTAGTGACGAGAAATAACGAGACCGTTCTCGACAGAGGCCGGTCATCGGAATGGGTACAATTTAAACACTTTAACGAGTATCTATGCGAGGGCAAGCCTGGTGCCAGCAGCCGCGGTAATTCCAGCTCGCAAAATGCATAGAATTATTGCTGCGGTTAAAAAGCTCGTAGTTGGATCTGTGCTGACAGACTGGTCCATCTTCGGATGCGTACTGGTTATTGTCGGCTTTCCTGCAGTTTTGCGGCTCAGTGCCTCTCGCGGGGTGCAGTGTCCGTTGCTGCAAGTTTACTTTGAACAAATCAGAGTGCTCTAAACAGGCGTTTCGCTTGAATGTTCGTGCATGGAATAATAGAAGAGGATTTCGGTTCTATTTTATTGGTTTTATAGACTGAGATAATGGTTAACAGAGACAAACGGGGGCATTCGTATTGCTACGTGAGAGGTGAAATTCTTGGACCGTAGCAAGACGAACTACAGCGAAAGCATTTGCCAAGAATGTCTTCATTAATCAAGAACGAAAGTCAGAGGTTCGAAGGCGATCAGATACCGCCCTAGTTCTGACCGTAAACGATGCCAACTAGCGATCCGCCGGTGGAATTCTTGCCCTGGTGGGGAGCTTCCCGGAAACGAAAGTCTTCCGGTTCCGGGGGAAGTATGGTTGCAAAGCTGAAACTTAAAGGAATTGACGGAAGGGCACCACCAGGAGTGGAGCCTGCGGCTTAATTTGACTCAACACGGGAAAACTCACCCGGCCCGGACACCGTAAGGATTGACAGATTGATAGCTTTTTCATGATTCGGTGGATGGTGGTGCATGGCCGTTCTTAGTTCGTGGAGCGATTTGTCTGGTTTATTCCGATAACGAGCGAGACTCTGGCCTACTAAATAGTCGGCGCATTGTCTCTGTGTGCATGACTTCTTAGAGGGATTTTCGGTGTTCAGCCGCACGAAATTGAGCAATAACAGGTCTGTGATGCCCCTAGATGTCCGGGGCTGCACGCGCGCTACACTGGCAAAATCAGCGTGCTTGTCCTCCTCCGAAAGGAGTTGGTAAACCATTGAAAATTTGCCGTGATTGGGATCGGAAATTGCAATTATTTTCCGTGAACGAGGAATTCCAAGTAAGTGCGAGTCATCAACTCGCGTTGATTACGTCCCTGCCCTTTGTACACACCGCCCGTCGCTGCCCGGGACTGAGCCATTTCGAGAAACTTGGGGACCGCTGATTTGCAGTCTTTCGGGGCTGCTTACTGGTGGGAACCAATTTAATCGCAGTGGCTTGAACCGGGCAAAAGTCGTAACAAGGTAGCTGTAGGTGAACCTGCTGCTGGATCATTACATTCGTACCAAAATGTATGGTCAAACTTATTTGTATTATGGAGCACTCCTCATCAGATGTGTGCGATGAGTTTTATGTGAGTGCGAGCTGTTTGTGCACAGTTGAGTGTCGGCACATATGGCGACTTTCCGCTTAACCGCACAAGTGAGCTGTGTGGTTCCATCGGTGTTTTGATGGCTTTTGCGATGGAGCGGTCAAGAAAACGGCTTCTGCTGGTGTCTATGTGTAGCTGAGCAGTCGTCTTCGTCCGTGGCTGTGATGAGGCAATGCGGTAGGGCCTGTGTACTGTGTGTGTATGCATGGCTTAAGACTTGATGAGCCCATTTATTGTGTGTGGGACGCCAGCACCCCATTTTTTCCAATATTTTTTTTATGACAAATGAAAAATTCTAGTCTTATCGGTGGATCACTCGGCTCGTGGGTCGATGAAGAACGCAGCTAACTGCGATAAATAGTGTGAACTGCAGAAACCTTGAACACAAAAGCTTCGAATGCACATTGCACCATGGGAGTCTTATCCCTTGGTACACCTGATTCAGGGTCGTAAACCCTAAAACGCAAATAAATGCGTATAAAATTGATAGCATCACTTGTCAGTATAAAAGTATTGCTATAATTCATGAAAGTTGCACACTATTGGTGTGATGCGGGGTAGAGCACTCGACTTAGTAATAGGGATTACTAAATTATAGTCTAGTGTTCATCGGGGCAGACACCTCTCGAATCGCATCTGACCAAACCATGTGTGGGTGTTCGTGTGTGACTTTGAGTGTTTGTGTATTTTATACACTCAATACATTGAATTTTCGACCTGAACTCAGACGTGGATACCCGCTGAACTTAAGCATATCAGTAAGCGGAGGAAAAGAAACTAACAAGGATTCCCATAGTAACGGCGAGTGAACTGGGAAGAGTCCAGCGCTAAATCGTTGTGCCCCTGGCACAATGAGGTGTAGCGTATAGGTTGCGAGCTTGTGTTGGCCGATCCGTTCAAGTTTCCCTTGACTGTGGCTCCAAAGAAGGTGCAAGACCTGTACAATGGATTTGCTGGCTAGCACATTTTCGTATGCCTTGGAGTCGGGTTGTTTGGGATCGCAGCCCAAAGCGGGTGGTAAACTTCATCTAAGACTGAATATGACCACGAGACCGATAGCGAACAAGTACCGTGAGGGAAAATTGAAAAGCACTTTGAAGAGAGAGTTAAAGAGGACGTGAAACCGATGAGATGGAAACGGACAGAGCTAGCGTATCTGGCTTGCATTCAGCTTCTGCGGCCACTACTGATGCGTCGCTGACCTCCAGATTGGGGCTTTGACTAGTCGGTCGGTGGCTGTGTTGTGCATTTGCAAGTGGAGTGCGTCGAGGCATCTGGGATGGCGGAATGAACTTGGCTTTGAGGCCAGCTTGCCGGTACCCGGGCTTGGGGATTTCTGTTCGTTCTATGTGTTTTGCGGTGGGACAAGCCTTTGCGAGTCTGGTTGGGTGCCGAGCTGGGTGTCGGTGGCGGTCGCATGCGACACGTACTGTGCCACCAGTTCGGTCCTGGCCGAACTCACTCCATGTCCAATCTCGGCGTAAAAGCTGGTCATCTTTCCGACCCGTCTTGAAACACGGACCAAGGAGTTTATCGTGTGCGCGAGTCATTGGGCGTTAAAAACCCAAAGGCGAAATGAAAGTAAATGTATCCATTCGGAACTGACGTGCGACCCAGGTCACCGCGGTGTCCAGGAGCAGCATGGCCCCATCCTGACTGCTTGCAGTGGGGTGGAGGAAGAGCGTACGCGACGAGACCCGAAAGATGGTGAACTATTCCTGAGCAGGATGAAGCCTGAGGAAACTCTGGTGGAAGTCCGAAGCGATTCTGACGTGCAAATCGATCGTCTGACTTGGGTATAGGGGCGAAAGACTAATCGAACCATCTAGTAGCTGGTTCACTCCGAAGTTTCCCCCAGGATAGCTGGAGCTCACACATGAGCAGTTATACTCGGTAAAGCGAATGATTAGAGGACTTGGGAACGAAATGTTCTTAACCTATTCTCAAACTCTAAATGGGTATGATGTCGGAGTTGCTTGATTGAACTCCGGCGTTGAATGCCGAGCTCCAAGTGGGCCATTTTTGGTAAGCAGAACTGGCGATGTGGGATGAACCAAACGTGGAGTTAAGGTGCCAAAGTGCCCGTTCATTAGACCCCATAAAAGGTGTTGGTTGATATAGACAGCAGGACGGTGGCCATGGAAGTCGGAATCCGCTAAGGAGTGTGTAACAACTCACCTGCCGAATCAACTAGCCCTGAAAATGGATGGCGCTGGAGCGGGCCACCTATACTTCACCGTCAATGGCTTGTACACACGTGGTGTTGTCTGGCTTTGACGTGTAGGAGTGTCATGGTGGTTGCGTTGAAGGCTATGGGCGTGGGCCCGGCTGGAGCTTCCACTAGTGCAGATCTTGGTGGTAGTAGCAAATATTCAAGTGAGATCCTTGAAGACTGAAGTGGAGAAGGGTTCCACGTGAACAGCAGTTGAATGTGGGTCAGTCGATCCTAAGGCACCGGCTAAGGCCGTCTAGATACTACGAGTGCGCTAGCAGTGTTTGCACTGTTGCTACTCGGTTGCCGAAAGGGAAGTGGATTAATATTTCCACACCAGGCCAGGGAGATGGCGGCTCGCAAGGGCTGCCGAGCGCGGTAACGCAAGTGAACTCGCAGACACCGTACGGAGTCCGGGCCAGAGTTCTCTTTTCTGGTTTAGTTGTCCAGTCCCTGGAAGTGGCTCAGCCTGAGACAGGGATGTTGGCACCGTAAAGCACAGCGGTTCCTGTTGTGTCCCGTGTGCTCCGTATGGTCCTTGAAAATGCGAGGGAAACTCCTATGATGAATTTCCTGCCTGATCGTACCGATATCCGCAGCAGGTCTCCAAGGTGAACAGCCTCTAGTCGATAGAATAATGTAGGTAAGGGAAGTCGGCAAAATAGATTCGTAACTTCGGGAAAAGAATTGGCTCTAAAGGTTGGGCCAGACGGGCTGTTGTGTGAAACTGGCTGCGCTTGCCCGTGGCAGCATGTGCTAACCCCGCAAGGGGAAGGCGTGTGTGGACTAGTGGTGAGTGCGGCTTGTGGAGCGCTTCAGCTGCGTGCTCGTTCGCAAGGGCGTGCACTTCGTTTGGCGCTAAACAACCAGTTTAGAACTGGCACGAACTTGGGGGATCCGACTGTCTAATTAAAACAGAGGAGACGGATGGTCCTTGTGGACGTTGACCGTGTCTGATTTCTGCCCAGTGCTCTGAATGTTAAGCCAAGGAAACTTGATCAAGCGCGGGTAAACGGCGGGAGTAACTATGACTCTCTTAAGGTAGCCAAATGCCTAGTCGCTTAATTGACGACGCGCACCCCTGCAGGGTCTGACAAGCCACTCTTTAAGCCTTTCCGGGGCGCAGGGATAAGTACCACTACTCATAATGGGCTGTCCGAGCCCGAGTAGGCTACTCGAGGATTTCAAACTTGAGTACTCAGGGAAACTAAGCATTTGATTGCGAGACCAGTCAAATGCGCGAGTGTTACCATGCTCCAATCTCGCAAGGGAATGGAGTCATATGGACGTGAAAATTGTCAAATGTTGGATCAAACTAAAGTCCCTTTCTCTTTCCAGAGAATTTATTCAATTTGATAATTCTTATCAAATCAAAATCTCTATTCTCTGCTCTATTCTCTTCATTTGCATCATCCAAGAAAATGAAGATCGAGTTTGAGGGAAGTATCCAGGAGTTCAGGGCCCTGTTCTCAAATCTCACCACTCGTAAGAGAGGGGAGGAGAAATTGCCAGGGGGTACCTTTAACCTATTACAGGCCCAACCCAAGGACCACCCACGAATGGCACTGGGCTCACCCGGAATCAAAAGGCGAAACTGAAGGCAAAGGAAAAGAGGAAGGCAGCCAAAGCCAAGCAGAAGTAATTAGGAAATAAAATATCCTAAAAATAAATTACTTTAGCGAGGCCGGCAACCATCACACTCCAATGCCAACGGTGACTCCCCAAAATGGATCCGGGAGGAAACAGCAGCCGAGTCAAAGGAAGCGTTTCCATACTCAGTCGGATGACGAAATGGAAGCAGAGGTGAGAGAAAGCACCTCAAACAAATAATAAACCATTCCCCTCAGGATGGCGAGAACCCTTCATCCACACAGAGCACGAGGAGTGGAAGAGAGAAAAGGGCGAAACCGCAGTGAAAGAAGGCTTGGGGCAAATGAATGAACACCCGGAGGATGGACCAAAAAGAATAAAATGACATTTGTTCATAAAGATGGAATTCACCCGGAGATGTGTGACCTTCCCCAAATCCAAAAAGCCTTTCATTGTCAATCTCCCTATCATTGTTACTTATCAACTCACAATGTAGCCCCGCCCATGACCGCGGGAAGGGCAGCCATAAAGTTTAAAGAAAAATTAAACTTGTGAATCTTAAAACGGGTAGTCAAATGCCTAAGAAAACATATCTTTGAGTTTCGTTAAGTATTAGCTCGTGGGGTTTATCCACTTGCTATATAGTCTGTATATAGATTAGGCTAATACAAATGAAATTCACTCAGGTTTCAAAGAGAGCAGCAGAACTGGACTGATCGCTCTGATCGCTATGATAGTAATCCTGCTTAGTACGAGAGGAAAGGCAGGTTCAGACAATTGGTTCTAGAGCTGGTCGAAGACTAGCAAGACTAATATCTGAGAGACCACACGCCGCAAAAGTCTCGACTAAATAAACAGGCTAGCGATAAAAGAGTTCTCCGGTGTCTGGAGACTTACCTATGTCACCTTTAATGGTGCCAGCCCAATGCCCCAGCATCTGGCCCGGCTTGCGTCCTTAATTGGGCGTAGGCTGCCAAAGCCATAGCACTCTCCGTGCATGGTGGAACGTCGGGGCGCAAGATCACTTGTATACGACTTGTGTAACTGGCCAGGGGATTGTCTCCGGCTGAGCGAGCTCCATCGCGAACCGAAGCGACTTATCCCCTGATCGGATGATTTGTCTTCTACACCCACATCTTTTGTTCCGACCTTAAAAAGTTAGCAAGTTCGGAAATGCCCGGCTGGAAATAAACAGACTGACAGCCGGGCAAGATCAGTATTGACAGCCGGTACTAGTACTGAGCTAATATTGATAACCGACAAAGCAATTACACCTTATGAGGCGAACAAGTGGGCAGTAGACAAATCACATAGTCTTAAGAGTGAATGAAAGGAATTGATAAGTAAACAGAGGTAGTGACCATAAAACGTAGTTTGATCTAACCGTATGGAGTGAGACTCCCAAGAGAGCTGTACCAATCTATATAAAAGGTCGTGCATATATATAGAATGGTAGTGCCTGTGGACTTTGAGTGGAAGCAGTCTCTCTTGTAAAATGTAGTCCATGGGCACGAAAGAGGAATTGTACCAATGTACCCGGGAATGGTAGTGCCAATGGACTCTGTGTATAAAGCAATTCCTCTGTGTGTCCGGAGGCACGAACAAACAAGTCCGGGGCCCACGCCGAAAGGTGTGGGTGGGTCGCCTGCTTAGAGCATACCCCGCCCTAGTCTGACGGACATCAGCCCCCCGCAGGCTAGTGCCAAAGCCCTTAAAACGGCATAGGCAGGAGTGTGCCCATGGGGAAGATAGAATCTGGGGTCGTTTTTGGCCCGGCTCGACTCAGCCCACCACAGCTGAGGTTAGTGGGACCAGGAGTAGTGTGTCCTTGATCCCGAAAAAATTGCACTACTAACAAGAACACCCATAAAAAAGACGGAAGTGACGAGGGGGTTGTTAGCGAAAATCGGGCGTGCGGGCAAACCTTGACCCAGCAAGGCGTCACCGCGAACAACCACAGTGAACGAGCGGAAACGGGGAAACCCGAATCGTCAGCTCTAAAACGTGGTCCGCCTGGAAAAAAGTACAACATCCACAGCTCCAGATGGACTGCGGAAGAGGAAACAAACATGTTCAGGCTATGGCATCGTCTGGGTCGCGATTGCAAACCTGACACATTTCGCGAACTGTGGGAAGAATTCCATCAGCGGCAAGGGTTGAAATACCCTAATCGAACGGCGCGAGCGCTGTACGAACGCCGAAATAGGATGGAGAAAGAAGGTTGGCTAATTGATGAGAACGGGGAACCCTATCAGGGAATACCGAAGTCATCAAGTCAAAAACCTGAACCCCAGACAAGTGCCAACGCGAATAAGGCAAGGATTCTGCACAAAGGCAGAAACCTAATTGATATCGAGGGATCTGAACCTATTGCAACTGCTGAGCCAAATCAGGCACCAGAGCTTCCCGGGCCAAGCACATCGACGGGTCCAGCAAATGAGCAGGACGTACCGATGACTCCCATTAAAGGAACTCAGGGGAAAGTGGAGGCAAAAGGGGAAGACACCACTAAACAGCCAAGAAAGGAGCAAAAAGTGCTGGACAAAGACTTATGGGCTGAATATGAGGCATGCTTTAAAGTAAGCAAAAAGATGAACTTTAAGCGAAAAGCTCTCAAGATCAACCCAGCAAAAGTCAGTGGCAGCATGTGGTCAGAACTCGATGCTTGTTTGAAAGAATGTCTACGCCGCAAAAGACAGAAGAGGGGTCTTAATCTCCTAAATCAAGCTGTCTATGCGGCCGGACTCGTGTTAGTTAGAAGACAAAAAGAGTTACGCCGAATGGCAAAAGGAAACGATGCCGACTGGCGAAAAACTCAACGTCAACAACTACAAGGAATAAACAAGCATATTGAGTGGATCACCGAGGAACTGAATAGACGCAAAAGACGCCTCTATCGGAGCAAGCAACATCGAAGAAATTTCTTTGAATTGCAAAGACGCTTCCAAGTTGATGGTCGACCGATAAGGAAGACCAGAGACTTGGAAATAAAACGGGAAGCTCTAAAAGCACACAAAGCACTGATCGAAGCCCGTATTTCACGCAAAATTCAGCGAGAGTTGGCTAGGCGAAACAATGCCAAGCCACTCAGAAAAAAGCTGGAGAAGCCCTTGGGAAACTCCAAGCATAAATCCGCTGAAGATGCGAAAAATTACTGGGCGGGAATAGTTGGAAAGTACAAACGAT
>JAQSEB010000201.1:767500-946165 GCA_030063045.1 Pratylenchus scribneri
AATTTTTAAAAAGGCGGATATCCGCGGATACGGATATGAAAAAAATTTTGAGACGGATACGGATATGAACCCCGCGGATATGAGCGGATACGGATGTGAAAAGTTGCATCCATTCCCAGCCCTGGATGATAATAATTAATAAATGTGGAGGCAATTTTATTTGGAAAAATAGCAAATTAAACGAGTAAAAAATAATACATGTGAATTATAAATAAAAATAATATTGATACAATATGTTACATATGTAAATTTTTCACATTTTATCTTTCCAAATTCATTGTGTTGGCCTATAATGATGTGGATGTTCGGATGAGACCATTGGAAGTCGTGGCGAATTCAAATTTATGCGACAGGGGAATTTGCGTCCAGCCAGCTCCACTTCATATTGGCCATGGCTCAAATATTCCGGTGTAAGTCCGACTCCGCCGCCGCTGTTGTTCTCCACATAACCAAGGCAAACCTTTAAATTTTAAAATTTGAATAAATTAAAAATCATTTATTTGGCTTATTTTTTGGTTTACCCAGGGTCAGTAGTTTACCAAATTTGCTAAAAATAATATAAATAATTATTAATATTAAAATGACTGATCAAAATTTAATTTTGCCAGAAAATTATTGCCTTAAAACGAAACTGTCCGATTTTGGCCTAATTTGGCACTTTTCATCATTTTTTTTTTAAATTTTCAATCAAATTCCAGCTTATTCTTTCCCTAATCAATTTATCAAATAAACTATAAATTCTATTTGTTATTATATTTAAGATGAATTTTCATTTAAAAGGCTGAATTTAGGTTAAATTAAAATAATTTAAATGTTTAAAAAAAATATAATAAATTTTAAAAATTCAAAATCTAATTCATCAGTAAAATAATGAAAAAAAAGCACATTTTTTATATTTTTATTATTTTTAAAATAATTATTTATTATTAAATTTTATAAATAAAATATTAGAAAATCTCAATCATTAAAATATTTATCTAAAATTTTGTAAACTTTATAAATAATTTTTAAAAAAAAACATTACATGGCATCCAAGCGTGAATCCATATGCCGCCGTTGTTGTCCATCCAATCAATTTATTATTCCTATAAATTGGCTCCTCCCCTTGTGGCCATGGATCGTTGTCCAAATCATGCCGGTCCACAAGAAGTTGCACAAAACGTTTGTTAACCCCGCGTTCCATTTGCCGTTGAAGTGCCTCCTTCCCAATGAATTCTTTCTGCAAAAAATGGGAAATTTTATTGTAAAATATAAAGCTTAAAATTTTAGCTTTAGGAAACATTTTTGACAAAAGTTTTCCCTAATAGGCAATTTTTGACTAAAATTTCCCACTTTTAATCTATTTTTAGGCTGAAATTTTCCCCAGTGGCGGGCCATATTATAGTTTAAATTTTCTCCTTATTGGGTCATTTTGGCTTTGTGCAAGGCAATAGGCAATATTTGACTAATTTTCTCCCTGCGGGACTATTTTTACTCAAATTTTCTCTTATAGGTGCACGTTTTTAGTTAAAATTCTTTCATATGAGACTTTTTTTTGTTCTAATTTTTCCCTGTTGGTCTATTTTGGATATTTTTTCTTTGATGCCATTTTCATTTAAACAAACCCGAAAAACGGAGGGGGCCTCATCCCCGCCGTTTCATCGCCAGCCACTTTTGACGAGTCATAACTCAGCAAAGAAGAAACCGTTTGAGCCAATCTTGGTATCCTTGAATAGAGCTATTTAAGCTTTATTAAATGGTATAGAGTAATATGTGAAAAGTTCAATATTCGCTTAATTACAAGCTTCTAAATAGGGAAATGGCGACTTTTATTCAGTTTTTCGACTTTTAGCCAATTAAATTTCTAATATTCGAAAAAACTTTATTCACTATTGAATAGATCTCGAATAGAGCTATCCAATGATACCAAGATTGTCTCAAAATGTTACTTGTTTGCTGAGTTATGACTCGTCAAATGTAGCTGGCGATGAACCGGCGGGGATGAAACGTCCCCCACCGACCCAGAAAAAAAAACATAAAAATTGATGAAGAAAATATTGAAAATGGTATTTGATTATTTTGCTTGATTTTTTCACGATTTTTTATGAAAAATTAAATTTTTTAGGCCGTTTTTCAAAAACCACCAAAACCGCCAAAAACCGAAACCTATGGCTTAAAACCGACTCTGTCCAACCTTAATTATTATTCCATAAAGATAAAAAACGCACGTCAAAATCCACTCGAAAAACGCGGCCACATTCCACGGGTGTTGTGTTGCTGTCAATGTCTTGGCCCCAGTAGACATAAAATTTCTCAATTCGTAAATGCCGCAGCGCATAATATCCACAATGTTTGAGTCCATGCAGCGAGCCTGCCTCAATCAATTGTTCATACACATTTTGGGCCAATTCATTTTGGATGTACAGCATCCAGCCAAGTTCGCCACAATGCGTCACGGACACAACCCGAATTGGACCGGCCAAACCAATTTGCATTTGCTATATTTGAAAGGAAATTAATTATTGTTTTTCAATGGTAGTTCAAGTAAATTTTTTTTCAAATAAATCCAATTTTTTGTCGAAAACTTGTTAACTTATTAATATTTGATCCAAGAAGCTAGACTTTATTAACTTTCGTTGGTTGAGGTATTTTATTTATCCATTAGTCAATTGTTATATTGTTTTTGGTTTACAATTTTTCTTTTAGTTTAAACCCAGACTAGGCCATATCGAATGATAAAAGTTTTTAGTAAGTCATTTGACAAAAAAATAATTTTATTCATTTTTCACTTGAATATTAAGTTTATGTAGAGCTCAAATTGGGATTAGAATCGATTAGAGAAAAAAATCGCATTGTCGCGTTTTGGAAACATTTATAATTTAAATTTCACTAATAAATGAGAAACTGGTTTTAGATCTTACTACAAACCTTTTACCATTTTGTAGATCTCATTGAGAGGCGTCATTGATATACAATTTCTCATTGTTTGGTAGAAATTAAAGCGTTTAAAACCAAACTTATATGATGGTTTAAATGGTTTAATACCTTTAATTTTGGCCAAATCATGACAAATTATATACCAATCGATACGTCTATGATGAGATCTACAAAATGGTATTTGTAGGGTTTAAAACCGGTTTCTGATTTAATAGAAGTCAAAAATTGTTTTTTTCTGCAAAAAAAAAATTTTCATTTTGATACCAAAATGCCTACGGAAGAGATTGACCAAAATGGTATAAATAAAAGTTTTAAAAATATATTGAAATGTTGATAAGATATTGAGCCAATGAAAAAATTTAAAATTCGGATAGCCGAAATATTTCAGAAAAATTAAAACTTACCCGAAATGCGAATGACGGGAATTCGGTGGTGGACATGGATTTGCCAGTGACCTCTTTCATCAAATCCCTTGAAGCCGGCCCAACAATGTCCAATGCGGTGAAATTATTTGTCACATCCTGCAGTCGAATGTCCATTCCCCATTCCTTGGCCCATCGACGAATCCAGATGGCCAAGCGAACTTGTTGAACGGTGGGTGCCACCAGGAAATAGCTGAGAGAGTAGGGAAATTATAATGGGCATATTCATGTTTAGTAATAAAAAAAAATGAATTTATGGAATTTCTACTCACTTATGTTGGCCAATTCGGCTGACAGTCAAATCGGTCACATAGCCGCCCCAATCATTTTGCATGCCCGTATAGATCGTTCTGAAAATAAATAAGATTATTAGTAATGGACTGACTCCCAAAAGAATAAGAGAATGAATTTGGAAATTGCTTTTACAGTTTGAGGAAGTTTTCAGGAATGAATGGGGGGGGGGGGGGGGGGGAGAATTTTGATGGGGAGAGACATTTGCGCGGGGAATGGGGAAAACGAGGAATCAACAGTGTTATATGCTGTTGGTGGGATTCCACTAAGAAAATTTAAGGTGATCTTCAAATTTTGGAGAATATGCCTTGAGGTTATTTTGGTGGAGGGACGATTGTCCGAAATGGAACGATTGTCCGAAATCAGGGCCCGTACCCGTAGTAAAAGAATCGAGTAAATTTCCCGGGGGAGGAATCCCAGGGAAAATTCCCTTAATCTAGCCCAATATATTAACCTTAAATCCAAACTTAATCCTAGCCATAGATGAGATTCTTTTCTAACTAAATAACCAACAAAGCCGAAGATTGGCCTTACCCTCAAGGAGTCATTAAATGCTCTCCCATTTGAAAATGTGAAAAGTAAAACTGACGTGCCAACGGGCCTATCAATGTTGGCAGAGCAAAGACGTTGAAGCAATGGGATCGCATCGGGCCCATCCAAATCGAATTTGCTAAAACTGGTCATGTCGATTAGGCCAACTCGTTCACGGCATGTTTGATATTCCTTGGCCACCAACGGGAACCAACTGGGCTTCCCGCACAACGGATCCTGGGAGGTGAACAATGTTTGACGGGGCATTTCCGCCGATGGCTGGTCTGATTGATGATGATGATGATGCAATGGCGGGTTGTACCAAAGTGGTCTGCAAATTAGTTGTTTTTTTTTTAAACATTGCCATGCAAAAATCACTAATTTTAAATAAATATTAACGTGATTTACTATACCATATTTATATTTCCCATTAGTATCGTAGTAGTTATCTAAATCAGAGGTACCCGAACCGGAACCGAACCAAAGCCATTTTAGGCTAATAAGAATCGGTACCGGAATCGAGGGTCGGAATTGGAAGGAACCGAATGGTTTTACGGTACCGTTTTGAACTCTGATGAGGGGCACTTTTTGGTTATATTTTACCTTCGGTGGCCATTTTTAGCTAAAAATATACGTGCCAGAGACGATTAAAATTTCCCCCTGCATGGGCCATTTTTGGTCTATTTTTCCCTTCAGCTGGGTCATTCATTTAAACAGATATTTTTCTTAAAACGATTTTTTTTTAATTCTTCAATGTATGGCACTTTTTAGTCTAATTTTTCCCTGTGGAATTGTTTTTTTTTATCAAAAAATCTTCCTTTTATAACCTTTTTCTTAGTAGGCAAGTTCGATTTCAATCTTTGTGAATTTTATCATGATAATTTGCAATTCGTTCCAAATTCGAAAAGTTAAAATGGCATAAAAATTAAGGAATTCTCTGCTGTTCTCTCTTTAAACTTCAATCCATTTTATTTGCTAAAAAAATTTATTTTCACCCACCTCTCATAGCCCATATTTTCGGCAAAAACGGCGCCCGCATCCCGTAAATAATGATGAATGGGCGAAGTCCGAAGATTGCGTGCCGTGTGGCATTGATGGGTGGGGGTCAATGTCTTGAAAATGTTGCTGGCCACTTCCGGCACCCGTTGATACAGATATTGAGGATTGGAATGAAGTGGGAGGAAACGGGCAACATCCAATTTGTCAACACTGATCGATGGGCCCGGCTGACCGGCCAAAATCCAATCGGCCAGAATGGAGCCAAGACCACCGGCAAATGATAAACCCTGTGGATTTGTGGGGGAATTAATCAAAATATTTTATTGCTATTTTATGAATAATTTTTTAGGCAATCTAACTTGGTAATAATTGAAATGTACCGTACTTTAGGTTAGGCTAGAGCTGAGAGTTTAGCAATTTAGCTTGCTTTAATTTTAAAGCCAATTTTGGCCGAACAATTGGACACCATATTTGATATCGCATCCTAGTTCCTGTTTCTCTATGTTCCACGCCCTTCTTAATCTAATATAACCTTAGGCTAAATTTTTTAAAATAATAAAGGCTTTTTTTAGTACCCAATTATCCCCTTTGTGCTCAATCCACCCCCGCCCAATTTTATTCGACAATGATTTTCTGAATAAAATGTATATTTTCCAAGATTTAGTACATTCCATAATATTTATTATTATTATTAAGTTAAATTTTTAGACACCGTCAATTGGCCCAAAATGTTCCAAAAAAGGGCTATTTTGAGTCAGTCAGTAATCATTACTTATTAGTTTTGAGTGAAATAAAATGGGAGACAAATTTTGGGAAGGGGTTTTTTTTATTATAAGAAAGAATTAGAATTTGGAACTATTTGTAATATTGAAGGCATCAAAAAATTGACATTAAAAATAATTTTTTTCCATTTTTTAATTCTGATTTTCTTTTCCCCTCTTATCACCTGTGCATTCATTCCATTTGCGATGAAATATCCATGTGCCTGGTCCGATTCGCCAATCAATGGACGACTGTCTGGGGTGTACATTTCGGGGCTGGTGATCAAATCGCCGCGATTGAGTTTGGCCAATTCCGGGCATCGATTGATCAGATGCCGAAGCACAGTTCCTTTATAAGATATTATTAATATTTAAAAAAAATAATTGGATTAATTTAGAAAAGAATTTCCTTTGTGATAATTAGAAGAATGTTAAGCATGAAATTGTCCTCCATTTTCTTCATCAATATTTTATGCTAATTTTGGTAAGTGAATCTCTAAATTTTACCATTGATTAGGTCACCTACACATTAGTAAAAATGTTGGCATTATACCACCTTACAAAATGGGCAAATATGACATTGGAATAATTGCTATTTTTATGTTTAAATCTCCAAAATTAATTAATTTTATAAAAATGGAATGCTGTGGAAATTTTAATATCGTAAATTTCCTATTAGAAGCCCCGGGGCTTATAAATTTCAGAGACCCTCTAAGGTGGGAAATTTTCGGAATTTTTGAAAAACAAAAAATGCTTATTTCGGCTTTTTCGGTTTAATTTCACCTAAAAATTGGTTATTTGTGAAAAAAATTTCAATGGATAGAGGGGCTTCTAATAGAGAGGGGGCTTCAAATAGGAAATTTACGGTAATAAATTTTTCTCATTTAAATTTTTCCTTCTTCTAAAAAATTCATTAAATTCGTTAAAATATCTAATAGTAATAGTGCTTTGTTAAGGTCAGAAAATCCGCCGAAGTTAGCAACGGCGGTTTTTTTCTTATGCTCCGAAACCAAGCCCTAATGCGCTTTCTACGATTTTTTTGCTAAAATACTATTTTTAAGTAATTTTTGAACTCATTGGATTGGTCATAAATCAATTAACATGAATGAATTAGTTTTTTTACATTTTCCTTTAAAAATGGACTCACTAAATTTGTCCCAATTGGCCGCTGGCATTGTCCATTCCGGATTCCGGCCTCTCGTCTGCGCCGGCAGTGTCAATGATTGCAAATCGCCCTCCACAAATCCGCCACAAATTGTCCGAAATTCCGTAGGGCAAATGTAGGTGTTCTCATCGAGGCAAATGAAAACCTGTGAAAAATTTAAAATTTTTATGTTCAAAAATTCGTCAAAATTAAAATCAAAATTGGAGATTAAAAAAAGATTCTCAAAATTATTTCATATGATTAAAACAAATTTTTTTAAGATTTTTAAGAAATTTTCAATTTCGTTTAAAATTTTTTCGAGACAAATAGAAATTTTTTGAAAAAAAAAGTCGAAAAATTTTTTGAAAATTTTTAATTTTGAAAATTTTTTAAAAAATTTTAGGAAAAAGTTCATATTTCGTGATTTTTAAAATAATTAATGTAAATTTATTTTGGAAAATTTTCGAAAAATTATTGTGATACGTATAAAATTTTTTAAAATGGATTTTAAAATTTTATGAATAAAAAAACTTTGAAATATGAACTGATAGTAAAATTGGAAAATAATTTTCTCGAAATTTTTGATGCCTTTTTTAAAAAATTTTCATCAAAATTTTTTCCTATTTTTGCAAATTATATCAATATAAATTCGCCCTCTAAAAATTAATTATAGCAAAATATATTTACCGGACAATTTTTGGCATTTCCCCCAATGGCAGTTTGACTGTTGGAAAGTGGTTCGGTGCTGAGGAATGTGTATGAGCATGGATGGGCCGCAATGTGGAGATGATTGTCCGGTGCAAGGTCCAACACCTCAACCAATGAGGCCCACTTTAAAATTTTTTATAATTTAATTATTTTACGTTCAGGAAAAAAGAGTAATTTTATTTGACCAGTCTCAGAAAAGATTCTTACGGTTCAGTAATTTATTATAAATCTCATCAAGACTCTCATTTGAATATATAATAAACTTAATTTTCAACCAAAAACACAATGCAGAAAAATTGGTTTTTTAAACCGTTTATCAAATTTTGAACAAAACATTTAAAAATCACATTCAATGCATTTTATTAGATAGATCTATCCAATGGTAATGGTAATATTGGATTGCGAATGTAGGATAAAACTATTCTTAAGTCATTATATTTATTGGTTGAGGTCATTTCCGTCTCGTCATTTCCGTCTCGTCATTTCCATTTTTTAGCGATTTTGATGACAAGCCGTAGGCCGTCGCCATGTAATTAACCAATTTATAAATGATCTAAAGTAGATTTAATCGCCCTAAATATTGGCTATCCATTGGTAATATAGGTGCTTATCCAGTTTACATCCGCTTTTTTGGAAAATGCTTGTCCCCCCTTTGGTTTTAGGGTTTGGGTTAGGGTTTTGGTTTAGGATACGCGTAAGATAATTCTCATCCCATCCTAATCCTAAGCCAGCCCTGATTGACCCTAACCCAAAATATGTCAAACCAAAGGGGAGACCAAGCACTTTCCAAAAATGCGGATGTAAACTGGATAAGTACCCGTAATATAGACCATCGAAAATTGTTATGTTTTGGGCAAGTTATGGCCATCAAAATTTTTGCCACAACTTGGCCAAAATTTTAATTTCATAGTGTTTTGGATGATCATATAAAACAATGGACAGGGATAGCAAATAATTAGGGTTATAAAATCCATTTTAGATCATTTAAAATGACTAATTGACTGATGAGCTATATTGCTTGATGCTTGTCGCTGTGAACGCAACGAAGTGGCCGAGACCGAAATATCCCCTCTCCCCGAATATACCAAATTATTTCAATTTCGACAATGTGTACTCTTTTTTGACATTTTCACTATTTTTTTCTAAAAAAGTAGAAAAATCTCTCATAAAAACCTTCCAAATAAAAAAAATTCACTTACAATGCCGGCCGCATTCACAAATGTGTTTGCATCGATGAAACCTTAAAAATAAATTTGTAATTGAATTTTGGTGATAAAAAAAACCTTCATCCGTGTCCACCGCATAAACACGGCTCTCCTCATTCAGCAGAACTTTTTTGACGGAACAATTTTCGTGCACCTGAACACCCATTTCCTTGCAATGATCGGTTAGGAGACGGCAAAGGCCCATCACGTCGATGGTTGCATCAAGCGGAGAAATTACGGCCAACTTGGAAATGGAATTATTCTTATTTTATTAATTTGGTAAAATCAGTTAAATTACGTAAAAATGGTCGAGAATGATTTTGAATTATCTTAAGGTTTTTTACCATCTTAAGGTTCTTTACGCTTTTTGGAAAGATAAAATTTGGAATCCGCAATTTGCAAAAGTGAAGAAGGGCCCTTATTAGTTTTGCTGCCTAGCCTAGCTTTCTTTTTAGGTCAAAGCCCGTAAGGCTGGTTCTGGTTTAGTTTTGCCAAAATTTTCGAGTGTCGAATGAAGGATTTCTACTTTATTTTTGAAAATATTGGACTTAAACTTAACATTTTCAAGGATTTGCCATCTTCATAAGATTTTCCAGCTATCTCTCAAGGATTTTGGCCAATTTTAAAGTTCCAACTTAAGAATTTTGGAACATCATATCTTAAGTTTTTTTAAGGCTATCTGAGTTTTTAATCTATTTTAGTAGGGTTTTTCGTGGGGATTAGTTTAGTATTATTTATTTTAGAAAGCTAATCTAAATCATCATCTCATCATCAATATGTGATTTTATAGAGTAGTAAATATTATTTTGAATTTACTTTTCCTAATTAAATTTTAACTTGTACAATTTTTTGTAATGCTTATCAATTTTCTAAATCATTTTACAGATACACTATTTTCTGTTTTTTAATGTTTTATTAAAAATTGTACTGACTACAATATTAAATTTATAGACAAAAACCTTGAGATTCTGTTACCAATTTACGTAAATTTTTTGCCACCCAAACCTTGAGATCCTCGGTTGCCAGCATTGGCCATCGACTGAGCATTTCACCCGGACAATCCACCAATTCGCATTCCGATGAAATGGACGGATCAGTGCATAGCCTTGTGTATAGTCGCCTGGCATTGATGGCCATTTCATCGCTTGCTGCCAAATACACTCGACCACAACGGCTGAAATCTGCAGAGAATAATTAATTTTACGGTTTATATTCAATAAAAATAATTTTAGTTCAGAAAACATGTCAGTAAAGGTAATCTTTTATACTATTTTTTACGGACAAAATTTCCTTTTTTAGCGACTAAATTGTTTTTGACTTCTAATAAATCAGAAACCAGTTTTAGACCTTATAGACATTATACCAGTTTGTAGATCTCATCGAGACGCATCTATTGGTATAAAATTTGTCATGGTTTGGCCAAAAATTAGAGTTTAAACCCAAAAAAGGAAATATGGTTTAAACGGTTAATACCCTTTAATTTTGACTAAACCATGACAAATTATATACCAATTGATGCGTTTGGTGAGATTTACAAAATGATATAAGGTTTATAAAGTCTAAAACCGGCTTCTGAGTGAGTTATAAGAAGTCAAAAACTGTTTATGTCGTTGACATTTTGTAAGTTTTTGAGGCATTGACATTTTGTTGATCAGAGACCAAAATTTACTCAAAATAGGCATTTTTGATAAATTCTATTATTTATTATTATGAATGAATTACTGAATGCGCCATCCTTGGCCAATTCATTGTAAATTTCGAATGATTTTCGCACAACGGCACGCATCGATGGATCGGAATAGAACATTGGACTGGCTAAAAATTATATGGGGAAATATTTAATATTTTTTCCAATGTGGTTAAATCTTTTAAATGTTCGACATAAATTTCATTTAAATAATTTTTTTAAATTCGGCAATATATTAAATGGCGTAAAGATTTTTAGCGGTTTAATGGTTTGTCCTGACGCCAAGTAATATATCCAAACAGTAGATTTCATTAAGTTGCATCGCTCGTTAATGATTGGGCTTAAGATTTAATAAATTTTAATTTAGTTTTAAACCTAAAACCATTAGTTAATTTAAACGGTTTATTATCCTTAATTTTTTACCAAACCATAACCATGATAAATTACGCCAACCTGCAGAAATATTATACGGAGTCTAGGACAAACCATTAAACCGCTAAAATCTTTTGGCCTTTATCAACTATTTTCGTTGTATTAAATGTTTTTTTCGTCAAATTAAATACCATGATATCGATAATTTATTTATTTATTTTATTTATAAACACAAACTTAGTTGACCAATGCTGACTCTGGTTGCATTGTGGGCACCAATTCTTGGCAAATAAACATGTAAAATTACTTTTAAAAAATTTGCATAGAAACAAACAAATTCCGCTCGAACAAGAAGACATCTTTTGCACCTTAAATTGTTTATGAATTTATTTTCATTTAGTAAAGGCAAATTTATGAGGCCACCAATCAGCACGAATGGACCAATCAAAACCAATGGGGCAAATGTGACCGCATCAAAGAGGCGTTGGCCATCATTGGCAAACATGTTCATAATCTTTTGTGAAATGTAAATATTTTTTGTTAATATTTTTAATTTTTTTTTAAACATTTTTTGGCAATGTTTCATGCAATGAACTAAATTATTTCTCCTATGAATATTTGATTTTATGTTATCTTTATTGTTTAAATAATTTATGAGATGCAGAAAAAATGATAAATAGTAATAATAACTTTTATATTATTTATTTATTTCTCAATAAATTTTTTCAAATTTAATGAATTAATTTTCTGGTGATTACTAGGGAACGGATTTATATTGACGAAAAATCACGAAATATTGATAGAAAAATTGCAAAATATTGACAAATATTTCAAAACATAGGCAAAATATTGATGAAATATTGATGAAAATTTTTACGATAAATTTTAGCAAAAATTTTGTTTCCATCACTTTCTATCACAAATTATTAACATTTCGATAAAATTCATTTATAAAAAATGAAATTTTTCATATAAATTTATATTTTTTTCAAAAAATGCCAAAAATATATTTCTTGATTTTTTTCCAAAATCAATCTATTTTTTTATTAAAAAAATGGCAGAATTTCTTTGAAAATTTTTCAAAATTTTATCAAAAAATTTTTCATTTTTTTAAAAAAAAGTATAAAATTTAGTAAAAATATTTCCAAACTCCTACAATATTGAGGAAAATGGCCAAAATTTGTCAAAAAATGCCAAAATTGATATCAATATTGACGGACAAAAAATGGCAAAATATTGATGAATATTGACAAAAAATATCATGAAAATCAATTAAAACGGTGATAAAAATATGTTTTTCATAGTTATTAAGCTATTTTTTTCGACCCCATAAATTTTTTTGATAATAATTTTTACATATATTTTAACTTTAATCAAATGAATTTTTAAAAAGATCTAAGGAAGTCATACGGAAATTAAAAATTAAAAAAAATAAATTAAAAAAATTAAACTTCAGCCGACGATTTATCACGCATTGATTTTGCATTCAACAACGTTTTGTAGAGCAAAGCCAGGACTGCACCTCTTGTTCGAATTGCCGTCCTATAACTTATTGCCCAAGTGGCCCCATAGGCCAGAACACGCGAAATTTCGACCTAGAAGAGAATTTGAATTATTTTAATTAAAAATAAATAAAGAAGAGTGCATTTTTAAATTCGAAATTTTAATCAAAAATTTTTAAACATAACTAATTAAAATTATTATTTCAATTTGAATTTTCAACATCTTCAATTGTCAAAATTATTTTTTGAAAAAAAAATAATTTTTTTCATGGAAATCGAAAATATTAATTTTAAATGTTTTAAAATTAAACCCATAAAATTGTCCATTAATAATTTCTTTTTCATTGAACACAAAATAATAGTAAAATAATAAAAAATACCAACAAAGTGTGCATCAAAATTTTTTCAACTTTAAAATTTAAAAAAAAATATACTAAAAGAATAGCGGCTGCCAAATAGAATCCAATCCAATAATCTATTTGGAGGCCATCTGCTGCATTGGAGTGCGGCGGCTTTTCCACAAAGCTAATCAGTCCTCGGACAAGGCAAGTTGGGCCAATGAAGCCAAAAACGGCTCTACTACGAAACCCCGAAATCACGAAACACCGAATCACGAAACGCCGAAATCACGAAACACCGAATAGGAGAAGCATCACGAAACACCGAAATCACGAAACACCGAAAAGGAGAAAGTGTCACGAAACACCGAAAATTTGAACTTATGGGTGAATTTTTTGGTTCGATATACCAATCGACGCGTCTCGATGAGCTGATCCCGAATATGCTATTGGTTTCGCAAAAAACTTAAAAATAAAAAAGTTATGGCCATTTAATTCAAGCTAGGTTACACATTTGGCAACTTTTATGGCCATAACTTTTTTATTTTTAAGTTTTTTGCGAAACCAATAGCATATTCGGGATCAGCTCATCGAGGCGCGTCGATTGGTATATCGAACCAAAAAATTCACCCATAAGTTCAAATTTTCGGTGTATCGTGACACTTTCTCCTTTTCGGTGTTTCGTGATTTCGGTGTTTCGTGATGCTTCTCCTATTCGGTGTTTCGTGATTTCGGCGTTTCGTGATTCGGTGTTTCGTGATTTCGGGGTTTCGTTACATAGCGGCCAAAAACAATGCAAAAGAGGAAAACAAAACAGGCCAAAGCGAGACGAAAACGAAGGAAACGAAGGAGTGCACGAAAAAGGGAGGGTGGTCTGCCAATGGCGCGTGAAGTGTTCAATTCTTCTGTCCAAAGATGCTCCAATCTGTGAAAATAAAAGAGATGGAATTATTTTGATGGAAATTAAAATTTCTCATAAAATTTTAATGAATATTTGGAATAAAATCATTAATTTTATTCCATTATTAAATAATGGGAATGATGGAAATCAAAACAAAACCAAAAAAATAAATAAAAAATTTAAAAAATAAATAATAATTTATAAATTTTTAAAATTTTAAATAAAATTTCATAAATAATTTGAATCCCATAAAGTTTTTATTGAATTTTTTAATAAGTGTTTGTTAAAATGATGAAGCCATAAAATTTAATGAAAAAACATCAAATTTAATTCCAATTTAAAATAAAATTTTTTTAATAAAAATTTTCTACATATAGACATATTATTATTAATTATTATCCCAACATATTACTATTATCCCATTATAGGGGGAGGCGGGGGACTTTATTAACCAAAAATAGTAAAAATATGCTAATTAAAAAGGAAGAATTAAACAAAAAAAAAAACTCAGAAACCTTTTCAAGTTGACATTGGCTGAATCAAAAATGCTACACGTCCATTGGGCGGTGTTTGCCGGATCGGCAACGAAGAATTGACCTTGTCCATCTTTTTGACGGCTACATTTATAGGCTTGCCACATCCATGGGAATATCCAGGTGAAGGAAATGAATGATAGCCAATTCACATCATCCACCGTGGCGCTAAACGATTTTGTTGTGACAATGACACCATCCGCCAATGGAGAAGGCGATTTTTGTTTAGATGACAGGGTGCGCGGATTGCTGGTTAGCGGAATAAATGTGTAATAATTTTTATTTAAATTTTATTTTCTTTGAATATTGAGGATATGTCCCGTATTTTATGGCCAAATATCCATAATTATTATATTTATCAATTAAGTCATTTATAGGCAGTGAAATTGTATAAAAATGAATTACGAATTTGACTACATAATGATAAATTTTAGGGCCAAAAAGGTTGTCAACATTTTACAATTCCTTAAACTAAATACAAATGTATCCGACGGGTCTGAATCGAGATGAGTAGGAATTTTGAGTACATTCAAAAATTTGACCAAAAATTATAATTTTTATACCAAAAAATAGAGGACACTTTTCTGCATCGGATATAATTGTTTTAAAAATTTCTGAAGACTAGAAAAAATTTAAAAAAGCCTAACTTCGACGATTCAAAATTTTTTGAATCATCGAAGTCGGCATCGGAATTAACCTTATAAAATTTTTCTAATGATCAGAAAATTTTCAAATTATCTTTTCCGATGAAGAAAAGTGTCCTCTATCTTTGCTATAAAAATTATTATTTTTGGTCAAGTAGAAAAAATTTTTTGTAAGTAATCAAAATTCCTACTCCTTTTGACTCCGAAGAGGCTGATTCATTTGTGTGAACATAGCTTTAGAAGCATGCATTTAAGAATTCATTGTTTTTCTAAAAAATTATGCAAATGCCAAAAAATTATTACTTTTTTTTACTGCAATAATAAATTCATGCTTAATTTAATTAATCTTTTCGAATATTTTTTCTAATTTTGGATCTCAAAATTATCAACCAGAATTTTCCAATTTACAATAAATTCAATTCAAATTCAAACTTGGCTTTATCTTCTGCTATTTGTCCATCATCACTTTTTATGATGAATGCTTCTTCCTCCTCTTCAGCACTGTCTTTTGCGCCATTCAAAGATTTGAATAAAACTTTTTGATGATGGAATTTTATTGGTTGTTTTTTGGATGTTTCCAATGTTTCCTTTTCTACCCTTGCTGAATTATTCGGGTTTTCCAGTGGCTGAACAATTTTTTCTGTGCTATTTTGCTGCGACTTTTCGTTGTCATTTTCATTGGAATCCATAATTTAATTATGGATATGCTTTTTAATTTTTAAATGATCTAAAAATTAATAAAATTTTAAAAATATTTATCGTAAATTTTTAAATTCAAGATATCGAAATTGTTCTGAACAATAAACATTTTTTTGCGAATATCTATTTAAATTAAATGAATATCCTATCATTTTTGTTCAACTTCTTAATAAAAAGGGAACGGAACAAAAATGAAAGGAATCAGACATATTTTGTGCTTGAAAAATTCAATCCATATTCCATACTTTTTTTATCGACGAATTTGATAAAAATGATAATAAATAATTAATTAGAAAATATTTTTATCATAAATTTTTGATTTAGCTTTGTTTCAATTTAAATCACAAAAAAAACGCAAAAATTGGGAATGTGGTCGAAATTAAAATTTAAAACGAAGAAACTTTTTTGGTCACCAACTATTAATAAAAAAACAAAAATTGAAAGCTATTTTTAAGCTTTTTTTAGTCGAATTTGTCAATGAAGCTGACTGAGTGACTATAAAATTGATAAACAAATGATTAATACTCGACAATGAGCTCAACAAAAGTTGGATTTTGCCTACACTTTAGTGGCCAAATGTTTGTTGATGGCTTGGCTTTTTACGAATAGAAAGAGAGAATATATGGGCTAATGATGAGGAGAGGCAGGGAAAAAGGGGAAGTAAAAAATTCGGCCATTTTGAATGGGAAATTCGGTGAGGAAGGAGGATATTTGGTCGCAACTCCGCAAAAGTTTGGTTTAAAAATATGAAAATGACAAAAATTAGGTTTTAAAGAAGCCGAATTTTTAGCATCATTTAAAAGAAATTGAGGATAAATTAATTTTGTATTAAATTTTTAGCTTCTTTTTTAAAAAATTGAAATTAAATTTTAATAAATTGTAAATTTGTCAATAAAAATAATTGACTGTGGAAGTGTATGTTCAGATTTGGCCTAAAAATAATTTTTAATATTCAAAATCTCATAATTTTGGCCAACAGCTGACCCCAAAAATTATAAATTCTTTCGCATTTAAGCCAAAAACATAATGAATGAGAAAAAAAGGCCTTAAAATATTTAGTTTCTTTAAATGATTGCCATCAATAAGTAAAATTGCCAATCAAACCCTCCCTCTACCTTCCACCGTTCAATTCCATTTTTCGAAAATGAACTGATAATAAAAAAAGGAAATATAAAAAATTGTGCGACATGCTCTTTCGTTTTCCCTTACGGACCAATAATTCTTCCCCCTTTTGGCCACGAAATGTCGCGAGAATGATGTACAGAACACAAAGAAAATTACAAATTATTAAAGCGATTGAAAATAGTCGGGGAAGAAATATTGAGATAGGCAAACAAAACAACGGACTTAGACTATGTTCCCTCGTCCAAAAATAATCAATCCCCAAAAATTGCACCATCTTCCCTCATCGCCTCGCCTATTATGTCTCGACACGGAATGTTCTCTATGTGTTGGGTCACTTTCCATTTCCATCATATGATGTAATTTTGGGGCCAAAACATATTGATTTTAGGAAGGAAAAACTTTCGGAAAGGGGACATACACAAAAATTTGCCAATATTTTAAAAAAATTCAGAACCCATAAAATTTTTCATTTGCTTATATATTTTATTCATTAATTTTTTGAGGTTTACTTTAAATATTGCACAAGCAAGCGAAAACAAAAAATTTCTTTTTAAAAAATTAAAAGATTAAAAAAATTGTGTTGACCAATTTCGGAAATTATAATTTTATTTTTGGTTGGTCTACGACAATATACAACCCAACTGGAAAAATAATTATTAAAATTTTTTTTTCCTTAAAAATTCTTTTAAATGTGCCTCAAAACAGAAATTACCAATATTTTAACAAAAAAAATTCAGAACCCATAAAATTTTTCGTTTCCTTAAATATTTTATTCAATATTTATTAGATTTATTTTAAATAATACTTGTGAAGGAAGAATAAAAATTTTCATTAAAAAGATTAAAAAATTTTATCGGCCAATTTCGGAAATTATAATTCGTCGACCATAGACACCCCAACTGAAAAAATAATAAATTTTAAAATTTTTTTATTAATTCTTCAAAATAAAATTAAAATATTGTTTTTAGAAATATTTCAATTTTTAAATTTTAAATAATAAAATCATCTGATAAAATTATGGAATTGCGCAGCGAAACCAATGATGAAAATGAGAAGAAAAAAGTCGGCTCTACCCCGAAACATCGAAAAGACGAAACATCGAATGGACGAAACATCGACAAGGGGAAAATGGGATGAAACATCGAATGGACGAAACTTCGACTAGTGGAAAATGGGACGAAACATCGAATAATAGAGGCCCTCGGGATTAAGCTGGATATAGGTGGATTAAGGGAGATTAAGCCCCGAAATGAATGGGAAATGGTCTGGAGGGCCAGTGGAAGGTTGGGGATGTGTGCCGAAGGCCCTAGGAGTGCCTGGGATTAAGAAGGATATAGGGGGATTAAGGAGGATTAAAGAGGATTAAGCCCCGAAATGGATAAGGAATGCCCCGGAAGGCCATGGGAATGTCGGGGAAGTGTAACAGAGGCCTGGAGACTGCGCGAGATTAAGCCGATTATAAGGGGATATACGTTGATTAAGGGGGATTAAGCCGGATTAAGCCACGAAATTGATTGGCGTGAGTCTTGGTTTGACTGTTTTGCTTCCGGCTTCTCGAGAATCCTATGTTCCGAACCCTTAACCCTAATCCCTAGCCCCTAACTAAGCTTAATCCGGCTTAATCCCTCTATATCCATCTTAATCCCTCTATATCTGGCTATATCCCGCATGCTCCGAACCCCTAAACCCCTAGATCCCATGCCGCCCCTAACCATAACCCTAATCCCTAGCCCCTAACTAAGCTTAATCCGGCTTAATCCACGTATATCCTCCTAAATTCGGCTATATCCCGCGCATTCTCAGTCACTTCTCCGACCTTCCCGTGGCATTCCGGGACATTTCCCATCAATTTCAGGGCTTAATCCGACTTAATCCCCCCATACCCACCTTAATCCCCCTATATCAGGATGTATCCCACGCAATCCTCATAATCCCCCTATATCCGTCTATATCCCGCACACCTCTTTTTGACTTCCGCGCACCCCGGGATTGCCTAAAATTAAAATTCGATGTTTCGTCCCTTTTTCCACTTTTCGATGTTTCGTCCATTCGATGTTTCGGCGATTTTCCCCCTATCGATGTTTCGTCTTTTTTTTCACAGGAAATTAGGAATTATAATTTTTATTATTTGGCACGATACCCAAAAGAAGAAAAACATTGGAAGGAAGGAAGATGGACAGAGCAAAATTGAAAAAGCTAAATTATCGAATTCTGTGATAATCATAGACATATAAAGTTTCGATAATCGATAAATGTTGTTGAAATTATTTTATGCAAATTTTTATCGTATATTTTAATCGAAATATTTTCATTGTTCATTAATTTGCTAATTTATTTTTACATATTGAATTTTTATTTCTAACTTGTTGAGAAATTAAAAAAAAAACTGCTGATGGAAAAAGAAGAAACATTAAAACACCAAAATGGCACAATTATTAATGGTACCATAGCTCAACAATCATCATCTATTGAAATTGCAAAAAATTGCGCAGCAGAAAGGGAAGACTGCCAACAACATCTTGATGAATTTGACATTGACGCGGTCATTCATAATTTGGCCAAGGCCCTTGAGGATCCAAATTCAACAAATCTTCCACATTATATTAACGCTTTTGCTGAGTTAAAAAAGTTTGTGGATGAAAGGGACAGAAAAATTTACTGCATTCCAATTTTACATATTAATAAGTTTTGCAAAATTATATAGTCAAGCAGGCTGGTGAAAGATTACAAAATAAAAGGAGAATAGTCAACTGGGCGACGGCTTTGTAGCTCTTTAAGGGCTAAACCGATATTGATGATTTTGGTATCAAATTAAAGAGCGCACTTCTGATTATCGATTGTTATAAAATTTATTTATCTTTTGATTCAGAATTAGCAGAGTTTTATAATTAAAAAACCACTAAATATGACTACTATTATAAATTTGCGAATTTTTCACAGTTTTTGAACACAATTCTACCAAATCTGAACAAAACTAAATAGCAAATAATGTACTCTTTAATTTGATGCCAAAAGCCAAAACCATCAATATCGATTTAGCCCTTAATCTTAATTAGCTATAAACGTCGTCGCTCAGTTGACAATATCCTCTTTAGTGTATAGTTGAATAATTTAAAGGTTATCATCTACCTTATCTCTAACCTTAACCCTAATCAAAAAATCTAGTATAGAAACCAAAATTCCAGTATGAAAATCCATAGCGAATTAATTATTCAAAATTGTCTAATTTTTGTTCCATTTTTAAGGCTCTTTTCAAAGCTTGGTGTTGTCTTTTCGTTTGTGGAGACTGATTTGCGCAATAAGCACACAATTTTGGCGCAATTAATTGGCCAAGACCCACAAACATATGCCACAATTGAGGGAATGATCTATGCGGAATGTTTTGACGGGAATGTGCCATCCCAAAATGGATGTACTATTTCCGCTGAACCAAAACAACCAAAAGCAGTCGGTTCAAGAACACTGCTTCGATTACATAGGTTTATATTTTCGAGAAAAATTTTTTTGCCGGGAGATTTGGGTTCTTTTGCCGAGAAATCAGTTGTTTGAATATCACTTTTTAGTACTTGATCGTATACCTAAAAACCTTATACCCATTTTATAGAGTTCATCAATAGGCATTGATAGATGTATAATTTGTCATGATTTGGCCAAAATTCAAAGTGTTAAACCGTTTAAACCCTATTTTAGTTTTTGCTTTATAACTCATTTAGTTTTGAACCAAATCTCGATAAAATATATATCAATCGACGTGCATCGATGCGCTCTATAAAATGTGAGTAAGCTTTGGCGGTCTAAAATCAAGTACTAACAAGTTATTACACTTTCGTTTTTCGGTAAAATAATCCGATTTCTCAGCAAAAGAACCCAAACCTCTGGGCAAAAAACCGCACTCTTCATATTAAAATAAAATGAATATTTTTCCATATAAGGTCATTGGCATTTCTCGTCCGTTTTGTTGAGCTGGTCCAAAAACCACCTTCACCCACCGAATCCACTTCGAATTTATTTCGAATGGCATATGCCGAAACACTCAGCAAACATCATACTTGGTTCGGAAATTTTACAAAAATTAGTTCAAATTTGGTAAAATTGCAAAAATTTCTAAGGATTAGGGTTGCAAACTTTATTCTCTAAAATATTATATCCCCAATGGATACGAATTTTTTGCATCAAAATATGACTTTTAATAAATCAGAAATCGGTATTCGACTCTACATATCGTATATCAATTTGTAGATCTATCTCGTCGAGATGCATAGAATGGTATATAAAATGTCATGTTTTGGCCCGAAATTAAAATGTTTAAAATTAAAACCGAATACTGGAAATATGGTTTAAATGGTTTAACTCACTAAAGTTTCGATTTCAACAAAGAAAAATGCTTATGTCAAAAGACGCGTCTCGGTGAGATCTACAAATTGTTACAATATTTTAGGGCCTAAAACTGTCTCTAATTTATATTAGAAATCAAAACTATTTTTGGATAAAAAATTAGTATCCTTATTTTTATTAGGTATATCCGTGCTTCAGTTCAATGCGCATCGGCAATGGTCCCAAATCGGGCGCAACTCATCAAAATAATGTTTGACATAAATGAAACCGCAAATGCTGAAGAATCGAATGTGGTGTTCGGTTGTAATGAAAAGCAACAAAAAATTGACCAAATTGCTGAACGATTTTTGGAGGTTAATTTTTTTGAATTTTTAACAAAATATTTATTATGCTAATTTCTTCGCAGATGACTCGAATGGCCTATGATCGAGTTGAAAAATTTTATGGACAACATGGCCTTCTCGATTTGCCTTAGAAATTTTTGTGTTTTGCTGCCATTTTAAATGAATATAAATAATCAAAGAAGAAATTTTGACCAGACATTTTCATGCTTTTAATCAGCATTTTCATAATTTTTATATATTATCCTGTGCCTTTATCCATTTAACATTTTGTATTTTTGCATTTTTAAAATGAAATTTTGATGCAATTTTCAGTATAGATTATAGAATTATAAATAACTCAATAAATACATTGATGACTAACAATCAAAGGAATTAAATAAGAAAATATTTTTTACTGATAAATTTTTTTACCGACAAAAACAATTTTTGACATCTAATAAATCAGAAAAAAAGTTTTAGACCCTACAATACCAATTTGTCATCGAGGCCCATCGATAGGTATATAAATTGTCATGATTTGGGCCCAAAATAAAGCGTTTAACAGTATAAACCAGATATCCAATTTTTGGTTTTAAACACTAGTTTTGGAACCAAAATCTGACATTTTATATATATCATATCTACAAATACAAATTGGTATAAAACAGGTTATTGATTTATTAGAAATCAAAAATATATATTGTCTGCAAAAAATAGTAACGCTTCAAGATAGTAGGAACATGAATCAAGGCAGAATTACTGTAAATTAAATAGAATCCATACAATTAATTCTTTGCCATTTTCCATAAAAATGGGCCATAAAATTGGTGATTCAACAAATTCCATCGTTATTAAAATTATAAATTTGGCCAAATTTACACGTAAAGAATTTTCTACTCTGTGCCCATATGATTCAGAGCTCCATCCAATTTATGAATTATTCATTTCAATGAATTTTGAAGGAATTTGTTGGCTGATTTTGACACCAAAAGCCGTCAATTCATTGTCAGTCATTCCAAAATTAAATATTCTACGTCAATAAAATCGGGAAAAGGCAAAAGGATTGGCCAAAAATGTCATTGGCTAAAATTTTTTTTCCAAAATAAATTTTTTATCAAATTCCTCATCAGCAGCCCTAAATGGAATGTTCGATATGTTTTTCAGTTATTTTCATTCTTATTTAGCCATCCTCATCAATATAACAAAATCAATCGACTGTCATCATCATCAATAAAAAAGGGCAATAGGGAGGGGTGGCTGGCCCGCTATTCTCACTTCCTTTTTCCAACCATTTCCCTCCTCTTCATCTTCATTCGCCCAAATGTGCGCCCCCGGTCGTTTCGTCTAAGTAACGGGAACTTTTGGATCCTTTTGTCTCGTGCGCCCCATTCCCCCACTGGTTAGCCGACACCGACATTTTCGGACGAAATGGTCTGGCAACGATGGTGGTAAAGCGGTTATGGCATTGTTTATAGCATTTTATTAAGGCATAAAATTAGCTACAAAATGACATCAAAAGCATTGGCTATTGTTGAGAATTCACCGAGTTATGGCCAAAAAATGGCCAGAAATACAATTTTAATTAAACAAGCGATTTTGTGGCCATAACTCGGTGAATATTCAACATTGGCCAATGCTTTTGATATAATTTTATAGCTAATTTTATTGCCTAATAAAATTGTATAAACAATGCCACAGCAGTTTTACCATCTTCGGCACGATACCCGTTTCGTCCGCAAATGTCGTAAATACGCCAAAATTCCTCTATTTTTCCAGCCATTTCCCTCCCCTTCATTCCTCGATGACATTTCCTCCTTATTTCCCAATTCCGTTGGCGCACCCTCATCATCACCAAAATGGAATTGGAAATTGGGAGGGAATGAATGAGGCGATGAGGGAGCGCATTTTGGTGTGGTGCTGTTTTGCCTTTGGCGCTGACTAATCGACTTCCCCCTTTTCTCCACATTTGCCTTTTCCCTTCCTCTCTTCTTTTATTTTTGTCCCATTTGTGCTCCACTCTATTCGCCATTTTTTTTTAATCATTTCCCATTCTCAGCCCGCCGTCAGCCAAAATCCCTGAAGGGCGCATTTTTGCTGCTTTTTAGAGCCGTTTTTTAAATGATGAATTCGATTTTATATATGGCATAGAATTTTTTGCCTGAGGTTAATTCTGCGAATTGCCTTTGAATTGTTAATATAAAATTTTGCCTAAAAATAAAAAACGCTCAGCAGCAGTTAATATTCGCGCATTCACCTGCTGGCTGTATACAAAATGAAAGATTTTATGGTATTAAATTTTTACTGCGAATTCCTTTCAAATTATATTAATTTGCCTAAAGGCAGATTGTATCCACTTCCACTGCCATTCCTTAAAAAAGCCATCAGCCTTAGCCGTTTCTGATGATGAATTCCTTTAATCATCCATTGGAACATTGTTATATTCTCGAATTTTTCATTTATAGCACCGGCAGATTTTGCCTTTAGGCTAATTTTAAGAATTCGCTTTTTATGAATTTTAAATATGGCCTAAAGGCAGAGTTAGCCTTTTAATGTTCGCACACATTCTCATCTTTGGCTCCTCTATAATAAAGGATTTTACCATTTATTAATTCTTAAATTAATGGGCTTTTTTCTATACAACGGCGCATATTAACTAGCTTAGAATTTTTGCCTAAAGGCTAATTCGCGAATTCCTACGAATAAATGGTATAAAGACATAGAGATTGTTTTTATAATCGCTGTATTTGTCTCATTAGATAATTTTCCACATTTTTTTCTTTTCATTATGATGATGATGTCCAAATGAAATTTTTTTGATTATTTTAATTAAGGAATTGATGGGTTATTTTCTATCCAAATTGACATTTCCCGAAAAAGTAGACTAACTAAGCTCCTTTTATTAATCTAACATATAGATTAATTTTCCCACTTCTTTTCCTCTTCATTTTTTAATCCTCTAATACTCCAAAATATATGTAAGAGGCCCCTAAAATCTTTCTAATCATTCAAGAATCGACACGGAATTTGGGAGTGGAATTTATTTTTGCTTTCAGCCGCCTCCTCAAACAACTTCATTTAAAGAAGAATATTTATTGAGCAAATAAAAAAGATAAAAATTTAGTAAATTTATTCCATTTCAATCACTGATAAAATAAATAGATAAATTGTGAATTTAAAATATAAATTTTTGATGGAAATGGCCGAACAACAACAAAATCGTTTCTCCACAAATTCCTTCAAATCACAGCAATCCATCGAAGTTAACAATGAATTGCTTTCGGCACCAACCCAAAATGCAATGCCGCCGGCATCGGAGGAGGAGGAGGCAAGGGAACCGGAACCGGATGATATTGTTCAAGAGGAGGATTTGCAGAGTGAGGTACGGTGGAAATACTGGGACACATTCAATCGGGCGATGCCGCTTATAACACACTAAGGACGAAACCGATATACATGATTTTGGTGTCAAATTAAAGAGCTCACTTCTCTGGCTATCAATTGATATAAGATATATTTGGTTTGGTTCAGTAATAGCAGAATTGTACTTAAAAAACAATTAAAAAAGACTATAATTTGCAAATTTTTAAAAGTTTTTTAAGTACAATTCTTTTAATTCTGAACCAAACCAAATATTTATTATATCAATCGATAACCAGAAGTGAGCGCTTTAATTTGATACCAAAATCATGTATACCAGTTTCGTCCTTAATAAGTTATTAGCGGCGTCGCTAAATTGAGCCGTTGCCAATTTGTAGCATACTGGGAAATTGTAAATATTTTTGTAAATTTATTGGGACAATTATGAAAATTTTATTGGAAAAATTTCGAAGCTTTCTTTTTGAGAATTGAGAGTTTAACAAATTTTAAATTAATTATACCAATTAATTTTTATTCCCACTTATCAAGGTGGATTGTTCGGGTGGAGAAAGCCAATTGAAGCGAAATTCAATGGGCTCTGGCTCAATTACACGCGGTAAACATAATTCTTATTAATAATTATTAAAATTTTTAATTTACCAGTCACCATGAATTTGAGCCGCCAGCCCAGCGAACAGCAACAACAATATCGGCCATTTACAGTGGAGGAAGTACAGAAAATGGATGTGGATGAAGTTTGCCAATATGAATGGGAGGAACAGCAGCAGGAGGAAGAAGAGGAAGAAGAAGAACCAGCAGAGGGAAAAGAAGAAGCAGCAGATGAGAAGGAAACCCATCAACCAATGCAAAATTCGGTGCCACAAGAACAAGAGGTTAATTTTAAATAAAAATAATAATTGACTATTTTATATTATTATATTTTGTAAAGCATTGAAAAAAATAAAAATTTACATAAATTTCCATAAAAATTTAAACTCATAAGATTTTATTTTTAAACTAAATATATTTAAAAAATATTTTTGCTCTTAATAAAAAGATTCTAAGAAAAAGATCAAATTTTAATAAAAAGTATTCACCGGAAAAATTAAAAAAAATTAATTGATCGAATTGAAAAAAAAAAATAATTTTAAAGATATATTTTAATTAGAAATTTTTACAATTAATTTAAGACTCGTCCAATTTCGAATGATTCCATGGAAAATGAGGACAACAAAATTGTTAGCCAACCACAGGCGGCTTCTCGTCCTGCCTCATTGCTCTCCGCCAATGGCCAACAATATCGCCACCCTCAATCAATGGAACAACAACAGCAACAACAAAAAGCGGTGGCCACGGAAAGTCCAAATGTTGAGGAGAAAGTTTTGGCTCAAATTCGTGCAAGAAGTGAGGAAATATTATTTAGAAATATATTAAATTTATTTTGTAGACAATGTCAAAAATTTGATTGCCAAATTCAATACGGCCACAGTGGGTGATGAGACCAAGGAGAATGGAAGCAATATTGGTGGGGACAAACAGCAGAAATCAGCCGCAGGTAAATTTTATTTATTTTTGTTAATTTTATAAAATTAATTTTCGACAAAAAAAAATTAATTTATTTTGTGAAACAAATTTTAATTTAATTTTTTAAAATAATTTTCCGTATAAATGGAAATTAAATTTTTTAAAAAATTCAAAAAATGCCCTAAAAAGTTAATCCTTTTTTAATATTCAATATTTTTATTTAAATATTTTAATTAATTTTTCCCACTTTTTTGAAGAGAATGGCGGCGGTGCGGTCAACATCAAAGCAATGCGCCAAAAATTTGGCCAACAATGAAATGAATGGAATCCGCCGATGAGAATTTTGACTGTTGAAATGAAGGAGAAAAATGCGCTGAATTGTGCCTGCTAATTAATTATTTTTGCCAAAAGAATATTTTTAAATTTATCCAAACATATCCAGAAATTGATCAGTTGCTTAGAAACAAAACATTCCTAATTATTACACTTTATTCCAAATTATTATATTTTTAAATTCCTCTGTTTCCTTTCCTCCCTCTATTTTTGAAATAAACGCATGAACATATCAATTGAATACTTAATTATTTGTTTAATAAATTTAATATAAATAATTTTATCCCATTAAAAAAAGGAAAAAGAAATTTTTAATAAGGCGATACTGTCAGTTGAGGACTGCTGATAGACTGGGATCTTATTAGTTGGAAGCATATCCTAAATATGATCATCATATTTGTTAGAATTAGGTGAAAAATCAACATAAAATTAAACCATATATTTCAAATCGTACGATATGCTAAATAATACAAATACTGTCATATGATTTCACTAAATTGAATTAATTTATAATATTATGATGCGATCTAATATACTAATCCGCAATAAATGCAGCTTTGAAATTTTTTCCTTTGGCGTTTTGTTTTAAAATCCAAAAATAAATGAAATAGTTAAGGAATAAAGAAAAGAGCTTTTAAATACAAAATATAAAGAAATAAAGAAAAAGTAAATATTTTAGAATGAAAGCAATAATTAAATTGAGAAAAATAATTATTTTAATGAAATAGTCGAGAATTATTAAAAAAATGTAAATATTTGCCAAATTTTGTAAATAATTGTAAAATGCTAAGAAAATATTGAGATAATTATTTTGAACCAATTGGAGCGGCCGGGAGCCGCGTAGCGGCGACCGGGCGCTCCTTTAAGCAATTAAATCATTGGAATAATGTATTAGATAATAGCAAATTCGGGAATAGGTTAAAATAGTTTGGATCATGTGCTAAATGGATTTATTAATTAAATAAGATAATACTTAAATATCGAAATGAGTTAAAAGATGATAATTTAAGAAGCAATGGGAGCGGCCGGGAGCCGCGCAGCGGCGACCGGGCGCTCCTTTAAGCAATTAAATTTTTGGAATAATGCAAAAGTAAACCCGGGAATAGGTTAAAATAGTTTGGATCAAGTGGTAGAGGATTTGTGAATTAAATATGATAATACTTAATTAATATTTATCGAGATTTGATTTAAAAAGCCCAAAATTAATATATAAATGAGGAAATGAGTTAAAAATGCTATGAATGAGTTCATGAATGAAGTATAAGCACCGGAAATAATCGATAATGATGGGTAAAAAATTGAGAATAGCCGAGAATGAAAATTAAAAAATCAAGGATGGTCGAGAATGAAAGTTAAAAAGTTGGAAACGGTTGAGAATGAAGGGTATGAAGCCGGGAATAGTCGAGAATGAAGGGTATGAAGCCGGGAATAGTCGAGAATGAAGGGTATGAAGCCGGGAATAGTCGAGAATGAAGGGTATGAAGCCGGGAATAGTCGAGAATAAAAGGTATAAAGCCGGGAATGGCCGAGAATGAAGGGTAGAAAGCTGGGAATGATCGAGATTGAAGGGTATGAAGCCGGGAATAGTCGAGAATGAAGGGTATGAAGCCGGGAATAGTCGAGAATGAAGGGTATGAAGCCGGGAATAGTCGAGAATGAAGGGTATGAAGCCGGGAATAGTCGAGAATAAAAGGTATAAAGCCGGGAATGGCCGAGAATGAAGGGTAAAAAGTAGGGAATTGTCGAGAATGAAGGGTATGAAGCCGGGAATAGTCGAGAATGAAGGGTATGAAGCCGGGAATAGTCGAGAATGAAGGGTATGAAGCCGGGAATAGTCGAGAATAAAAGGTATAAAGCCTGGAATGATCGAGAATGAAAGGTATAAAGCCTGGAATGGCCGAGAATGAAGGGTAAAAAGTAGGGAATTGTCGAGAATGAAAGGTATAAAGCCGGGAATGGCCGAGAATGAAGGGTAAAAAGTAGGGAATTGTCGAGAATGAAGGGTATGAAGCCGGGAATAGTCGAGAATGAAGGGTATGAAGCCGGGAATAGTCGAGAATAAAAGGTATAAAGCCTGGAATGATCGAGAATGAAAGGTATAAAGCCTGGAATGGCCGAGAATGAAGGGTAAAAAGTAGGGAATTGTCGAGAATGAAGGGTAAAAAGTAGGGAATTGTCGAGAATGAAAGGTATAAAGCCGGGAATGGCCGAGAATGAAGGGTAAAAAGTAGGGAATTGTCGAGAATGAAAGGTATAAAGCCGGGAATGGCCGAGAATGAAGGGTAAAAGGGAGGGAATGGTCGAGAATGAAAGGTATAAAGCCTGGAATGGTCGAGAATGAAGGGTAAAAAGTAAGGAGTGATCGAGAATGAAAGTCAAAAATTCGGAAATGCTCGAGAATAAATAGAATAGTGCCGAGAATGATCGAGAATTTTTGGATTGAATTAAGGGGAAATTGAATAATGAATGAATAGAACTATAAATAATGAATTAAAGATATAGATGGAGATGATGATAATTAACATTGATTAATCAAGCGAACGAAGGGAATTTGTTTTTTATTTTTTTTCATTTAAATAAAACTGAAACTGAGAATTTTACTTTCCATCATTTTAATTTTAAAACGTTTTGACGAGCGCTGGGATGCCGCGCAGCGGCATCCCAGCGCTCGTAATATTCTATATAATCATCGTATAAATTTGTTTACAATTAAAATGAGATAAAAGTGAACTCCCCTTTCGAAATAAAATAAGCATTCGCAAAGGAAAATATCCTTTCATTCTGGCAAAAGTGAATAATAAAAATGGACAATGAAATAATCTAATCCTTCTTATAATGGAAAGAAATCTTTTTGCATTTGATGCCCTACCAATGAAAAATTTGCTGCCAACTTTAAATAAACTTGTTTATATAAAATTGACAATGGAAAAATGACGAATCCTTCTTATAATGGAAATAAATCTGTTTTGAATTTGGTGTTCTACCAATGAAAAATTTGCAGTTTTGCCAACTGCTGCTGACCCAGTCAATTTGTTTGCTGTATATAAATCCTAAATCTGGGAAATGTTTTTTCATTTTTTTTTTAAAATTTTTTTTCATCAATTTCTCATTCCCCGCCTGTTGCCCTTCCACTTCCACTCCAATATTTACGGAAAATATTTTTTTGCTGCCAAAATAGTTTTTGTCTTATAATAAATCAGAAAACGATGTAGACCCTAAATTTATTAAAATTTTATAGATCTCAAAGAGACGTAGCGATTGGTATATAATTTGTTATGGTTTGACTCAAAATTAAAAGGTATTAAACCATTTAAACCATTTTTCCAATTTTTAGTTTAAAACTCTAATTTTAGCCCAAACCATGACAAATTATATACCATTCCATGCGTCTCGATGAGATCAAAATAATGTGAGGTTTGTTGTGCCTAATTTAAGATTGGCTATCAAAAACTGTTTTAGTGAAAAAAAGCATTTTTAATGGCAAAAAAATTAGTAATTAAAATTTTAATATCTTTTTGATTTACAGATTCAAAATAAATAATAAATTAAATCATTGCTTAATTTTCTCCAAATATAATGGTGCGCTACGAAGAGAATTTGGGCAACCACATTCGCATTGCCTTTGGGCATACTCAACCAATTGGCATTTTTTTGTCTGTCTTTGATGATCGCCTGAAATGCCATCCTTCTTCGGATTCTGAAGAAATGAAGAAAGTGACCGAACAAATTGGGCCAGGCGACGGTGAAGGCGGCTACTTTGATTTACATACAGGTAGAAAATAATTCGAAAAAAATTATATCATTTATATTGGGAAAAATATGAAAATTAACAAAATTAGAACAAAATTTGGCGCTGCTTTTAAATAATATATAATAGGAATTAGAGGAAAAATAACATTTTGATTAATAATTAATTATAAAAGTGAATAAAAAAAATTATAAATGTTAAAAATTTTGTTTTTCCTCATCTTTATTGAATAAATATTTTATTTTTGTTCATATACTGAAGGAAAATCGCTTTTAAATAATACGGAAAAAATTGGAAAATTTACATTCATTTCAATAATTAAAGGCCCTGGTGGTTATGGCCAACGAGTGACGAAGGAAACAATTTGTGTGTATCTGGCCCGCTATGGAGTTCCTGATGAACGCATCAAAGAACTGATGGAATTGCCGGTGTGGACCAATGCGGATGCCGAAGCTCACTTCACCAGAATGGGCATGAAATATTCAGCCGCAACAGAACAATTTATTGATCTTGGCCCACTGGCTGGGTGATTTATTTTTGGAAATTATTTTAAATGCCACTAAAAATTTCTCTTCTAAATGGCACTAAAAATGTTTTTTTTTGCCACTAAAACAGTTTTTGGCTTCTAGTGAATCAGAAACCGGTTTTAGATTAGATCCCACAAACCATTAATATTTTATAGATCTCATCGAGACAAATCGATTGGTATATAATTTGTCATGGTTTGGTCAAAGCTAATGGGTATTTAAACGTTTAAACCATTTTTTCCCTTTTTGACTTTAAACTTTTAATTTAGGCCGAAACTCGCCATAATATATACCAATCGATGCGTCTCGATGAGATCTACAAAATGGTATAGGTTTGTGGGATCTAAAACCGGTTTCTGATTCACTAGAAATCAAGAAAAATTTTTAGTGTCAAAAAAAGCATTTTTAGTGGTATTTAGTGAAATTTTATTGGCAAAAAAATAGTAACCTTAATTTTTTTGTAAATATTTTATTAATAAGAATAAAAAGAATATCCGAATTTTAAGTAGCATATATCGTTGGGAATTTTGGTTAAAAGAAAATATTTCCAGATGCGCAGGAAATAGTCAGGCCGAGAAAAAGGGAATGTACTGCGCGTACACAATGGCTAAGAAAAAGCTTCACTTAATCAATGTGGACCCGATGACAGGCCTGGTTCAATCAATGCATGAATTTGGGGGAACTTCTGCTGCCGCATCCAACACTGTTCCTGCTGCTGCTGGACCTGAAACTCGTTGTGCTCATTGTAAGAAGAAGACAATGCGTCGTTGCAGCAAATGTTATCGGAACGAACAGAACCCAGTTGGTTTAATCAATTTCCTTTTTTAATAAATTAAGGTGACATTTACTTTGGAAAAAAATATAAAATACAATTTAGCAATATAAGGCTAGTTTTTATTTTTAATTTTTTCGTGATTGATCTTGGACCCCTAAATCTTATACCCATTTTATAGAGCTCATTGAGACGCATCGATTGATGTATGGTTTGTCGTGGTTTAGCCAAAATTCAAAGTATTAAATCGTTTAAACCATATTTTGATTTTTGGTTTAACTCTTTTGGTTTTGAACCAAATCCCTACAAAATATATATCAATCGACGCGTCTCGATGAGAGCTATATAAAATGGAAACGAGGTTTGTTGGCCTAGGATAAAGCATGAAAAAGTTATCCATTAAGAACTGGTTTCTGGGCAAAAAAATTAGTACCCCCAATTTAATTCAAAAGAAAGAGAAATTGATTATCTTTTTCTTGAACGAAATAAACAATAAAAAATCCTAAATTTAACGGTCTTATATTATATGAAAAATTCTATAAAAAGGGGAAATATAAAAAAACCTTGAAAATGGTCAATTTCAACTATAAAACATAATCAAATTACCTAGGAATTAATGTCAGCTTTAATTAAATTATAATTTTAAAAATATCAAATTTAAATAAGGTGTTCTATTGCTCGAAAGAATGCTAGCAAGCCGATTTGCCAAATCACAAAGCTGCCTGTTCTCAGCAGAAGTAGAATGGAATGGAGGAAACATGGATTATATCGCTAAAATTCACATTTTTCACATTTTTAATGTGATCGCAATAATAAAATTGTTTTTTCCCTACTAAAAAATCCTGAAAATTATATTTTCTTTTATCGTTGATAAAAAGAATTAAATTGTGTAAAATACAAAGGAAGGATGTGTAAAAAGGGTAATTTGTGATTTAAAAATAATTATAGAAATTCATTGATTCCCAATTTTTCCGCTTTCAATTCGTTTCGCTTTTTTCCAGCTTCATTTCGTTCTCTCTTAATCATTTCCTTTCGAGAATAGGCCCATTCAACTTGGCATAGTCAATTTGAACTGAGACAGCGTAGGAACGATTTTGGACTACTTTATTTTACAATATTCTATTTCTCTAAATTTTTATAGCTCGAATGAGCATTGTAAGTTTGGCCCGTATTGTTCTGGGTTAACAACAAACAACATGGAATGGATGAGACCGATGAAAATGATAAAAAGCTTGTGTCCGCCTTGACCAATGAACTCAAATCAGTGGCAATGATGGCACAAAATAAGGCACGGGAATATGTTTTTCAACGGGCCCGTCGGCTGCGCAATAATCCAGCGGATGGCAGTGATTGGAAAAGTTATATTATAAACAAAACGATGGAAGGCAATGATGGCAGTTGCTGATGATGATGAAGAAAATGGCATACAAACAAATTGTTATTTTTATTCAATACATTTTTTCGGGTGCTGAAATAAATTTTGTGCATAAAAAAAATCAATTTCTCTAATAAATTGCTTTCAAATAAAATTTGGTATCCTCTTATATAGCAATGTGATTGGAAGCAGGGATGGGTTTGATGTCTAAAAAAATTATCAAAATTTCGAAGGGTCAAAAAATTTATCGAAAAAGAAAACGAAATTTCGGTCCCAAAAATGACCGAAAATAGATTCGAAACAAAAAAAATCGTACCCATCTCTGCTGCTTGGGAAATTATCCGAAAGCATTTTTGAAAGGTTCATAATAATTTTGGAATTTAGAATAATTACAAAAAGATATACCTAACCTAAATGATTAATCATAATTTGTATTAACATTTGTTTATTGTGTAGTGGTTGGTCCATTCCAAGTCCTCCAAAAGGACACTTTTACGCATAGTATTTTCTGAGGATTTGTAAAAAAATTTATTTGAACTGATGAGCCGACGGCTGAGACGATTATCAATTTAAATCGTCCGCTCACCTATTAGAATTCATAGAAAAAAATTTTTTAACAATTTAAAAAATTAAAATTTTGTTATCCTATGCAGAAAAGTGTCCTCTATTTTTTGGTAAAAATTAATTTTTTTTTTGAAAGTACCCAAAAATCCAACTCCTTCTTTCGTGAGCCGACCTCTGCCGACTACGCATTGGCTCGTTTCTGTTATTAAACGTAGCAAGCATTATTAGTGGTTAGGCCTTTGATCTCTCTCTCTCTCCTTCTCTTTGGGCTCATTAATTCTCATTTTCATTACTTTCCTTTTTATTGTTTTAATTTTGAAAGACGCGCGGGAAGCAAAGATGACTGACTCATAATAAATAACAACAATTAATTATTGTTAGTTATAATTTTTTGTAATTTTTTTTGTGATATTTTCTAACCAAATTCACTTTAAATAATCTCTTCTAATTAATTAAGAATTATTCCATTATATTTATTACAAATTTGGTTTGATAATTATGGGAAATTCAGTGCCGCGTATTCCGGTGCCAGTTGATCAAATCCAGCTGATCCCAGGCAATGTGCTCATTTATGTGGATGAGAAGAAAGCAAACGAGGCTCAAAGTCTTTCTAGGGGAGATGGTGGCACCTACTATCATAATCTAATTCGGGTGAGTAATGAATGAGAGATGATAATTTAATCGACGACCTGTGGCCGAAGCCTCATATTTGGCCGTTCATTCGCCGACTAAATCACAGTTTCTCTAAAATTAAATATATTTAATTAATAGTTACGAATGTCGAACTTGAAACTGAATTTGATTTTTCGGACATAATACAGAAATAAATAAATTATCCAATTTTTTCTCGTAATAATGTTTAATTTAGGTATAGATTCGTAATTAGGCTAGGATTTCGACTGGAAAAGGTTTTAAAATAATTTTCTAATATATTCTTTAAACTGATAAAAGTCGGTGAAATGAACAGTCTCGGCCAAATGAGCGTCGGTAAAATGGAGCCAACCGGTAATGAATGGATTGGATGGTCTAGGATAAACGAGAAAATAAAGTCCATCTATTCTTATCCAAATCCAATCATTTCAATTTCACACTAATTTCCACAGGGCCGAATTGTTCGAATCGGGCCAACTGCTTATCCAGGCGGACCAGCCGGTTTACCTCCCTGTCTAAAACCGGGAGATGAGGTTTAAATTTTGTAATTTGAGACTCAATTGCAGTTTAGCAGACAATTCGCAGTTCCAGTTACCTTTTAAAGATAATAAAAAATTCATCAAAATAAGCAAAATATTAAAAGAAAAGTGTGTACTATAGTATTCGTACACCGAGTTCATAGCACGTACGATATATCATTCGATTCCTCTCGTCGAGCTGAGTTCGAATCTGCAAAAATTTCTGCCGGAGGCCCCTAGAAAAAAAGTTACAGTATGCTGAAAAGTTAAAAAGTGAAGGATCCCATCCCCCCTATGGGTCGAAACTCGAAAAAATTTTGAAATTTTTTGTGGACAAATTATAGTTCAATCGACACGTCTCGATGAGCAGAGCACGAATCTGCCATTTGTTTCTCATAAAATCTTAAATAGCCCCATCCTTCTCCTTCCCATCAATTTCACTCTCGGATTTTCCAAATCCGAGTCGCTTCGCGACAATTGGTTGCTTTTTTAGCATACTGTAACTTTTTTTCTAGGGGCCTCCGGCAGAAAATTTTTACAGATTCGAACTCAGCTCGACGTGAGGAATCGAATGGTATATCGTACATGCTATGAGCTCGGTGTACGGATACTATAGCGACCCCCAAGGAAATGCCTACCTGCTAGCCATGATGCCTGAATCCTAGCAAGCATATTTAGAAATATAACCTAGTCTATCTAAACTCCATTCTACGATATCTAAAGACTAACAATATCCAAAAGGATTTAGCATTTACGTCAAAACTCAAAAGTACGCCATATATACCGTATATTCTCCTATAATAACCCAATGAGTAATTATTTTTCAACTCTTCAAAAATAGGGAAAATTTGTGGTTTAGTTCCTTAATTTATGGATATTTCTATTCAATTTATATCAGATTATATAGAGCTTTAGGGAACTAAGAAAATGCAATAAAATTTTTTTCTTGAAGTTCACCCTGTCAGGAGATATGAGCCCTCAAAATCGAGGGTGGGGAATTATTAGAGACAGGTATATTCAAAGAAAATTTACGGTAGGTCGTCTCGATACGACTCTGACTTAAACAGCTCAATTAAATTGCGAAAGGCACTAAACTCTGAAAGATCGACTAAACTGCAATTGAGCTCAATTTGAAAAAAAAAATCAAAAATAATGATGGCGCAGGTTTGGGTTCGTGCTCGAAAAGGGTACCCAATTGAGACTGGTGATGGCCACCGATTGTTTGTGTTCAACGAATGGGATGTGGCAATCAAGTTGGGTGTTGGGCAGAGGTCGAGCCAAAGTGCTGGGAATGGATCAAGTGGAGGATATTATTTGCCAAATTCACCGCCACCTTATGAGGAGAAGCCACGGATGAACTAACAATGAGGCTGAACGGTTTTCAAATGATCAAAAATCAGAGATAAATTCATATCATAATCAATCAAATATATTCAATTATTGCCTTGCCATATATGGTTTTTTAACTTTCCACATTCAAAATCACTTTAAAAATAAAGAAAGAAAAGATTGATAATTTTTTAAAAATATGTAGATATTGTGATAAAAGGTCAATAACAATAATTGTCCATTGTTTCGTTAATACAATTTCACTTTGGTTATTATTTTGGCCATCGCTCAACAATTAAGCAAGCAATTATCAAGACTATGCATTTTGAATCTTTTTTCTTCTATTAGAAGCCCATGGGCTTATGATTTTCAGAGTCTCTCTAGGTTGGGCTTCAATTAAAAGATGTAGCTAATAAATTTCAGAGACGGAAAATGTATGTACCGTAAATGCTCTATTAGTACCCCCTCTCTATTTGTACCCCCCTTTCTATTTGTACCTCCCCCCTCCTCCCAAAAAATTTTTTTTGTCAAAAATAACCAATTAGTAGAAATAACCAATTAGTAGAAATAACCAATTAGTAGGTAAAATTAAGCCGAAATAAGCATTTTTTTGTCTCAAAAATTTCAGAAAAATTCCCACCTCAGAGGGTCTCTGAAAATTAGTACCCCCGGGGGTACTAATAGAGTATTTACGGTAATATAAAATTATTCAATAAAATTTCCGATAATCGGAAGATGTTTTTAAGGATCAAAATCTTTTTTTACATATTTTTTGAAAAAAGTTTTTATAAATTATAACATCTTTACCATTCAAAACATCTTTATAGAGAATTAAAAAACAAAGATAGAAAAAAGGGTGGGCTTCTAATAGAAGAAATACGGTACTCTAAAACTCTAAAAATTATTTTATCTAATTTTCTTTAGAAATAATAAACAGCATATCCTCAAGAAATCCAAATTCTTTAAAATATTGACCAAAATTGTTGTAAGAGTGAAATTTGTTAAAATTAAGTACCGTAAATTTCCTATTAGAAGCCCATGGGCTTATAAATTTCGGAGCCTCTCTACGGTGGGAAAATTTTGGAATTTTTGAAAAATTAAAAATGCTTATTTCGGCTTAATTTCGTCTTTTTCGGTTTAATTTCACTTAAAAATTGGTTATTTGTAAAAAAAAAATTCAAAGGAGGGGTGGGCTTCTAATAGGAATTTACGGTATATGTTGTAGGAATAGTTGAAAAGTTGAAATTTACACACTATTTCGCCGAAGAAGCAGAGTACAAACCTAACCCTAGACCCTAGCCCTTAACCCTAAACCCCTAGTTAGTTTTTCGAAATTCGAACTTTCTCTAATTCTCTGACAAAATTAGTGTATAAATTTCAACTTTTCCTGAATTCAACTTTTCCTACGACATATATATTATTTATAATTTTGTTTCCTCTATAAAAAAAGCAAAATTCGAAAATGGAATATTTTACCAAAAAATGTTTTTAAAAATCCAATTAAAAATGAATATATATAGGAATTAGGAATTACAACAGAAGATAAAAATGGGCGTTGCTAAATGTTTTTTTGCACAATATTTTTGAATTTAAATTTAAAAAGCCCGTCATCAACGAATTCCAATTCCAATACTCTTGTTTATCAAAATTTCCTTCAATGTCCAATATCAATCATTTCTCATTTATGAAAAGGAATTGGTGTATTTTTCTCTTTGATAACCATTACAAAAATCGTTTCCGCTTTATGATTATCCTCCACATTCTTCGTATATTTAATCACTTTATCTTCTAGCCCTAAATTAAATAAAGAAAAAAATTTACGTATAAAAATTATTGCCAGTGGTTTTTTTATGGTAATTTCTAATTTGGCAACCTTCTCATATCAGCAAGATCCGAGTAACCCAACTTCATGCCGTTTATAATAACGACCCAAAGACTGCCAATTTTGATGATTTTAATGTGAAAATTAAGACAAACTATTTTTTATCTAATTATTTCATTTATTTATATTAATTCAAAATTTCTGGAGTTATGCTCAACTAAAAACGGAGACCCTCCAGATAAGGCTTTTTAGAATAGGAAGAGGGCTTCTATTAGAGAGAGGGCGTTTATTTTTCAGAGACTTTCAAAAGGGCAAAAATTCATATTTTTAATTTTTCCATCTCAAAAATCGTCAAATGGGGCCATTATTGGAAGGGGGTGGATATTATTGGAAGGAGATGACTGTTATTTTTCAAACCTTCTAATATAATATACTATTTGAGTGGGGTCTTCTACTACTAATAGACGACTATAGTGGCATATATTATATATACTCTTATTTTGAAAATCATCTAAATTAATTCAGTATTTGTTGAATTATTATAAACGGTGACAAGTTGGTTCAATTTATCAGTTCAGAGAGGCCCCCACAAATTTTATTGCAATTAAATAATTCTCACATTTGTGGATATTTTCCATTTGTTCTTTTCTAGCCATCAACACTGCAATAGCTTCTTTATTTTGTATGTCATTTCCAATATGATGGGAATAATTCAGCGATTCCTTTTTAATAAATAGTTCATAAAATTTGGCAGCTTCATCAAAAATCTTGGCAACGGTTGACATTTTCATTATCAAATTGTTTCGACTTTTATCCGAGTGCGTATAATATTGATTGATTGCGACACCAAAAATGTCCATCATTTCGGCAATGTATTTATTGCCGGGTCCATCCAAAATTTGCATATGAGCAATGCCCAGTTGTTTATTAAGTTGCTTCGTTTTTGGCAATTCCCTATGAAATTTGGTTTTTAGGGCAGACAGTTTGGCAAACATTTCCAAAGCAATATGGGTCGCGTTTGCTCTAAAATTGAAAGAATATTTGGCATTAATTAATTTTCTTTATTCATATCATTGTACATAATTCCTTTCAGTAAAGCATTTTGATTATAAAAATAATTAATGAAAAACATAATTGGATACGAATTTTATCGCCAAAAAAGAAAGCCAAATTTTGGTCTATTTTTTCCACTTTTTTGATAATTTTTTGCCTTTTTTTAATCAAATCCATTAAAGTCTTGAATTACTTAATTAATTACAATCACAACAAGGGCCAAATAATTTGAACGGATTAAAAATAATTTAGTAAGTAAACAAAGATACCACCACCCAATCTATACTAAAACTAAATAGATATTTGGAAGTTCCGCAACTTTTCAAACTTACAATTTGATAATTTCTTTCTGCGAATTTACTGGGAATTGTTTGAATGTGGCTCTTAAATTTAGCCATTCCTCTTTTTGCTGATCTTTCGCACCATTTTCTCCATAAAGTTCTTTGGAAAATTCTAATTCCAATTTTTTCTTCAGCAAATTTAATGACGCTAAATCCTCCTTTTCCATGACATCAGTATCATTTTCCATTTGTAAGGAATGCTTTGGAACAGCGTTGATCGGTTGAATCGGAGCACGGTAGACGCCATTCAGTGGCTCAATCGTTTTCAGTCCTTTTGCCACTGGCAAAACACTTCTGCTTCTTCCCAATGAATTTATGTGGCCAACCACATGAAGAGGAGCAGCACCATTTGGGGAAGAATTGGCTAATTGGCTTCTAATACCGGAGTTGGCGACATTATTCATTGAAGCTGGCGGCAAATTTTGTTGTTAAAATTTATATAAATTTGTTTTCGATGATTTTCTATTCACTATTCATATTATAAATCATATTTTTAATCGCATGGCTACGAATTTTACAGCCTCCTATGAAACTTTTTTGGTAATAATTCTACGTTTTTTAATAACTGGGCCTATCTTTTGGCTTTTCATACAACAAAGAGGTAACCGATTTGGGAAGGGGGTATACTATTTGAAAATTATAAATGTGCTTAAAATGGCTTTTTTAATTTTCGAATGTTGAAAAAATATGCAAAATAAGCTAGTTCTCTTTGAAAACACGGTTAACTCAAAGGCATTCAACTTTTTTAATGAATTTAAATTTTTTAAGTCGTATTAAGCTTTGAAACGAGTATAAAGTTTTACAGGACAAAAATTACTTCCTGGCTTAGTTAGTTTAAAAGCAAATAATTGCCAATATATTTAATGGTACTCTGAATCGTCCCTAACCTTTTATTTCGAATTTTAATTCCGAGAAAATTGCCATAAAAACCATTCGGAGATGGAAAATAAATTAAGCCAAGGTTAAACTCACTCATTAACAAACCGCTCAGATGAGTTGAATGGCATCGGTCCATGAAGAACAATAGGCCAAATATTGTGAAAGGCAAAAACGGAGCGCAAAATAAGGAAAAGTTGGCCATCGTTTTTACTTTTTATGTTTATGAGGGAAGTGTTATTTAATGAGTGGATTTTTTTATTGGTGCAATTTGAATGGATATTTCAGAAATAAATGTCAATGGACTTTGGATATGCCCATCCAATTGGGATATCTAATCAACGACTTTTACGCTGGGCTTTCATGGCTTCACTAGATTTGTTGCCGTTTTTGGGCTGACGGTGAGGCGAGCGCAAAAATAGGTGTGGATTTAGAGAGCAGGGAAGGGCATGAAAGGCAGCTGATTTGATGAAGGGAAGGGGAAGATTGGTTTTGGGTGATTTGGCCAAGACAGATGCCGAGAATAATGGATCCTCTAATTACTAATGAGCGAGAGAGTGAGGGCCATAAAATGGAGAAGGTGCTGGCGATTTTTGTTGTTGGATTCGGCGGGGTAAGGACTGAGGACCGAGGAATTGATCTATTTTATTGGCATACAAAAACACTTGGTCTAATTTTTAAATATTTTTATCTTTGGCTTTTGTTGCAAACGAAATCATATAGAATATTTAGTATGTTAGGATAAATTTAATGAATATGAATTGATCTGTGCTTTTCTTGTCATAATTTCTCAAATTCTTATTGAAGGAAGCGTTCAAATTCATTGAATTGCCACTCGTCCTTTTCAAAATTAGCGCGGATTAAATCGTAAGCATGGTACGAAGTGACTGCCGGGAGAAGTTGGATTGTGGCGAATTTTGTCGGCAGTTCAGCCATCCCTGAATTTTAATTATTTTTATTTTTTATTTAATTTGAATTAAACAAATTAATTAATAAGAATTGCAATATTTTCCAATTATTTTACCCAGCAAATTGCCATTCCATGTGCCAAAACATTCCATTTTTGAATTTGGCTGATTGATGATTATGCCAATTCCAACAAAATCCCCTTCTTTGAAATATAATAACAAATTTTAAAGGGCTAAATATGCAAATGTTAGTAATTTTACTAATGAAAGTAGAATTTATTTCATTTAACAACAAACACTCCTCCATTCCATATTATCATTTTTTGAATTCGACGTTACTCGAGAATGTTCCTCATTTTATCTACTATTTGTCAACACTTTTTATTTGTTACACATTTTTATGACTAATTAAAACTCACTGCCTGCTGCTGGTGATAAAATTTAACAAATTCTTCCTCATTAATTTTAGCAGAATTTTTTATTATGGCAAATACTTTCATATATCATAACACATTTTTTCATAGCTTTATTTTGACAATTTTAAATAAAATTCACTGCTATAAATTTAAATATAATTATTTTGAATTTATAGCAAATATATACATTTGAAAAATTAATTAAGCATTTAAAATTATATTCCGATATTTATTCAATTGATATTTGGATAATTTTCATTTTTTAGAAATGGACACAATGCCATCAAAAGAACAAAAAGAGAATCCACCAAAGCAAAAGCAGCACCAATTTATTTTGCACATCCAAGGTTTGCGCACTTTGGCTATTGTCGGCGTAATGTGCTCCCACATTTGGCCAACCATTTTTTATGGGGGCAGTTTGGGTGTTGACATGTAAGAATTTTTATTTTTCAAAATTATATTTTTAATTTTTGATAAAAATTTTGTTGATTTGTAAATCTTCTATTATAAGCCCATGGGGCTTAAATTTCAAAGGCTCTCTAGGATGGGTATTGGGTAGGTGTAGGTTAATAAATTTCGGACAGGAAAAATCGATGAAAAATAAATTTTTTCAATTAAATTTTTAGCAAAAATGAATATATTTTTAGTAATCAAAACTTATTTTTAAAACATGTTTCTTCAATTTAGTCTCCAAAATATTTTTTATAGAGAATTAAAAATCAAAGATGGGAAAAATTTTTAAGGGTGGGCTCGTGGGCTATGGACTTCTAGTAAAATCGTAGGCTTTTTCAAATAGAGGAAATACTATATGCCATATTTTCCCTTAGGAAAATTTCATTCATTTTATTTTTTCGGTAAAAAAATTAAAATGGCCGAAAAATTTGAAATACAAAATTCGAAAAATGTTCTCTTTTTAAATTTTCCAGATTTGTAACTAAAAAAATATAGAAGCAATTTAAAAAATAAATACATGGAAAATAATTATGAATCAGCTAAGCGATAATAAAAAAATAAAGATTAAAAAATTTTTTAAATTACAAATTTTGCCAAAATAAATTTATTTATTGATTAATTCAATAAATAAAAATGATAACAATTAAAATTAACCATAATTCTCCTGTATCATTTTATAGTTTCTTTGTTATATCCGGCTTTTTGATGGCCAAAATCCTTTCGGCTGCCCCAATCAATTTACAAAATATTTTGCAATTTTATTCACGTCGAATTCATCGAATTGTGCCAATTTATTTGGTCATTCTCATTTGCATATTCACCGCCGCGCAGATTTTACTCACTCAAACTGATTTCCAACTGGTTGGTTTTATTGGTGAACTAATTTTATTACAAAAATTTGAGCACTGATCAATGTTCAGCAAATATTCAACCAAATCTTTTATATTATTAAGTTTTATAGATTATTTTTAAATCAAAAATCAAAATGCTGATCAAAAATATAATTGACCAGTAATTATCGGCCTATTTTTTAAATTTTTTTTATCTCAACTTTTTGGCAATTTCCATCAAAAATCCATTAATTTTTTCTCTTATCAATTCATTGCAATCGTTATATTAAAAATTAAATAAATTTGATTACAAATGTAAAAAGTTACACTAAATTCTTTTGCTCAAATTCAAATCAACTAAATAATATTTAGAATAGCTCTGCAATTTCATCTTTAAAATTTATTTTTCTATTCCAACAGTTTCGTGAAGATTTCATTTGGTCCATGCTGTTCGCTTCTAACATTCACTATTTTTTTCTGGACTACGATTTTTTTGGCATGGTAAAAAATTAAATAAAAAAAAATATTTTATGTGTTTTTACATTTTACGACAATTGCGGAAAAAGTCCAAGGGATGGTGGATAGACGGCACCCCTTTATTAATTTACAATGCTTTTTATATTTTATTGGGCCTAAAATTACCCAACAAATGATATCAAAATTCATTGATTATTATTCGATTTTAATACAAATTTGATTAAAAACGAAAAATATTCCACATAGGAGAATATATTTTATGTTATTTTAAAGCCAATTTTATGTCTAATAAAACTTTTTATTAACTTTGCAACCTTAAAAATTAGACCATTTCATCCCCAATTTTTTTGCCATTTTACACTATTGATTGATTATAAAAATAACCCATTTTCGCAGCTTTTCAAAGTGCTAGGTCGTGTGCATAAAAACAATTCGGCGATACATGGTATTGGTACCAGATTGCTTACACCCATGTGGTCATTGGCTGTGGAAATTCAATTCTATTTGTTGGTACCATTTTTGTTTGTTGCAATTTTTTGGTTGGCCAAAAAATGGGGACAAAATGGCCGTGGAGGATGTTGCAGGGAAAGGACAAAAATTTGTGCAATTTTCCTATTGGCCATAATGTTGCCTTCATGGGCATTACAAATTGGATTTTGGCAATTTGTGGATGGGGGCGTGTCAATTGCAGTTACAATGGTCCGGGGAATAAAATATTAAATTATTTGCAATTTTAAACAATAAAATCAAAATAAAAATTAATTTAAAAAAGCAGATTAGGAAGTTTAATTATTTAATTTTTTCATAAATAAATTTTTTTTAACAGACAATTATACAAATAAGGAGCAGATAATCGGGAGGACTTTTTTTTGTTCAATTTAGGCAATTTTACCAATATCAAAAGTATTATATATTCAGATATTGGAAAATGCCAATCGACTTATCCATATTCCGTATTAATTGTAAGGGATCAAAAATTGACTGAAAAAGGCGATGCCTATGAAAATATGCTAAAAAATATTTTTTAAATGTTGACATTTTTTCACATTTTAAAAAAAAAATTAAATATTTTTTTTCGAATATAATTCTAAATTTTTTTTATTATTTATTTCAGCTTTTCTGCCGACTTTGGCAATTGGCCGCTGGCATAATTGTTTTTTTCCTGAGCAAAGACAACCATCAATCACATGAAAAACCCATTTCTTTGCCACAAATTCAGCAGAATTCTTCCCCAACAATTTCCTCCATTTTCCCTGCAAATTCACTTCCAACATCAAATTCCAATGGCCAAACTATTCAACAAATGAAACAAAATATGTTCCCACAGAATGGGACCATTCAACCGAAAAAACAGAAGAATTTTCCCCCAATAATTATTTACTCAACAATTCCTTCGCAATCATTGCCGGCACCAAATTCAATTGATGGAATTACAAAGCAGAGGAAAAATGAGTTTCAAAAGCATTTTAATTGGACAACCGCGACACCGTTGTTGCTAACAATTTTATTAATTGCCATTTTTGCAATGCCCGCATCCCTGTATCGCATCATCATAAATGCATTGTTCGTTGGCGGGAATTCACCGGCCGGTATTCCCCTGCTTCTATAAAATAATAAAAAAATAAATTTAATTTAAAAGAATTTTTTCCATTTAAAAATAAAAATATTTTTTGGAAATTAGAAAAAATTTTTAATTCTTAAATATTTTTTTTTTAAAATTCGCTCAAAAATTTAAAAATTTTAAGAAATTGAATTTGGCGCACCTTATGAAATGGTGCTCCGCACGATTGTGATTTTGATTACCGTGTTTATCATTTATTTGTTGAGAAATAACAAAAATGGTGAATTCTCTGTGTCTTCATTGTTGCTTGATAATCCATTTTCGGTTGCCATCAATTTAAATAAATAATTTTTAATCAATTTTTCAAATTCAGGTTCATTTAGGAAATTTGTCTTATATTTGCTATTTAGTACATTATCCACTATTCAAATTAGTCAAAAATTATTTTTGCATTCAAGAAATGGGCATTTGGGGTAATAAAATTTCAACAAAAATAATACCATCTGAAATTCTCCCTTTAAGATGGTTGCGCCATTTTGGTAGCCAGCATTGGCGTCAGTGAATTATTTGATCGTCTTGTGGACGCAAATTTTAGACGAATTAAATCTAAATTGATTTTGATCAAATTGATCATTGGCCTATATTTATTTTGTGCCATCCTACTTTTGCCAACATTTCATTCTGCCCATTCTGATGAGGTGGGCCTAATTTTTGGATCACTTTCTAGGTGGTTATTATAATTTTGCAAATTGGCCAATATCCCAGCAATTTATTTGTATATATTTTTTATGTTTTGTAGAATATTATCAAAATAATTGATCAAATTTTTTTATAAAATTGACCAAAAAACGAAAACTGTCCAATTTTTTGGCCAATTTTGACAATTTTTGATTATAACTTTTTGCCAATTTTCAATCAATTCCATTAATTTTTATAGAATAAAATTTACCAAATTTACCAAATTTAAAGCAAATATTCAATTGAATTATTGCCCAAAATTTAAATAAGCAAAATTCATTCATTTTGGACTCAAACTTAAATTTTTGTCAAATAAAATTATCAAATAATTAAATTTTTTCAAGAATTTGCCTACCTACACAAATGACATGTTCAAGGGAAAAGGAAAAGCTATGGATGTGGAGGTGGCGAACATCAATTATAGTCGAAATGGATCTACTATCAAGAATGCCACCGGCCATATTTGAGAAAATTGATTATAGAAAATATGGAAATTTGAAATAATGGAATGAATAAGAATTTTAAAAATAAAGTGTTTTAAAATGAATATTTCTTTTTTATATTGAAAAATTCAGCTGTCTTTTAGTGGTAGCTAGCAATTCAATTTATGGTCAACATTAATCAACGCGTATTATTATGAATGACCACTGTGAGACTTGCGTATTAAATAAAAGTGATCAAACTCAATTTTATCTTTTGTAAAGGATGGGATGTTGGGCAAAGCCCAACATCTAACCCAAACATTCCCTAAAGCATTTCTTCCCCAATGTTGTCCAACATTTCCTTTCCCAATTTCCAAATAAAATTCCAAAGACCCAAAGAAAGGGCCGACGCAATAAGCGAACAAAAGGAAAGGATGCTAATGCTCACTGATAAGAACATGGGCGGGAAAAGGAAGCCAGACAGAAAAGGTTTTAATGTAAAATTAAAGAGTTGTTCAGCGCAAGTCCAAGGAGAGTTTGTACCAGCAGGACATGATGGGTGAAATGCAGAAAAAACGCCGGGCAGCAGGTCAACAGCCCGGCACCAGCAAATGGTGAAAACATGACGAAACGAATCACATTATTTTGGAATTATGTTCATGCATAAATTTGACTCTAATATAATTTATTTTTCTATTTTTTTTAAAACACATGGATAAATAATAAAATATGCTAATTTTCTTAAATATTTTTTAAAATTTTTCTTTATTTGAGTATTTTTTACTTCAAAATTTTTCACTTTGAAAAAATTTGAAAGAAAATAAATTTTGGACCGGTTTTATTATATGGGCCCAGAGGGCCTGCAAAGTCAGCCCGAAGCTCATCTCTGATTCGCCTAAATTCACTTCATTTTCACGACGAATCCTTGTAATCTAATCAATACGGACAAATTATTAAAATTGTCTAATAAAACAAAAATTTAATGTTTGATAAAAATATCATTTTTCGATGATTATTGATTATGTTATGTTTTCAATCGTTGGGGAGAGGCCAAATTAGATTGTTTGGGCCGACGGACGCATGAATAGAGAATAGTGATACAGCAGATTGCTGAGGATGAAAGGATAAGGAAGAAGGAAGGAACATCAACATTTCTTCGGCAGAAGCTGGTCCATCATTTTTGGTTAAATCATTCGTCATTCAATTTTTCGTCTCAATACTATGATCATTTTGGCTTAAGTTTGCTGCGCAGCTAGCTGTAAATATTCAGATTATAGCATTTTTTGTGACTCATAACTCATAACAATGAAGAATTTTATTGGTTTTGCTTACAATCGAAAATTTATTATAAATAAATCCCACCATTTTTAAAATTTATTATGTTTTTATTCTCTTTTTGGCTTTTAAATTTTTTTCTCAGAATGTATTCGGAATACAAAAAATATGCTTGATTATTATGGATAAATATGTACAAAAATAAATTTATTTCATGTTAATATTATTCCATTGCCAGTATTATTATTTGCACTTTTTACTGTAATAATTTTCACTTGACCCGATGCAGAGACGCCACCGGCGGTTCGGCGTGGTCCAACTATCAAGAAAATCCAATTGTAGTAGAGCACGCAGAGTGTCAAATTCAGTGTGGCCATCACAGCTGAAATGGCGTTCGCATATTGATTCCACATGGCAGGTGTTATCTTAAAAAGACATATTATGCAATCCACATGCCCCCGAAATAATGATTTTTTTTAAATTTTAATGCATTTTAAAATACTTACATTCGCCAAATTTCGAAGCTGTAGAATAAATGCCGGCAATATTTCCATAAGAATTTCGCAAATAACAGTAAATTTAACGACTCGGTTTTTCTGAAATTATTTTTTCAAGAAATTCATTTATTATTTGTTAGAATATAAAGAAGTAAAATATTTATATTTTTAATATCTTATTTTATATTTATCAACCATTAGTTTTAATTATTTTTTTTATTATTATACAATTTGTTTGTCCATCTGCCTGTTTAAGCATATAAAGAAAAAGATACTAGCAAAAAAATCCAATCCGCCCAAGATCAATTTCAAGGTGGTCTGTGGAATATAGTGAAATTTTGGCGATGTGAAGATCAAAGGTGGCGCACTGAGAACTGTGTGGATGGGAAAATTTGAAATAAAATATATATAAATTGTTTAAATTCTATTCTGAAAAAAATAATTCTATCTGTTCAACCAGCGAGGGCCATCCTGCTTTTTTTTAAAGAAATAATGTTATTAACAAAGCGGTGCTTTTCATAATTCTTGACTCCGAATCCAGACTCCGGGATTCCCAATTTTTGACTCCGATTCCAGCTCCGGAGTCGTTCTAAAACTCGACTCCGGAGTCAGACTCCGTAGAAAGTTTTTTATTCTGACTCCGATTTGATTCCGGGTTTTTTTATGAAAATTTAACATAGCTTTCAAAATATGATAAAATTTGGAGAAAAAATTCAATTTTAGTCAAAATAAATCGAAAAAATTTTTATTGAAAATAATTAGAAAGAAAAAAATTTGTAAAAATCACAAAATAAAATGGTAAAATGACAATTTTCTGATAAAAATCCGGAGTCGACCGGAGTACGGAGTTGCTCAAAATTTTTAACTCCGACCCCCTCCGACTTTTGAAAATTTTTACTCCAATTCCGGACTCCGGCTTTGACTAGCGGAATCGGTGTTGGAGTCGGAGCCGGACATATCTCTGGTTATTAGTAGGCCCCCTTTTCCCCGTGTTTTTTTTTCTTTAAAAAAGCAAGAAGCCCACATCCTTCCAAATTGTGCCAAATTATTTATTGGCATATAAATTTATTTTTAAAAGATGATTGATTACCTATGGCGGGATTCAATGGAATCTCAAGAATATCCCAAACTATTGCCAAAAAATAAACCAATGGAGTCAAAAGTGCCGCTCCACGAATGTAATGTTTTCGGTAATGCATAAAGGAAATAGGGAAACGGATGATCAAAATGCGCTCCACAGTCAACATCAATGACAAATATGGCTGTATGAATTCATAAGGGCCCGAAATATTGTAGATCCAAATGACAACGTTGAAATTGGTGCGCGGATCAAAAAGCGCGAAAGCCTAGATGAGTAAAATTTATATATTTGGAATTTATTATACGATAAGAAGTAAATTGACTACTCTGAATTAATAGAAATATTTAAGAGCTTTTGGTGCAAATATTAAGAGATGCAAATTTTGCATTAATCAATTAATAAAGAATGGTATTTAATTTGTAGAAAAAAAAGTCGAAAAGTTTATAACGGTTTAATGGTTTGTCCTATACCCCCAAACCCTATACCCAATCGATAGAACTCGTCAAGATGCGGCTATTTTTATATATTTTGTCATGGTTTGTCCAAAAATTAAAGGTATTAAACCATTAAAACATCTTGTGGGTTTTGGTTCAAAACCAATTAAACCATGACAAATTATATATCATTCGATGCGTCTTGACGAGTTATACGACGGTTTATGAATTTTGGACAAAACACAAAATCGTTATAAATTTTTCGACATTTTCAATACTCTTTTCTACATTTTAAATATTTCTCATTAATAAATTATGTATTTTTTGGTAAGAATTATTTATCAGCATTGAAAGAAAAAAATTTGATCGAAAATATTAAAAATTATTTTGAAGGTTCATTCAAATTAGAGATAATATTAATTTTCCGAAAAAATTAATTAATTTGCCGATATTCTTTCCTGTTTATAAAATATTTGAGGCCATAAAACTTGGCCAAATAATTCTAACCTCAATCTTAAACCAAACCCCTAGCATTAATACCCTAATTACGGCCAAATTATATGGCCTCAAAAATATAATGTTTTTCGATAAAGAATTTTGGTAAACGACTCACTTTTTGCAAATAAGTTATCAAGTGAAAAAATAACAGGAGAGCGTGAAAGCTGAGGTATAATTTAATCATAGCCGAAATTTTTACAGCAATTCGCCTAAATACTAACAAATTCCCTATCAGCAGAAGAGAAGTTATTTGAAAGCAGAGCACCAGTCCAATTTGTGTATTATTGATGAACAATATTGTTGTATTGTTTTTGGAAGTATAATAATTATTTGGATTTGGCGAAAATGTTAAAATTGGAATTGACATGGATTCCATCATTCGGGTGCGGAGACGAAAATTATTTAATATTATCTAAAAATAAAAAATGCGTAAATTGTTTACCATTATGAATGATTCTACACATTTTACTGCCTATTATTTTGAGGAAATTCATTTTCGTACATTTTGAATTTCTTCTTCATTTTTAATCCTCCTATATGAATTTGAAAAATGTGTTAAAAAATGCTTTGAATTAGAATCCGGAATTTTAAAAAATTTCCGGGCCCGGTTCCGGGTTTTTTTCAGAAAAAATTACCCGGGCTCGGCAAAAAAAAAAGCCGGTTTTGGCCGGTTTTCGGAAAATTACAAAAAAATGTATTTTAAAATGTGCCGGGTTCCTGGCTCAAAAAATTGCCCAAAAATCGCCGGGTTTTGCCGGGCCCGGCCCGGTTCCGGACTCTACTTTGAATGTATAATATTATTTTCATGAAACATTGTAATTTAGATAGAAATAATAGAATGGAAAATGGATAATTTCGCTAATATCAATTTTTTGTATTTTACTATGATAGTGGGTGGCCTCGATAATTTCACGATTATCAGTATCAGATATTAATTATTACTCATTAACCGAGTAATATAGAATAAATTTCTATTTTATAATTTCAATAAAGTCTAGTCATAAATATTAAAAAAAAATAATTTAAAAAAAATAATAAACTCTGTGAAAATTGAAATATTTTAATTTTCTAATCATTATTAATCAAATTATATTTTGTATATACTACGTAACACAACACGCTCTCTATCAGAAAGACTGTGAAAATGTTGTGCGTGTTCATTTATTTTATTTTTTAATTAATAATTCAATTTCAGTAAAAAAGAAAATAAAAAAGTTCACAATTCTTTTAAACTAGACAGGAATACATATGAATTATGTAAATTATCAGAAGAAATCAAATGAAATGGCACCAAATACCACTACAAAAAATGGAAAATTAAAACAATCATAGGCCTGTTTTCAAATTAAATTAAAATGCGTATTTCAGTTGAATTCATACGCCCACATAAGCACAAAATTCGCACAATTTTAATTTTAGGAATCATAATAAAATTGAAATTATATCCACGAATCAAACAATTTTTTGTTAGCAAAATTAGGAAATAAAGCAGAATTAGATTTCCATAAAATATCATCGTAAAATTTTTAAATTATTGACATTGTCTCACCAAACTGCAGAAAAAATCTGGAGACAAATGTAGGAAAAATTTCCTTTTCGTAATTTCCCAGGGTCGCATAGAAAATAGAATAAATTATTTTAAGATCGGAGTTAAAGGCACCATAAATCATATAATTATGATGATTATTTTTAATATTATTAAAATGGATTTTATTAATTTGTTAACATTGAAAATGTTCGGGAAAAATAATTGAAAATGTTAAAAAAGATGAATCGGTTCACAATGGTTATCTAAGAAGACCAAACTTTATTTATACAAAATCGATTGATTATCGGCATCTAATGACATCATTTTATGGGCCTAAAATTAGCCACAAAATTTATGAAAATATTTGCTCTCAAATGTTTCCAAATTATGGTCAAAAAATTGTTTGAAAAATTCTTTCTAAATGCTTTATATTATTTTAAAGCGTTTATTTGATTCGAATTTGTAACAGATTTATTTATGTGATGATTTAACAACAAATATTATTTGATTTTTTATTTAACATTTTTCGACCTTCTTCGATTCAATTTCTTTCAATTTTTTTGCGATTCATTCTTCATTGGCTGCTGCTTCCTGCTTTGTCTTTTTCCTTCTTTTCTTCTGCCATGTCAAAGTCAATTAAGTGGCAATTTTCCAAGACATATGTTGCCAAAGCCACGTCCTCATCGCTGTCTTGCTAAAAATTTCAAAAAAAAATATTATTTTCAAAAATAAATTAAACTCACTTCTGGAAGGCACAACATTTCGCGCACTTCATCTGCCTCCTTATCCATAATGGCACGAGCGCCTTCTTGGGCACCTGAAAATTCAAAATGTGAATTATTTTCGATATTTGAATCTTTTCCACTTCGCAATTTTTGATTTCCATCATCCATTATTTTATTTAAAACAAGAATAAATAAATTTTTCCATCATTTAAGTTTCGAATGTATAGATATAGCAAAATAGATGTCGAATTCGTGATCTACAGCAAAAATTACCCCGGAAACATATTTTTAAACATTTTTAATTAAGATTTTAAAAAATAGTGATTTGCAGTATAGATTTTGGGCATATAGATTTTGGGTATCCGCGAATTAAACGCTTTTTTTTAATTTTCGCATTTTTTTTTGTTTTACGCACCGAGAGTTCCGCACCCGAAAATTGCGCACCCGAATTTTCCGCACCCGAAAATTGCGCACCGAAAATTCCGCACCCGAAAATTCCGCACTCAGCTAAACCCGAAAATTGCGCACCCGGGAAAAATCGAAAATTGCGCATTCTGCCAAATCCGAAAATTGTGCACTATAATTTAATGTCTATAAATCCAATATATAATTTTAGAAAAAATGTTTGTTTGTTTGTTATAGTTTTTGTCGCGTTTGTTTTGTGCTGTGGGCACTTGGCGAGTGGGGATGGGAAGAAAGGAGAAACGTACTTGGCTTGGCGTCGTTTGCTGTTGTAGTGAAAGTAAAATCGATATTGTTAGAGATTAGAAGTTGAAAGGAGAGCAGAGAGAGATGATGACTTTTGCTTTGTATTGAATCAGAGAAAAAGAAATCAAAAAGAGTGTATTGAGTGAATAAAAATGGCATAGAGATGCAGACTCTTGCTTCTTATATGATCAGAGAAAAAGAAATTAGAAAGAGAGTAGGGAAAAAGGAGGATAGAAGAAGGCGAATTGCAACTAATAAGCCTTTAGTTAAGAGCTGGATGTTTATGCCATGGCATTTTATTCGGAAGGCCGATAACATGGATAGATTTTTAGCTTATTTTAAAGCTCTTTTCATAAGGAATCGAATGGTATATGAATCATTGCTGTAAGTGAATTGTTCGTGAGATATGGCGGAAAGAGGGCTGAAGGAGGGATAATGTTTATGCCATGGCATTTTGTTTGAATATGAGTAGTAAAATAGAATTGATTGATATTCTGTTTAAGGATTTGGATAGCGCAGATGGTAGAGTGCTAAACTTTGCTGTGTAGGTCAAGTTCGATTCCCCAATGCGACAAATAGTTTTTTAAATCATTTTTTACATTTTATCCTTCACAAATTAATTCTCTGAGCCCCGAAAGGGCGAAGATGATAGAGGGAAACAATCGACGGGCGAGCGAAGCGAGCTGAGCCCCGAAGGGGCGAAGAAGACAACAACAGTCACACTTCCCTAGGTCAGAAGAACGCCCGATAGGGCGTTCGACTGAGCTAGTTGTAAAAAAATAAGTAAATTACCAATTTTGAGTATTTATTGTATTATATGATAGGAATTTATTAAATTCATTTATAAATACTTAATTTACCGCATCCAGAATCATTTTCAGCATAATTTTATTAAATTTTTCTGCAATTCTATTATCCAAATTAGAGTTAAAGAACAATATTTGCCATGTTTTTAATAGCACTTTTAATATTCTAATTTTGAGTTGTAAGAACCTAGAGATTATTAAAATTTTACTCAATAAATAGATTAATTCATGGTGCGCAAAATTCGTTTTAAGCTGAGTGCCCAAATTTCGGGTGCGCAAATTTCGAATTTTCCCGAGTGCGCAATTTTCGGGTTTGGCTGAGTGCGCAATTTTCGGGTGCGGAATTTTCGGTGAGCCGTTTTTCGCACTATTTTTCTCCTTTGAAGACATTTCAAAGCGAGATATTTTTGCAACAAGAAATATTTTTGTGGTAATAGCACGCAACGCAACAATCCACCACAAATTTTCGTGAATTAATTTAATGAAGATCTATACAAAGTGGTATAAAGTATAAGGTTTGAAGATGCCATAAGAGCAGATTCTCTTTTTAAAAAAATATTTTCGATATTTAATTTTGATTTTTATAAGAGTAAATTATAAATGTCCGATTTTCAAGACAACAATCAACCGAACTATGGATCTATTAATTAATTATAAATTAATACATCAATTAAAAAATTCTATGCTTTTCAGAGGATAAATTATTAAAAATGAGCAGTGCAAAAAATCGTGAGCGAAAAGAGCGTGAAGCCAGGAACCACCTGGAATTGGCCAAACATCATTATGAGACGGGTGATTATGAGATGGCACGGGATTGTTTGACAAAGGCATTGGGCCGGCATGCAACCGCGGAAACATTTTTGCTCCGCGCCTCCGCCTACATGCAAATCCAAAGGAATGAAAGGTTCATTATTGTGCTTTTTTAAAATTTGAATAAGCAAAAGAATGCGTCTAAACTCTAAAAACTGGCCTGTGGTTTCTAAAATCTTTTGCCTTACACGTTCAGCGGAAAATGTGACCAATATTTAAATTTATTAGATTACTCCAAAAAACAATAATATTTTCAAAGTCTCGAAAAACTTAAAACTAGTTTCAAAAAAACATCATTGTTTTTGGTAAAATATTTCAAAGCATTTTTTTTATTTAATGTTTAATCCTTTAAAAAATTGGAATATTTCGATAATTTTCATTTCATAAAATAGAGACAATACACACTACCAAAAGAATGTAAATTGAAAACTAAAGACATCGAAGAGGCCAGAAAAATATCAAATATAATATACAAAAGCAGATTAAAAAATCAACTGTCCAGAAATAAATCTCCTCAAACTACTGTTTTATCATTTTAAATAATGATCAAAAATTCTATATATACCAATTACTAAGAAATGATATAAGGATCAAATTTTCCAAAAAAATATGCACTATGCACAAAAATTTCTTTTTAGCATGGAATTGGCGGTGGCCGGTGGCAGACTTGAATGAAGCGCTGAAATTGGAACCAACAAACGAGAAGGCAATCGAATTGAAAGCAATGCTCTTTGGCATGAATGGTTGTTTGGTGGAGGCGGAAAATGTGGCAGAACGATTGGCACCCATTGATCCGGACAAAATGAATGAGGTTTATTTTAACTATTCTAAATGTGAATTCGAGGTTTACCCAAATTTGACCCACTAAAATAAAAAGAAAAACAAAACAATGTTTGGAGAAAAAACAAAACAATATTTGGAGAAAAAAACAAAACAATGTTTGGAGAAAAACAAAACAATCTTTGGAAAAAAAACAAAACAATGTTTGGAGAAAAAACAAAACAATGTTTGGAGAAAAACAAAACAATGTTTGGAGAAAAACAAAACAATGTTTGGAGAAAATCACAAAACAATGTTTGGAGAAAAAAAAAACAAAACAATGTTTGGAGAAAAACAAAACAATGTTTGGAGAAAAACACAAAACAATGTTTGGAGAAAAACAAAACAATGTTTGGAAAAAAACAAAACAATGTTTGGAGAAAAACAAAACAATGTTTGGAGAAAAACAAAACAATGTTTGGAGAAAAACAAAACAATGTTTGGAGAAAAACAAAACAATGTTTGGAGAAAAACAAAACAATGTTTGGAGAAAAACAAAACAATGTTTGGAGAAAAAAACAAAACAATGTTTGGAGAAAAAAACAAAACAATGTTTGGAGAAAAACAAAACAATGTTTGGAGAAAAACAAAACAATGTTTGGAGAAAAAAACAAAACAATGTTTGGAGAAAAACAAAACAATGTTTGGAGAAAAAAACAAAACAATGTTTGGAGAAAAAAACAAAACAATGTTTGGAGAAAAACAAAACAATGTTTGGAGAAAAACAAAACAATGTTTGGAGAAAAACAAAACAATGTTTGGAGAAAAACAAAACAATGTTTGGAGAAAAACAAAACAATGTTTGGAGAAAAAAACAAAACAATGTTTGGAGAAAAACAAAACAATGTTTGGAGAAAAACAAAACAATGTTTGGAGAAAAAAACAAAACAATGTTTGGAGAAAAACAAAACAATGTTTGGAGAAAAACAAAACAATGTTTGGAGAAAAAAACAAAACAATGTTTGGAGAAAAACAAAACAATGTTTGGAGAAAAAAACAAAACAATGTTTGGAGAAAAAAACAAAACAATGTTTGGAGAAAAACAAAACAATGTTTGGAGAAAAACAAAACAATGTTTGGAGAAAAACAAAACAATGTTTGGAGAAAAACACAAAACAATGTTTGGAGAAAAACAAAACAATGTTTGGAGAAAAACAAAACAATGTTTGGAGAAAAACAAAACAATGTTTGGAGAAAACACAAAACAATGTTTGGAGAAAAACACAAAACAATGTTTGGAGAAAAAAACAAAACAATCTTTGGAAAAAAAACAAAACAATGTTTGGAGAAAAAAACAAAACAATGTTTGGAGAAAAACAAAACAATGTTTGGAGAAAAACAAAACAATGTTTGGAAAAAAAAGCTCATTAATTTTTCATTTTCTGTTGCCATCATATTAATTTGACACTTGTTTAGGTGAAAAGAAGCTTGAAACAGTTATCATTCGAGATGGCCCCTTCAATTCCGTACAAAAATGAACTGTTCGAAGTGCACTTCATGGGCCAAAAAGCTTTGGACCGTGATCGTGCCAAATCGTTGGATTTACGTCAGAAGCCACCAACCAAAGGTCCAGTGTACTTCATCAAAAAGTTGCCCTCTGCCAAATCGCCATTTCCGAATTCTATGTATGTGCTGACTTTGGCAGATTTGAAGGAAATTTTGGACAACATTCGTGTGGACGGCGGCGTACTTTGGACTTTGGCACTGGATAACATTTTGATGGATGAGCAGTTGATGCAGGCACGATTTATTTTTTATTACTAAATACCGTAAAATTAATACCCCATGGGGAGTTATTTTTACTAGGGTTTCGCCAGATGTTCTGGGTGGGCGGAAGTTCCGGCATTTTTGGGGTAACTGATTAAAAATTGAGATCCGATGCGTTCCGGCTTTTTTGAGTTCAGCAGGCCCTATATCCCAGAGGGGGGGAATGGACCCCTCCTTTGATGAGGCCCATGGCCCCCTCCTTTGGGAAAAATTCCCCCAAAAAGGGGAAAAATATTCACTCATGGGGGCAATTTTTGGACCAAATTTTTCTCCGATCGGGAAAAATTTTACTTCTTTCCTCTTATATTGAAAAAATTTTCAAATTGCCCCCCCCCTTGGCCCCTCCTTGGAAAATTTCTGGATACGGGCTTGGAGTTCCAGAGGTTCTGGTTTGAAAATGTATTCTGGTTCGGGTCAAAATCCTGATACCGGTGAAATCCTAATTTTTATAATTTTTACACCCACAAAAATTTAGGAAAATTTGGGGTTACCGATTTTGTAGAGCTTTAAAGAAATAAGAAAATGCAATAAAAATTGTTTCTTAGATTTTTGCTGAATTAAAATGGAATTTTTTTTAGTTTTTCCGTTCCCTTGAGCCAAGCCAATTGACTGGAAACAATGTTAATATGTTAAAAGTGCATTGCAGTGCCGAATATTTTGCCGAATTATTCTCTGGTAAACTGCTCAAACCAAGAGCCTTTTGGATTGATGGCATCGACAACATCAAAGAGGTAGGTTATTAAAAATTTTAAGAAATTTTTTGACGATTTTTCGAAAATTTTTTTGATATCTAAAAATTTATTTTAAAATTTTCTTGATAAAAAATTTCAAAATATGAAACATTTTTGATCGCAAATAATTAAAAAATTTTCATCCATATTATGAATGACTATAATTTTTGTTTGACTTTTCGTCGATATTTTATGAAAAATTAAATTTTTAAAAATTTTATGCCCTTTTTCAAAAAACCGAAAATAGAAAAACCGAACTGAGAATCTCATTTTAAACCGACTTTGAGATACACAAGTATTTAGGCTTTCTAACTTTACTATATAATTATTTTTGCAGTTTAATCTGCAAAAAGCAATTGTGGATTTGCCTGCTCTGCATAATATCAAGGAGTTCAAACTGAACATGGCCATTTCCAATGAGCTGTTCCAAAAGTCCGTGTTGCTTCCCCCCTATTTCACGGACATCGGCGCATTGTTCGACTATGTTGAACGGCCCATTTCAGAGGAGGCAATACGAATCCACCATTCATTGGACTGTTTTGAGCCGCACATTCTGGCGTTAATAGTGCTTCAAAGAAGGCAGTTTACAATGGATTGGGTCCGATTGGGCATGTCATTGGCTGAGTTCAAGAAGATTTGCTCTAATGTGAGTATAGTAGAATATTTAGTATGAAATATAAAATTGATAATATTGAGGAAGTCCACACAAAATCCATATCTCTCAACGATTGCCAGGAATTTACTATGGGTAATAGTTAAGTTTAAGAGTTAAGACCCATTTTTCCAAAAATTGTTTTATCATATTTTTCACTAAAAACGTGTATTTAGGGGTTTTCCATGATGGGGATTGAGGAATCCGAATTTGATATTAATTTTTGCATTCTTTTTTGGTTAAACCAGTATAAGTTTACAAACCCGTTTCAAAAAAAACTAATATATTGGATTATTTTATATATATATGATTATTGATTAGACGCGCCTCAATTGAGCTGATCGCTGCAATTTGTTTCGCATAAAACCACCAAAAAATTAGTTAGAAATTGGAAAAATGGTTTAAACGCTTTGATAACTTGCTCAGTTTCGATTTATTAAATTAAAGAATTGAATATGTCCACGTTTCATGAGATTTACAAATTGGTATATGAGGTTTGTAGGGTCTAAAACCGGTTTCTGATTAATTTGAAATAAATCAAAAATGTTTATTGACATTTTGTGTAGAGAGTTACCAAAATATTGGGAAAATGAATAGAAAACAGAAAATACACACACAGTAAAACAACAACAAACAAAAAAATTGTAAATATTTCAGCGTTTCATGGAATCTCGCACAAAATGCGCTACATATCGGTTGGAGATCAGCTCAAAGAGGAAACCGACTGGTGTGGTGGACGAAGAGCAACGAAAACGCTGTGGTCTGCTCCTTCATAATGAGCACACGCAGGAAGTGATGCTATTCCAGGTGAGTGGGAGTGGTTTGTTAATAATGGCATTGGGCATATTCAACCAGCGGTTGGAAGGAAAATGAATTATACTTATTTACTATATTTTTTTTCTTGATATTTTCCATTTTCCTATTAGAAGCCCCCCTCCAACAAAAACCCATTTTTGTTGTCCTTAAAGAAAAAAAGGTGATAATTTTTTGAAGAATCTCTGAAAAATATTTACCCTGTGAAAATTTGTAGGTTAGAACTCAGCTCATCGAGACGCGTCGAATGAGCTCTACTAATTTGACCAATAAATTTTTCAAAAATTTTTTTTTGGAATATCGACTCATAGGGGGGGGGGGGACCCTTCACTTTTCGATCTTTATTATCTCTCATATTTTTTGAAAAAAAAATTTCTCCATCTGCAAATTATGATACCAAATTCGTTCATTAAAGACTATAAGAAATCGAATTTAAACCGGTTTAAGGCAAAAATTTTGTGGGAAATTGGCTAAAGAAAAGCCAAGAAAATCAATTATAATTTTCTCCTTTCGCGCACAGGTGATTGGATCGGATGCATTTGGTGCTGATGGGCAGCCAAAGAGTTGGCTGACAATTGTTGAGCGCAAATCCAAGGAGATTTTGCACCAGGACATGATGTATCAAGTGCAGAGAGAACGTCGGGCAGCAGGTCAACAGCCCGGCACCAGCAAATGGTGAAAATATATGGGAAAATATGGAGGAGAATAATTATATTTTGAAATTATGTTTATGCATAAAAATTTTGTCTGAAAGCTCATATTTTTGACTTTAATTTATTTTTCTTTTTCACTTGCTGATAAATATTATTATAAATATGGTTAATTTTGCAGCATAAAATTTCTAAAAATTTAAAAGTTAAATTTTAAAAAATCAAATAATTCATTATTTTATATTCGTAGATACCGTAAATGTTCTATTAGAAGCTCACCTTCTATTTGAAGCCCACCTTCTATTAGAAGTCCACCCCTCGAAAAATTTATGTAAAAAAATAACCAATGTAGAGATGAAATTAAGTCGAAATAAACATTTTTTCTCTTAAAAATTTTTCGAAAAGTCTCCCTTCGGAAGGCCTCTAAAATTTATAAGCCCATGGGCTTATAATAAAAAATTTACGGTAATGCTATTTGGAATTTTTATTCTCTACTCAATTCGAAATGTAAATGTAAAACATAATTTTTATCCCTATATAAAATATATTAGTTCATTTCAATAAATTTCTCTCAAAATTCATTCATAAATTATATTTTTGCCTCATGTTTTAATTTTCTGAATTTATTGGTTTTGCTTACAATCAAAATTAATTATAAATAAATCCCATAATTTTTAAAATTTAATTATGTTTTATTCTCTTTTTTTATGGCTTTAAATTTTTTTCTATATGTATATTATTTATAAATCGGAATACAAAATATGCTTATTATTTTCATACAAAATTCATTAGCCCACATAGCAAAAAAATTCCTAATTTTACAAACTTAATAAAATTGAAATCCACGAATCAAACAATTTTTTGACAGAAGAGACCAAATTTTATTTATACAAAATCGATAGATCTCGTCATCTAATGGCATCATTTTATGGGCTTAAAATTAGCCACAAAATTTATGAAAATATTTGCTCTTATTACCAAATTATGGTCAAAAAATTGTTCAAAAAATTCTTTCTAAAATGGTTTATTATTTTAAAGCGTTTATTTGATTCGAATTTTTAACAGATTTATTTATGTGATGATTTAACAACAAATATCTTTTTGATTTTTTATTTAACATTTTTCGACCTTCTTCAATTCAATTTCTTTCAATTTTTTTGGCATTCATTCTTCATTGGCTGCTGCTTCCTGCTTTGTATTTTTCCTTCTTTTCTTCTGGCATGTCAAAGTCAATTAAGTGGCAATTTTCCAGGACATATGTTGCCAAAGCCACGTCCTCATCGCTCTCTTTCTAAAAATTTCAAAAAAATTATTATTTTCAAAAAAATAAATTAAACCCACTTCTGGAAGGCACAACATTTCCCGCACTTCATCCGCATCCTTATCCATAATGGCACGAGCGCCTTCTTGGGCACCTGAAAATTCAAAATGTTGAATTGTTTTCGATTGAATATTGATTTAATAAGTCTCACAATAGATGAAGAGCGATTTGAGTTCGAGAAAATTTGAGGCCATGAAATATTCTTTGAGTGTCTCGAAGTCCACATCAAAGAATTCTTTTTCCCAAACTGTCAAATCGTGCCACTCGCGCTGAAATTTAAATATTAAAAAATTCCAATAAAAATCGGTAAAAATATTCAAAGAAGTCTTGTTAAAAATTTTGAATTTGGGAAATCAAATTTATAATTTTAAGGGTAATTTAAGGCATTAAAAACGGAATAGAATGCAAACTTTTAAAATAAAAAAAACAAAGGTTTTCCAGAGAGGCCTAGGGGCAAAATTAAATGAATCATGAATTTTTTTTATTGTATTGATAAATATTATTTTTAGTTGGAAAAAATCGGATAAAAACATTTATTTCTTGTATATTTTTAAGATATATATTCAAAGCTAAATTTTACATCAATGGATTCTACACGAATTAACTAAAATTTGACATAAGTTTTGACTATTTTTTTCTTTTTTTTATGATAAAATATTTAAAAATTATTAAAAAATTAGGAAAAATATTTACCGACTATTTTTTTTATGATAAAATATTTAAAAATTATTAATAAATGAAGAATACTATTTACCTGTGCATTATATTTGTCCATTTTGACCTTCACTTCCGGCTGCCCCTTATGTTCTTCCATCCATTCGACAATTTTACCAAAGCAAGGGCCGGTGATTTCATTCAATGGAAAAATGAATTCATCCTCCTTTCCTTTTTGCTCTTCGAATGTTTCCTCCATCTTCATCAGTTCCCAGAACTTTTTGAAGGTGTTGGATTGCATCATCAACAGCCAGGGAACCTCAATTTTAAATAAACTGTAATTTATTTATTTATTTTTGGAACGGACCTCGACAATTTCTTTTTCAACTGTTTTGCACTTGATCTTTCGTTCCAATTGAGCATCCGTGAATTCAGGAACAGCTACAAGAAAAAATAATATTATATTTTTTGTAAATAATATTTTTTACTTGATTTCTTTTGGTCCTCATTGGTTTGTCCTTCCACTTTAGTTGCTTCATCAGTTTGGCTCATTTTGTCTTTGTTTTTTTTATTTAGAAGAAAATTAGAAAGTTTGAATACAAATTCTAAAATTGAAATAATTTCCTCTGCTGGTCCATAATTCCATTTCAATATTTGGATATGTTTTTTTTTTGTCAATCGCTCAACAAGGGATTACCAATATGAGAAAGTGGTAATTATACCATTTAGAATGGCCAAAAATATTATTTTCTAATTTAAAAAAAAGCTGTCATGCATTTGAATAAATTTGACTCATCAAATTTTTTGAAGAGAGGGTTTTATTTTCACTTTTCAGATTGTTCTTAAATAAAGGAAAAATTATGAAATCCAATTTTAGAAAAATTCTACAGCTTTTAAATTTGAATGGAATATCTCATTCCCAAATTGGATACAATTCTTTTTAAGCTATAATGAAAAGAACGGTCCGAGTCCGAGTACTAAAATGATGCCACTTGAAAAGTTCTACTGGTTGGCGATTGGATAGAATTTAAATAAAAGTGGCCATTGTCTTTTTTTATATAGTAATTTTAATTGCCTTCAGCAGATTCAGATTAATTATATTTTACCCTCATTTTATTGTTTAAAATTTTCTTTTATTAATTGGGAATTTTTTTATTCATTTTTAATCCGCAATTGCATTGAATGATGTGGGACAAAAAAATTTTCCAATAATTAAAATTATATAAAATTTGATTTGGAAATCAAATTCAAAAATAATTATAACTAGCTCAGGAACGCGCGCTATCGCGCGCGTCCCTTAGCTAGTTACTTTTTGAATTGAACCAATATTTGAAATAATTAAATATAATAAAAAAAATTAATAATAAATGAATAATTTTATGCTAAAAAAATAAATAGTAAAAAAATTCAATTTAAATATTTTATTCATCTCTAATCAACTTCATTATTATTCCCTATACTCATAATTCATTATCATCTTCATTCATGCCTTAATATTTTTTAGCACTATAATTTCCCTCCCTTTATTCTTTTTAATTCTTCTTTTCTCTTCTTTATGCTTCAACCTCTCCTCCAACTTTTATCTTCTAATTTATCTTTTCTCATCTTTATTCTCATTTATCTCTTTCATTCCCTTTCATTCTTATGTTCATCCTTTCTAATCATTTCATTCATCTCTTTTCATCCTATTCATCGCTCGCATTCTCCCATTCATATCTTCTCATCCTCACATTCATCCCTCTCATCCTCACACTTATTCTTCTCTTCTCATCCTCCCATTCATCCCTCACATCCTCCCATTCATCCCTCTCATCCTCCTATTAACATCTCTCTTCCTCTTATTCATCTCTTCTCATCCTCCCATTCATCCCTCACATTCTCCCTTTCATCTCTTCTCATCCTCTCATTCATATTTTCTCATCCTCCCACTAACATCTCTCTTCCTCTTATTCTTCTCTTCTCATCCTCCCATTCATCCCTCACATTCTCCCATTCATCCCTCTCATCCTCCCTTTCATCTCTTCTCATCCTCTCAGTCATATTTTCTCATCCTCCCATTCATCCCTCTCTTCCTCTCATTCATCTTCTCGTTCATATTTTCTCATCCTCCCATTAAAACCTCTCTTCCTCTCATTCATCCCTCTCATCCTCCCATTCATCTCTTCTCATCCCCCATTTATATCTTCTCATCCACCCATTAAACTCTATCTTCCTACCATTCATCTCTTCTCATCCTCCCATTCATCCCGATCATTCATCTCTTCTCATCCTCCTATTTTCATTCATCCCTATTCATCTTCCTATTAATCTCTTTTCATTCCCATTCATTCTTATTTTCCTATTCATCCATTCTCATCTTCCTATTAATCTTTCCTTTCATATTCATCCCTATTCTTCTTCTTATTCATCCCTTTTTTCGCATTCATCTCTTCTTATTTTTCCATTCATCCTTTTTTATCTTCTCGTTCATTCTTCTCATATTCCCATTCATCCCTTTTCATTTTCACATTCATCACTTGTTTACAATAATCTCTTTTCATCTTCTCATTCATTCTTTTCATCTTCCCATTCATCACTAATACATTTTTATAAGAATAAATTGCAATTTAAAGAATTTCGACATCTTCTTGAATAAAAAATTGGGGAATGATGAATGAAGGTGAATTCTTTCAACCATTTTTTGTTAAAGAAATTGTTGATATTAAAAATGAAAATTGCAATTTTATAATTAAAAAAAACAATAAATTTAATTGTGGCTATCATTTAATTGCCATTAAAATAATTCTCGGCTATTGCAAACAGTTAAAAAATATTTTTTCTCATTTAATTTGTTGAAATTTTTCTCAAATTGCAGCTTATTTCATTCTAATTTCCTTTATTTCTTTATTCCTTATCCTATTTATTAAGATTGAGTGGATGTGTGAAGATTGAAAAAAGGAATTAAAAATTGTATTGTTTTCTGTCATTAAAATTAAGATAAAAATGATGCATTTTATTCTTTTCCTTTTTTGTGTTCCGAATTGACCCTGCTGTTTCAGAAAAATAAAAAGAAAATAAATCTATTTAATTAATTCTAAAGAAACTTTCCAAGGTCCTTTTAATCTTTGGGAAATTTCAGAACTGTTGCAGGCAGTAGAAGTAAATAAAAATAAATAACTGAAAACAAATTTCATAATCAAAGATTAGTTGCAGTATGGATTAGAAATAAAAATTAATAAAGAACTGAAAAAGAATATGCACATTTTTTATTTCTTTATCCTAATTTTTCTTTTTCCTTTTTTATACTTTATGTCTAAAAAATGTTTTTCTCTGTTTCTTCTAAAAAAAACAAAACGCCAAGTTCAAAATAATTTTTTATAACAAACCAACAGAAAATTATATATAGGATTACAAATACATAAAGTGAACTGAATGCGTTCATGTTGGCTACAGTAGCAATGGCAATGCCAATTTTTGGATTGGAAAGCACAAATCGTAGTCAGACATTCAATCGGTGTAAGGACAAAATGAGTATTCTCACAAGCAAATTGTGGAATATTTTTATGGTTAAAATTTATGAAAATTTCAAAATTTTCGACAATAAATTTTGAAGACAATAAAATGATTTTATTTTGGAATCAAAACAAATTTAGACTCATTATTTAGCTTTTAAATTAACCTTTTATTGACATTCCAATCTCCGTTTTATATTTTTCCAACAAATTTTGTTTTTGTTGATTCTCATTCGAATTGTTGGTAGAATTCAATGTTCGACCAACAAATTTGCATTTTTTTGTAAGAAAAATCCATTTGATTTATTATTAACTTCATTTGCGAACATTCTCTCTCAAAATTTTGAAATAAAATTTAAAAAATTGTACGAAGAGGATTTCACACAAAAGACAATGCAAATATAAATTTTCGTAATAAATTTAAAAAATAAATAAATAGTTTTTTCATTGCATATATAATTCGTTGTGCCAGTGATATCTTTTTTATGTGTTGGATGGAATAATCGGAACATTTGTGAAAAATTAATTACAATGTAAGGAAATGAATGTTAAACTGCCTGAGGCAAATTGAAAATATTATTCGCTTTCCTTTATCATTTATAATAATTGTTGATTTGACGCGGGAAATGTAAAAGAAACATATGGGTTCAAATATAAATAAGTTCAATTATATAAGAATTAGGGTTTCCAATGCTATGATGCCATTTCGGATATTATTTTCCAGGTACAGAAATAGCATTAACTGATGAAAAAATCCAAAAATAAATAAAATTCCATATATCATCCAATAATATCAATCAATCACTTCCTTCTGTTTATATTGTCCTACGTCTCGGCGGTGAAGTTGGAGGAATCGGTGAAGTTTCTTGGACTAACGACACAAAAATTGCTGATGATTTGTCTTTATCCTCATAATTGGCCAAATATTCAATCATTTTTTGTAGCCCTGAATTGAAAAGTAAATTTTTAATATATTATTAGAGAGAATCTGAAATTAGAGTAAAAAAATTTTTAAAATAAATTATAAAATTTACATTTATTTTTATTAATTAATTTACGAATAACTTAATTCAATAAACAATCTGGCAAAAAAAAGTAAAATTAAAAACCGAATCCTTCATTTAAATATAACAAAACTTACAAAAATCCAATTCATTTAAAAAAAATTTTTTTCCCAAAAATCGATATTTTAAGGACAAAAAACAAATAGACATCGGAGAACTTCACTTTGAATTTGAACCCTAACATGCTGCTCTATTCTAAATTTATTTCAAACCTAATCTTCCTATTCTGAATTAATATATTTATAATGGCCACAAAAATATATTTTTTAATTTTTTTTTTATAAAATTCCAGCAGAGGGTAATTAATGAATGTTGAATAGCATTTATTTAGATTTCTTTTTGTTAATTCACAATGAATACTCATATTCTAGTTTACTTTTTATAAAATTCCAGAGCATAATTAATGAATTTTGAATAGCATTTATTTAGATTTCTTTTTGTTAATTCACAATGAACCTATTCTAGTTTATTTTATAAAAATACAATTCCTTCATTTCTAATTTTATTATCCACATTTTCGTGAAAATGAGTAATTAAAATATAAAATTTATCCTCACATTTATGGATATTTTCCATTTGCACTTTTCTTTTCTCCAACAATGCCAATAGTTCTCTATTCTGCAATTCATCTTCAATATCATCAAAATAATAGCGCATAAATTCCATCGGTTCTGTTTCAAGAAATAGCCGGCAAAATTCGGCGGCATCAGCAAAAATCTTAGACACATTTGTTAATAAATTATCATTATCGTGGTCCAAATGTGGATAAATTTGCTTGATTGAATGATCAAAAATGTTCATCATCTTTTTAGCGTACACAAATTGATCTGGAATAAGAGAAAAAATTTTGTTTACATTAAAAAAGTTATTAGTTTTTGACTTCTTATAAATTAGAAACCGGTTTTGACATTAAAAAATTTATATCAATTTGTAGATCTCATCGAAGTGCATTGAGTGGTATATAAAATGTCAAGGTTTTGGCGGTCCAAAATTAAAGAGTTTAAAACCAAAAAAATTGAAAATATGGTTTAAACGATTAACTTGTTCAATTTTAATTTATAAATTTATATGGGCCAACCAAAATTAAAGAGTATAAAACCAAAAACTTGAAAATATGGTTTAAACGGTTTAACTTGTTCAATTTTAATTTAAACTAAGAAATTTATATGTCAAAACATGCGTCTCGCAGATATCTACAAATTTGGTTTGAAGTTTGCAGGGTCTAAAACCGGTTTCTGATTAACTAGATGTCAAAAACTAATTTTGTTGTAAAAAATAGTATCCCTGGAATAATTAGATGAGCAACGCCAAAAGAAGGGTTGTTGTCCTTTGAATGTTGATTTTTTGTACGGTACTCAGTTTTTAAAGCAGTAAGTTCCGAAAGCATTTCCAATGCAATACAGGTTGGTAAAGCTCTAAAATTTGGAGAACAATTTTAATTAGAATTTCTATTACCGTAATTTTCCTATTCCTCTCTAATATGAGCCTACCTCTCAAAAATTTTTTTAATAATTTTGATTTTTTTAATTCTATAAACATATTTTGAATCAAAATATTAACAAAGTTGTAAAAACATTTAAAATATTTAAATTTATATGAATCTCAAAAAAATATTTTGATATATAAAAATAATGTTGAAAAAATATGCTTTGAGTTGTAAAAATATGTTCTGCTGATTTGTGCAAATTTTATTGATTATATTTTATTTTGATTCATTTTCCGGCTCTGAAATTAATTAGCCCTCTCTCTATTATAGAAGTTCCTTATGATAAAAATTTTAATAAAATAGTATTTTTAGATAAAATAATCGAAAATCGTAAATTAAAGAATTGGTATGAATTTCTTTTGTTGAAAAACTGAAAAGAGTGAATATTGCAAACGAATACTAAATACGCAATAAACATTTTGGGAAACGCGCGCAACTTTTCAAATTCAAACTCACAATTCGGCAATTCTATCCTGTGCATATGGCGGCAATTGATCAAAGGCAGCGCTCAAATGATGCCATTCCCCTTCTTTCTGCCGGTCTTCCTCAACATTTTCTCCATAAAGTCCTTTGTAAAGCCGCTCTTCCCTCTTTTCCATTTCCATTGTTGCCCAATCCCCTTTATAATTGCCATTGGCATCTTCTACCATTGATTTCACTGCGGAATGCTTGAGTGGAATGGCAGAAATTGGCCGCATAGATGAATGACGAATGCTAAGTGGTTGAATATTGTCCAATTTCGGTGCCATTTGCAAAATATTTTTGCTTCCTCCCATTCCCATTGAATTTTTGACATCATTTCCATAGGAAGAATTGCTCTTGAAAGAAGAGGAGGCAAATTGTTTTTTAGAGCCCGAGGAAACAAAAGGAGCGGCACCTTCTGAAAATTATTTTTTTTCCAATTTTTATAAAATTTTTTTCTTATACTATAAATCCATTTGGATTAGATGCTTTCACAAAATGTAAAATGAATCAAAAAAATATTATATTTTGCAATTTATCAGAATTATTTTTTTTTCCTTTTCAACATCATTCAAAAGTAGATCATGGTCACGATTTAAACCGGAAAATTTTTTCTTCAGAAAAACTGAAAATAAAAGCCAATACTAGGGTGTCCGAAAAGTTCTTACCGTTTCTCATGTCAATCATTTTCGTAACCAAGAGGATAAATTAATCTTTGACAGACATACTTGATATATATGTCAATCGAAAGAGGAGAAAAAATGCTTTAAGAATATATAATTTTTGTGTTATTTTTTTTAATTCTCATTTTTTTATTCACCCCTAAAAAATGGACCAAAAATTGAAAATTCGAGAACGTCTTTTGTTTGCGTTCAATATGGGCCAAAACGCTGCGGAGGCATGCCGAAATGTCAATGAATCGTTTGGTGAACGTGTTTTATGTGAAAAAACGGCCCGCAATTGGTTCAGCAAATTCCGTGAGGGAAGCCTCGACATCAATGACCAACCGCGTTCTGGACGGCCATCTACTCTCGATCCCATGGTGCTGCGCGACCACGTGAATGAACAACCCGCAACAAGTGTGCGTAGATTATCCGCCGAACTCCACTCTCCAAAATCCACTGTGCATGATCATCTCAAACAACTTGGATTGAGTAAAAGAAGCGGTAGAAGTATTCCCCACGAATTGTCGCCAGAGCAGAAGCAGGCCCGAGTGGATATCGCGCAACAACTGCTCACAGTACAACAACAACAGCCGTTTTTACATCGAATTATTACTTGTGATGAATCATGGGTTCTCTATGACAACAGGGTAGTAGAGCAGCAATGGTTGGCCAAAGACCAAGTCCCCTTGGCCACCCCTAAACAACTTTGGCCAAAAAAGCAACTTTTGTGCGTTTGGTGGGGCGTGGGCGGAATCGTACACTGGGAACTGCTTCCTCTTCGTGCCACAATTAACGCCAATATCTATTGTCAACAACTACAACGAGTTCAGGATCGCCTCCGCCGTGCACCCTATACTACGCTCTCGAGAATGGGAATCATTCTTCAGCAAGATGGCGCAGCACCACACCGCGCACAAATGACGCAACAAAAAGTCGCGGAGCTTGGATGGCAACTCCTACCGCACCCACCACATTCTCCTGACTTGGCCCCATCGGATTACTACCTTTTTCGACCGCTGAAGATGTTCCTCTCCGGAAGGCAGTTCACGCAAGAAGCCGATCTCGAAAATGACATCCAAGCGTTTTTTGATTCAAAAACGGCGGAATGGTACCAAAGAGGGATAGAAAAGTTGCCTCAACTATGGGAAGCTGTTATTTTATCAAATGGAGATTATTTCGAATTAGCTTAAAATGTTTTTTTATATTTTATTTATGAATAAAATTTATTTTTTGAAAACGGTAAAAACTTTTCGGACACCCTAGTATGTTTTCAAAAACAGAAACCCTGGTCTTAAAATCGAAACGGTTTAAGAACTGACAACGATCTACACTCTAATTAAGACCATCATATCAATTTCATCAAAAGAGTTATTTTACTACTAAAAGAAGTGAAATCTAGAAAAAAACTAATCTTAAGGAAATATATAAAAAAACATTAAAAAAACTCACTCATTGACAATGGAACCACTACTGTTGCATGGCATTGATGGAAGAAAACGAATAAAATTCCAAATATAGCGAAGGGCAAAAACTGAATGGGTCCAAAGGAAAAATTGACCATAATTTTTGTTGATTAATGTATGAGAAGAGTTGATTCAAATTGGAATGAGGGATGGGGAAGATTTACCTTTATTTGTGTATTTTTAATGGATAATTTGGAAATAAATGTCAATGGATGTTGGGTATTTATATTATCCCCTTCCTTATGGAATATTCTCAAAAGCGTGCGCCACTACCTCAACTTTAACCGATTTATTTCGATTGGTGAGAGTTTGGGGAATGGAGGGGGTAAATTCGACTAAAATTGGGTAAGCAAGCGAGCGCCAAAATGAGTGTTGATTGGAAGGGTTGGCTTTGGATGATTTGGCCAAGAGAAATGCCGAGAAAAAATGGTCAAAACTAATGAAGACCAGAAGAAATATGGAGGAGAAGCGAATGGCCTTGAGAGGAGGAGGGAGAATTTGGCCAATGGATGAGAGAAGGAAAAATAAAAGTCGAAGTTCGAAGATGGCGCGAACGATTTTTGTTGCTGTATTCGATTCTGAATAGGGAAAGCAAAATCAATTTTATTTTTCAGGGAATCAATCAAAGATAAATTCATCAAATCACTTAAAATGCATTCCGTAGGATTCCTTTGAAGCAATAGAGCAAAGGGGATAAGAGATAAGCATGAGGGAGGAGCAGAGAAAAAGGAATATCATTTGGGGGCAAAAAGAATTGAAATTGGGGGCAGAAAAAATGTTCCAAATTTAAGGGGCAGAAAAAATTGAATTTGGGGGCAGAAAAAATTGACATCCATTAAAAATTCTAGAATCAAAATATTTAAATTAAATTATCTTGAAGAATAAAAATGTCCGACGACAATTCGAGATTAATCAATGAAAACATTGCCTTGAAGGAAAAATTGGACAAAGTTGAAGGACAAAATGCCGTATTGACAAAACAAAATGGAGAATTAACAATCCGTAAAATGTTCGCCAAACATTTGTTTTTTTCCTTCCGGAAAATGTTCGCCAAACATTTGTTTTTTCTTTCCGGAAAATGTTCGCCAAACATTTGTTTTTTCTTTCCGGTAAAAAAATGTTCGCCAAACATTTGTTTTTTTCTTTCCGGTAAATGTTCGCCAAACATTTGTTTTTTTCTTTCCGGAAAATGTTCGCCAAACATTTGTTTTTTTCTTTCCGGTAAATGTTCGCCAAACATTTGTTTTTTTCTTTCCGGTAAATGTTCGCCAAATATTAGTTTTTTCTTTCCGGAAAATGTTCGCCAAACATTTGTTTTTTTCTTTCCGGAAAATGTTCGCCAAACATTTGTTTTTCTTCCGTAAAATGTTCGCCAAACATTTTTTTTTAATTTTTTACTTTTTTCTCTGAAGAATTGTTCTATGGTTTACGGCAAATTGAATTCCGAGTTTTCAATTATTAAATTTTTTTTGATGGTTTCTCATCCCCAAAAATAAGCTTTAGAATAATGCGAAATCTAAAACACGAATAAGTATGCTTTTGTAAAATAAACGATTATTTCAATTTTTTCGTTAAAAATTTACGGCATAAAAATGCCATATTTTTTCATCGAAATTGCCCCATATATCTTTTTTTTTTGTTTTGTCATATTTTTATTCACTAAAAGGTTTCTGGCAGCCCTAGTCCTAATTCTAACCCTAAAAAATTATTTGAGAAGTCTTTTGCATAAAATTGGATACAAAAAGAGGTCAGAATCAGAATTAGATGCACAAAAAAGCTTTTTCACTTCTTTGTATTTGTATGTAGTTCTTCTTGTTATTTTCTTTCCACGAAAAAAGTATAAAGTATGGATAGAGAGAACAGAGAATTTATTGACAACATTAAAAAAAAAATACCAAAATTCCTTTATCAAATTTATATTTCAGAGAATTTTTTAATAAAAATGTATGTTCCCCGGATTGTTATTTGTGGCGGCGGATTGATGGGACTTTCTGTAGCTTACAATTTGGCCAAGAGAGGTAATATTTGCTCCGCGTGATCGGTCCAATTTCGCTGTTGGCCGTTTTTATTTTTCTTCTATTTGATTTTATTCAGGTAATTTATTTTTTTAAAATTTATTTTCAAAAAATTTCATTCTGGGAAGAAAAAAATGGGCTGAATATTTTAAGTTTTTTTGAAAATTTAAAGAATTAGAAATAAATTTAAATTTAATTAATTTACAAATTTAAAAAATTTATATTCCCAATTTTTAGGCTTTCCTTGGCATCACTTTGGTCAAATGCCGAAATCTAACAATCGCAAAAACAGAGAAGAGAATGGCACTAATTGGGGAAATCATTCGATGCATCAAATGCATTAAATTGAATGCATGGGAAAAACTTTTCTACAAAAAAGTTTGCGGTAAATTTTATATTCCATACAAAGACCTAATACATGCAAAAATTTTCTAAATTAATTTTTTTTCGCATTTTTAATTAAAAATATTTATACAACTTTTTTGGCCAAATTCAATGAAACAAAATTATTAAAATTAAAAAAAATATTCACTTTGAAATTTAATCAATAATCAAATTATGATTACACAAAATCTGCCAGTTAAAAGATAAAAAAATGAAAAAGAAAATTAAAAATAAAATAAAAATTATTCCATTAATCCTAATAATTTTCAGATGTTCGCAACAATGAGAAACGCTATTTGCGCATTGCGGGCTATACCCAAAGTTTGATGATCGCATTCGGCGCAATTGTTCCTTCGGTGGCAACAATTTGCATGGTTTTAGCCATTGTCCTCTCCGGAAACGATTTGAAAGCCAGCGATGTAAGCAATTGTGCCAGCTTTTAGGGAAAATTTATTAAATAATATTTAAATAAATAAATTTATGAAAAGGAAAAAATTGAATTATAATATTAAATTATTTGATAAATTTGAAAAAAAATAAAATTTTAAATTTATTTTGTTAATTTGCAGGCATTCAGCGCAATTACCGTATTTTTTGTGATGCTTTTCGGCGTCCGCATGATCCCCTATGGAATGCGATATCTTTCTGAAGCGGTCCAATCCCTTCGAAAGGTGAGTAGAAAATTTTTTTATTTTTAGTTTTTAAAATTATTAATTCATGCGAAAATAAGATAAATCACAATCTTAAAATTTTGAGAAAAATATAAAAATATTTTTAGGCTCCTTTTTATCCTTTAAAAATTATTTTTTTTTTATTCAATAATTTTAAAAAATCTTTCCGATAGGAAAATAAATTTATCAACATTTTCTTTCTTTAAGATAAACACACTCCTTCAATTTGAGCAATATGAGGCGGAATATTGTGTGCCAAAAACCAGCAATTTAGCCATCCAAATGCAGAATTGCACATTCACATGGGATACGGCGACACCAGCAATGGAGGAAAAACCAACAAAAAATGTTGAGAAAAAGAAGGCAGAGAATGGGGCTACAAGTAATAAAAAAATAATTTAAAATACTTTGAAACCTATAAAATTTAATAATTATTGATTTAATATAATATTTGAATTTATTAGTTTATTAAAATTCTATTTTTTTCGATTTACAATTTTAAAAATTTAATAAAATTAAATGAAAATGTTATTAAAAAATTATTAAAATAAAATTTTTTCAAGGAAATGGCAAATTTTTGGCATCCAAAACAGTAACAGAAGAGCAAATTGCTTTAAATAATCACAAAGATGAGGGTGAAAATGCAAATGATGGGCCAAATGATAAAACATCCACAGAGGAATTCACCCTTCGCGACGTGAATTTGAGCGTTGAAAAGGTTGGCGGACAAAATTTGGGACAATTTTTTGAAATAAATTTTAAATAAAAATATTATGAATTAATATTGAATTCAATCTCTATATGAAATCTGTGGAATATTCCTTTTATATTATTGCAGGGCGAATTGGTCGGCATTTGCGGTGTAATTGGTTGTGGAAAAAGTGCAATTTTGAATGCCATAACTGGGCATGTGAGTTGAGGGAAAAAGCGAAGAATGGTTGAATTTTTAATTTTTATTAATAACATTTTTAAAACCCATAAAATGTTTTAAGATGAAAACAAATAGAAATAAAAATAAATTATTTGGATTTAATAAATAAAAAGGAAGTGCAACATTCCCGACAAATAAGAAATTAAAAAATGTTTTAAAAACAAAAATGAAAGCTAATTTAAAAAATCTCCCGTAGATATAAATTTGTTATTTTTTTGAAAGGGAAAAATCAATTAAAAAATTTTTTGTTTTTTTATCATTTTTGATATAATTTTTTCATAAACAATTTGAAGCTAGTTATAAAAAAATAAATTCTTCTAAATGAATAAATAAAGCCAGACACAGAATGAACTAAAAATGATATTAAAAAATAAAAAATAATTAAATTCAAAAAATTCTAAATTTATTTAATACTAAATTTTGATGACTTTTTTTAAATTCGATAAAATTAGTTTTTCCGAAAAATAAATCGAAATTAAAAAATCCAAATTAAATCATAAATAAATTTTATTAATTAATTTTTTATTCAGTTGATTGGCGAAGAAGGCAGTTTGTGCATTTCGGGCAACATTGCCTTTTGCCCCCAGCAACCGACCATTCTCAATTCCACCGTACGGGACAATATCCTCTTCGGCCAATCAATGAATGCCCAACGCTATTATAAGGCAATTCAATGCGCACAATTGTCTAAAGATTTGGAACAATTCCCCGAAAATGAACGGTCAAAAGTGAGGACAAATAATTTAAATTTGACTCAAATGGCCAAATTAAAGAATGAAAGGGACAATTTAATTTTAATGAATTTTGGAAATAATCTGTAGAATCTAAATTTAATGGCAAATTCCAAATATTATTCAAATTTTTTGATGATTTTTTTTGGATATTAAAATTAATAACCGAAAAATTACCAACTCTTAATCAATGGATTAAATTATTAATTTTTTGTGCATTAAAATTTATCCAAGCAAAAAATTCAAAAAAAAATTGCACAAATTCATCAAAAATTTTTCCATTCATCAAAAAAGGTTTCTGCCTACAAATTGTCCGGTGGCCAACGGTCCCGCATTTCGGTGGCCCGTGCCCTGTATTCAAATAGGGAGATTTATTTATTCGATGACATTTTCTCATCCATTGACAAACCGGTGGCCGAGAGAATTTTCGCCCAAGGCATCAAGGAGATGTTGGCCACAAAAACACGATTGGTCGTGACCTGCGATCCGGATGTGAGGAAGGGAGAAATTAATATTTTTAACAAATCGAATAATTAAATTTTAAATATATGTATTTATGGATTGGTATATTTTTTCATTTTTTTAAATTAAAATTTTTTATTAAAATTTGCATATGATGAAAATGATCATAGAAAGAAATAATTAAAAATGAATTTTTAATTGAGAATTTATAAAAATATGTAAGTAAAATTCTATGAGTTACAAAATTTTTTAAATTAATTTTTTGAATGAATTTCACTCCATGAATTTAATTGTCCAATTCCAAATCAAATAATTCTCAAAAGAAATAAAATTTTTAAAGAATTATTTTTTTTGAGTTGCAATTTGCAAATTTAATTTTAAAAAATTACATTTTTGCACAGTTCCTTGCCCAATGCTCCAAGGTGATTTACATGGATCGTGGACAAATATTGGCAGTGGAAACGCACACATATTTGCTCCAAAATTTTGAGCCGTATCGAACATTTTTTGCATCATTTGTGCCACCCAATGATGATGGCCAACAAATTGGCAATGCTGTTGGGCAAACAACAAATGGACGGGCAAGAAGTCCCTCGAATTTAGCTGGTAAATTGGATGAATTATTTTTAAAAAAATAATTTTTATTTTGTGTAAGTATAATATATTATTTAAAATTTTTTGACCAAAAAATATATTTTTAAAGTAACTAAAACAATTTAAAAAATTTGAAACAATTAATTTCACTTAAAAATGTGCCGAATAAATATATTATTAAATTTCTTTGAAAATTTCTCTTTCTATGGCAAATTTAATCTCATTCATAAGAATTATTTTTACTCTAAAAATTGAAAATTTTTAATTTAAATATTTTCGAATTTTTTAATAAAAAAAATAATTAAATTTTTCTTAACTATTTAGTACGGGCCTCATCTGAAACCCCAGTCGAAAACAATGAAGATGAAGAAAAGGAGGAGGATTTGGGCCTTAAACCAGTCGGGAAAGAAATTTATATGTATGGAAAATTTTGGAAAAATTATTTTTGTACCCAATTTAATTACTTTCACAGGGAATACATTCGGGCGGGAGGTGGCAAGCTGATTTGCCTCATTGTCATCGGTGCCTTTGTCCTCAATGTTGGGTCGAACATTTTTGCCACATTTTGGTTGAGCAAATGGATGCAAGATGTGCACGGCGAAAACCACGAAACTGAAGTAGAAAAATTAATAATTTAATTAAAATTTATTTAAAATTTTTAAGCATGATTTAAATGGCACCCATCAGTCCAATTTTAGTGCTAACTCTAATAGTATGGCCGATCCCAGTACAGGACTCTCCTATTATGCAGGAATTTATGCCTTCAATATGTTTGTTCTCTTTTTGAGCGGTCTTTTCAAGGCAATGGTTTTTGTAAAGGTAGGAATGGGTAGTCAACCTATTGTAATAAATTTACCGAACTCAATATTTTAGCTCACTTTGACCGCCTCAACCCAATTACATAATCGAATGCTCAAAAGAGTCCTATATGGGGTGTCCTCATTTTTTCATCAAACTCCAGCTGGACGAATTTTAAACCGATTTAGCAAGGATATTGATGAAAGTGAGTTTATTCTATCCAATTTATTTAAAAAGAAGACTAGTTCAAAAAGGGAATCAAATAAAATTTAAATTATTATTAAATACTTATTAAGCATTGTAACCTAGAGGGAATAAATATAAATAAATTTGGTAAATTTTATTAAAGTAATATCTAATATAATTTCTTTTTACCATTTAATTTTTTTTTCATTAATTTTTTTGCTTTTCTCCATTTTTTCTCTAAATTATTTTAATATTTAATTATACATCATGAGTTGTTTATTTAATAAAAACCCCTTTATAATTTGCTCCCTCAATATAATGTATGATTTCCATTAATCTATTTATTTAACTTATTTATCCAATTTTATAAAATTTACCTTTTTAACCTCACTTCACTTCGAACCAAAAAATTTTCTTATTTCTCTGCTGCTGTTGTTTTTTTCTGCTGTTTTTTTTCAATTTTTTTTGTTTTTTTTTAAATTTTTTATTGTCGATTTTTTTTCAAAAAAATTTTCCTCCTGCTTTGTTGTTGTTGAAATTTTTAAAAAATTTTAAAATTTCATATCATAAAGAAGTAGTCGTTGGGGGGGGGGGGGGGGGGGTAATTTCGTTGTTATTAATGTAGTTCGTAGGGAATAACTCCAAAAAAGGAGTTAATCATGTAGTTCGGAGGGAATAGGCTTTCTCAATATTGTCGGCAGAGACAATATGGATTTTTTGCCCACTTATTCCCGTAGTTCGCAGGGAATAAGTGGGCTTCGGCCAATTTGCAGAAATTGCCCGAAGGCATAAATTTTTAAAAAATTCTTGTAGTTCGCAGGGAATAAGTGGGCTTCGGCCCATTCCCAATTGCAGAAATTGCCTTCGGGCAAATTTTTTAAATTAATTTTGTAGTTCGTGGAGAATAAGTGGGCTGATTTCAGCCCACTTATGTAGTTCGTAGTGAATAATCAAGTTTAATCCACCTAAAATGATGAAAATTATTTTAAATGTGATATAAATTTTTTAAATAAATAGAAAAAGTGAATAAAATAATATTAGATATCGCGTAAGAAGGGGAATTAGCCAAGAATGACTTTAATTTTACTCTCTTTCGCTTTTCTCATTATCTCATACTAACACATATACTTCCTCCCATTCTCTTCAACAGAATACTCCCATACATTATAATATTCCCTATGATCTTCTCATAAAGAGTAAAGATTTTCATACTTAATTATTTTCACGAAATTTCTACTCTCTGATACTCCCGTATCCTCACAATGTATCCGTTGCACTCATAATCTTCATTAAGTCCTTTTCTTCATCAACTACTCTAAAATTCCTTTTCCCAGGACCCTCTGACATTCCTCATCTATTTTATTTTCTCCCCTCGGTTCATTTATTTATTCCCTCTTTAATCGTCTCTTTTTCCTCGTCACCATTGTTTTACAAACGTCCTCGTCTTTCTTCTCGTCCTCATCTCATTCTTAAAATTAAGGTCGAGAGGACGGACAAATTAAAATTTGAAAAAGGCAAAGACGAGAGGAAAACAAAACAATACGAGACGAAAGAATAAGGGAAAAAGACAAAGGCAAAGGGTACACAATAATCCATTCCCTTTCCTTTCCCGGTATTTTACCTCTCTGTCGTCTGTCCGTTCTCTAAATTACCAAAACATACCGCAGCCTCTCCCTTTACTTTTATTCAACACACCATAAAACCAGTGTTGCACAAATTATTTCCCTTTTGTCTCTTCCTCGTCTTCGTCCCCTTTCTTCCTCATCTCATCCTTAAAATAAGGTTGAGGAGACGGACGAATTAAAAATTGAAAAAATGGTAAGATGAGAGGACGGAAGATTAAAAAATTTTAAAAAATTGCAAAGACGAGGGGTGGACGATTTGTGATTTATGCAACATTGCTCGTCTCTTGCATCCTAACTCCCATGTTCAAACAATGCCTCTTCATCATCACCATTGTAATTATTTTTATAATTTTAATTTTGACTGTACTCTGCTGGATTCCAATTCCAAAATTTCAAATTATATTTAATTCTGCCGTCATTTTCAACTATCTTCAACACAGGAATTCACATTTGAGTCGAATTTCGTATCTGTTTCCATCATCTCTTTATTTTCCATTTTTTATTCATTCACGAACATCTGAAACGACACTATAAATCTTCTACTAAAAAAATCAAAGCTACTATCCTTACAATCCAAGGAAATAACTCATAAGAGAATAAGAACAATCAATGCAGAATTAGATAAAAGATGAAATGCATTCATTCATCTTGGAATTTTTCAAATTTCAGACAATAAGTTAAATCAAAAAAATACGCTGCTTATTCATACATTCAATAATATAAAATAATCATTTGTCCGTTTCATTCAATTTAAAAGGGGTAGTATTTAATTTGTCAAAATTAAAAAAATCAAAATAATTATAATAATTTAAGGGTTTATCCTACCTTCAAAAGCCATAAACCCAATTGGATAGAGCTCGGCAAAAAGCATTGAATGATATTTTGGTCAAAACTTAGGATATTAAACGGTTTAAACTCATTTTGGTTTATTGGTTCAATACTAAGTTAAAATTAGTTAAACTCTAGCTAAAATATAATCAAATGATGCCCATTGACGATATCTATCCATTGAGTTTATGGTTTATGAATCTAGCATAAAAACTAGCGTTATATTTAATTTTGTCAAAATTAATCTATCCCTTAAGCCATAATACTATAAAAAAGCATCCTTTAATTTAAAAATAAAAAAATAGAAAAATTTTTGCCAAACTCTTAAAAAAATCTTCAAGAAACTTAGTCACAGACTTAATTTAGAATTTAGATTATTACTCTGCGGTACGGGCTAATAAAACCTGTCAATTTTATAATGAAAAGGAAATATAAGTTAAAATATTAAAAAAAATTGGGTACAAAAAACGGGAAAAATTTAAAAACGAGGACGAGGAGATCAAAAATGAAATAATTGATATTAAATATTCAAAATAATTTTGGTATGGTTGGAAAAACATAAAAAATTTAATTTAACAAACACTTAAATTAAGTGATTAAATAAATTTTTTACTCGTAAAGTGATAAATATATTTAGATTTTTCGGCCCCAATTTTTTGACTAATCAATGAATTCGAAAACGCAACGCCGCCACAAGTCTCTTTATTATATTTTCTCTTTTCTCTAACACACTATGCAATGCTCGCGTAGAAAAGCCAAATGTGCATATGTGGAATGGAAATAGATGGTTGTAATTTGAATTTAGAATTTACCAATTGTTTTTAAAAAAGAAGATGGCCCAAATACCAAATTATATGATTTTTTCTTTTTTTTTGATGACTGAAATTTTTAAGAAATTTTTATTATTTTTTAAATTTTAAAACCCATAAAAAATTTTAAATCAAAATTTGATAAAATAAAATAAAAACAAAAATTTTTTTAATTATAGTTATATTCTATTAATTAAAATTGCGGACGCGATAAAATAAATTTTTGGTGCACTAGAAATTAAAAAGCGGCAAATATTATTTTCTGTTTTTTGTGTAATCGATAAGGAATTGAAAACGCAGTGTGGATGGAATTTTGCAAATTTTACGCAAAACTTAATATTTTTTTCTTTATGAGGACAACAATTGTGGGAGGTTTTTATATTTTTGTTTATTTTTTTTTTAAACTCATAAATAATATTAAATAAAAATTAAATAAAAATAAAAATAAAATAAATGGGTTATATAAAAAAGATTGTGAATAGAAAGTACAATCATTTTAGTTTATTAAAATTAGGATGTTCCGCCCTAAAAAATTAAAAAGCAATAAATTTTATCGCGGCCTAAATTTTTGGAAATCGATGTGAAATTGAAAACCAGCAGAGCAGCCACGACCCATGAGCCACGAGTCCCCTTCACATTTACTCTATTTTCTCTAATAACTATGCACAATGCTCGCGTAGCGTAGAAAAGCGAAAAAGCCACATGTGCTTTTGTGGATGAATGTGGAATTTGGCCACATCCCCCGCCGCCGATGGGTAGATGAGAAAGCAAATTTATGGCCAGCGGGGAAAATTTCTTAATCCACCCACTCAAAGAACACTTCTTTTCATTCTAAACCGTCCTCAAATTGCGAAAATAAACGCCATTTTTTGATTGAATGGATGGTGAAAAATAGCGGACCAAAATATAATGGAATATTAATCGAAACAAAAATTGGTGAATGGAATGCGTAAATCGAAAGAAAATTTGGACTTTGAAGGATGCATATTTGGCAAATAATAAGCGGAGAAGAATGGGAAAATGGGGAGGGAAGGTTCTTTGGTTCACTTGACAACAAAAATGACCCATATTTTTGAGCATATAATAAAAGAGAATAGCTTATAGTTTTGGACTTTGGAAGAGAATGGGATAGAGGAGACCCCAACCAACAATTTCAATTTGTGTACCCTCTCATTATTTCCATTATTGACTGACAACTCTCATGTCGAAATGAGGAATTTACCAAGCAAATATTCTACCTACTAATATATTGAAATTGGAGAAGATGTGAAAAAAGATGATGATTTGGGTTGGGTGGAAAAAATAATAAAATAAAATCATCAACACCATTTTTATTATCTCAAAAATTTTTCTCATTTTTCCTCAATTTCCCTCATTTTATTTAATAGTCGATGTGAAATTGCCCTTTTCTGCCGAGGCTTTGCTCCAGGGAATGATAACATGCCTTGGCTTCTTGCTTGTCATCATTTGGGTGTTCCCCCGCTGTTTTTGCTCCCATGCATTCCCCTATTTTTGCTCTTCCTTTTCTTCTTCGTTTGCTTCAGGGCAGGAATACGGAGGTTGGTGTTTGATTGGGGATTTGGTGAGGTTAATGAAGTGGGAATTGGGAAATGCGGAGTGGTCGCGCGGTTGGTCAGCAGGTTTTTGTGCCCAAAAGAAGTCAAAAAATACTTAAAAACAGAAATTAGGAAAATGCCTTTAAAATAGCTAAAATTACGCAAGGAAAATGCGTTTTTTGCGGATAATTCAGCCAATTTTTATAAGAGATTGAAAACTAGCAAAAAAGACGAAAATGGGAATGATATTCGCCTCGCATTTTAGAGGCGTTGGATTTTTGTTGGATGAATGAAATTGTTTCATTGAATAGACAGTAGCGTGTTTTTTCCGAAAGCAAGAAGGATTTAGCTGTCCAATCGACCGAATTATAATTGGAGGCCATCGCGTTCGTAGGTGTACTTACATATTTATGTACTATTTGTCCAGTAGTAAATTTTTGCGAGCAAATTTACTCAAATAATTCATCAAAAATTGTGTATAATTTATATATTCTTTTGATGATTCATAATATCATTATAATATAATTAATAAATTTTAAATTAAAGGTAGTCTATCATTGGAATAAAAAAGCATTGAATTTTAGATATTTTTAGGCTATTTGGAAAAAAAGACTACTATAAGTTTAAAAGATTTCATTTTTTAGTAAATAAAATATTTCGCCTGCACTGATTGAGACTAATAATAACAAAAGAAACAAATTCCGCTTGTTTGGTTTCAGACATATTTTTACATATTTTCAGAAAAATAATTTCTCATAGTTAAGGAAAAGAAATAATCTAAAATTAAAAAGAATCATAAAAATAAATATTACGCTATACCTACATTTAATTCGGGAGACAAAAATTTTTGAAAATTATTCTATTTTAGCCTCAAAAGAGTGGAAAATGTCACACGATCGCCCCTATTCGAGCATTTGACCACCTCGCTGGATGCTCTTCCCACAATCCATGCTTTTGGCCAAACACAACGCTTTGTTGAACAACTCAAAAATCGGCTTGATGAGAATAGGTTTAGCAAAGAAAATTTTAAAAATATAATTCATGAATAATATTTTTCAAATTATTATAATTAATTATTTTTATTTCATTAATAATTAATTTAAATAATTATTAATTAAATTATTCACAGTGGTGCCCTTTTTCTCTACCATTCCGCAATGCGTTGGCAAGCGGTTTGGCTCGATTTGCTAGTGGTGAGTGAAAAATTTTTTAAAAAAATTTACATGTTTTAATTTCTTAATAATAAATAAACAGAATTACACATAGAATTTTTTAATTAAAAAAATGTATATTTTTACATTTTTTAAATTTATTCTATTAAAATAAAAAAATAGAATTTTCTATTAAATTTCTACAACTCATAAATTTTTGCCACTTTGAATTTAATAATTTAAAATTGTTTGTTTTGTCTTGACATAATAAAATTGCTGCCAGTTATTCAATATTTAAAAACAAAAAAATAAATAATCAAATTCATCTAAAATTTGAAGGTCGGTGTCACTTTTGCCGTTTCTTTGTTCATTGTCATTTTGACGGGTCGAATTTCGCCTTCCGAGGCTGGAATGGCCATTGCCTTTGCATTGCAGGTTAATTGGAAATTATAGGAAAATTTTCTAATTTTTATTTCGGCACACAAATTTTAAGGCTTGGGATTGAATTAAATTAATTAAAAAAATAAATTTATTTTATTAAACTTCTCCCAAAAAGATGAGTGGCATTTTCCAATTTGCCGTACGATCTCAAACGGAGCTTGAGGCAAAATTAACTGCAGTGGAGAGGGTCAGCCATTATTACAAGGTGAACTCTTCCTCAGGGCAAATATTTTATTTTAGAATGAATTATTCCTTAGTTTATATTTTTGCCACCAAAAATCCTTTTTTTGTCAATAAAATTTTTTGATTTCTTTCTAATAAATCAAAAACTAGTTTTAGACCCTACAAACCTTATACCAATTTGTAGAAGTCATCAAATCGCATCGAATGGTATTTTGGTCAAATTTATATAAGTTTTGAACCAAAAACCTTGAGATGGTTAATGGTTTAAAACCCTTTAAATTTTGACCAAACTATGACAAATTATACCATCAATGCTTCTTGATGAAATCTACAAAACCGGTTTCTGAATTATTGTAAACTTATTTTGGGTAAAAATAATTACTCATTTAAAGACCATCGAAATTGAGCCGGATAGCGATGACAATAATGAAAATAAGCAAAAGGAAGAAGATTTTCCAAACACTGGGAATTTGGAATTTGAGAATGTTATGTGAGTGAATTTATGAGTAAAATATAATTATTAAAAATTTTTTAATTTTTTAAAGTCTTCGCTATCATCCGAATGCATCACCTGCCCTGAACAATGTCACATTTTCTGTCCAAAATGCCGAAAAAATTGGCATTGTTGGCCGCACTGGATCAGGTAATATTAATTATTCGGATTTTGGAAAATTTATGGAAGACTTTTGTTTAAATTTTAAAATAAAACTCATAAAACTTTAGGCATATTAAAATAATTATATTTATTGAGATTTTATCCGCTTTTTGCTTACTGAGAATGGAGAACGTTAAGGGTCTCCCATTTTGTGATGGATTCTATTTTTTGCCTAAAAAAAATTTTTTCTTAAAAGAAGTTTTTGATTACTAATAAATCAGAAACTACTTTTAAACCTTACAAATTTTATGTCATTTTGTAGATCTCATCGAGACACATCGAATGGTAAAAAATTGCCAGGGTTTGGTCAAAATTAATAAACAATATTTCCAGTTTTTGGTTTTAAACTCTTTAATTTTGGACCAAAACTTGACATTTTATATACAATTCGTAGCATCTAGATGAAATCTACAAAATGATATAAGGTTTGAAGGGTCTAAACCGGTTTCAGATTCATTAGAATTAAAAAACTGTTTTGTTGGTAAAAAATTTTTTGCTGTAATATCCAATTCCCATTTTTTCTCCACCTTCTTTATAGGCAAAACCTCCATATGCAATGCCCTTTTCCGTCTGTATCCGTTGGAGGCTGGTCGAATCTGTGTGGATGGATGCGACATTTCCACAATGAATTTGCGCCAACTTCGCCGTTCAATGGCAATCATTTCACAGGAGGCCACTTTATTTGCGTAAGTTTAATTTTATTTTTTTTCAAAAAATTAGTAAATAATTTTAATTTTTTTTAAAAATCTGATATAATTTTTCACAAATTTTTATATCATATGAATTTTTATCCCAAAATTTATGAGAAAAAAATGAAAAATGGACAGTTGGAAAATTAAAATATATTTAAAAATAAATTTAGAAAATTATAAAAAAATTCCATCGCTTTCAAAAATGCCATCAATTCGATGTTCGATCAAATTTCAACATATTTGTATTTCACTTCCTTCTCTGTGCCATTTCCACTTTATTTTCAGCCAAATTTTCCTGCTGGCTTTCGCCCGGCAATTTCAAACGAACTTTTTTTCCATCTTTCTTGGCTTTTTGTTTTCCGCCGTCACCAAAAGCAGTAACTGCTGGAACCAAATTTTTCGCGACGATTCCATCATTTTTTCCACCTTTTTCTTGGCCATTTTGTTCAACCAAAATTTTATTTGTTTCCATCTTTTTTGTTAGTTTGCGGTGTTCATCAAAATCAGGAGCTTGATATAGCACCCTTGTTTCATCGTGCTCATCAAATTCATCAATTCCTCCAAGCAATTTAATTGCTTTTGATCGACATTTTTCATAGATTTTTGAGGCTTCTTTTATTTGTCCTCGTGGAAAATTTTTCTCAATATTTTTGCAAAATTTTGCTGCATAAGCTAGAGGGTCCAAGTCATTCGCGCTAAAATTAAAATACCTTATTTATTAATTAAAATTATTCCTAAAATAAAAAAAAGTTATTTATTCATTTTTTAGCGGCACTCTTCGCTTCAATATTGACCCAGAAGGCATTGGTGGTGGCGATCACAAAATTTGGGAATGCCTCCAGCAAATTGGGCTTGGCGAATCCGTAAGCCCCGATTTATTAAAATTATTTTTAATAATTCCTCAAAAAATAATTAAAATTTTTAGCCATTTTAAATATCATAATTAATTTTAAATTAATTATTTTCTTCTTAAAGGTGAATTTATTTACGGACAAATTGGACTTTATGGTGGAACAGGGTGGCAGAAATTTGTCTGCTGGTCAGCGTCAATTGGTCTGCTTGGTTCGCGCACTGCTCAGGTAAATTAAAACATTTTTAAAAAATTAGTTTTTAATTTTGTTTTTTATATAAATTTTCCATTTTGATGCCAAATTATTGAGTCCACTTTTTAATTTAAATTTTTAAATGTTAATGTTCAAGTAAGTTTTGCATTAGCACAATTTAAAATTATCTTTTAGATAAAAAAACAAATAAAAGAGAAAAGGCAAATAATTTATGTGTTTGAAAGAAAATATAAAAAATTAATAATTTAATAGGTAACCAATAATTTTATTCTTCCTTTTTTCATAAATTTTATAATTTATTAAAAGTAAATTATAGTTTAAAAAAATAATTATTGAAATAATTTATAATTTTTAAATATAATTAATTAAATAAAAAACATTAAAGGGACACCAAAATTGTTCTTCTCGACGAGGCCACCGCCAACATTGATGTGTATGTTTTTTTACATTAAATATTTACATATTATTATTTTTCCCATAGCCAAACCGATTCCATCCTACAACGCGCAGTGCGCCAATTGTTTGCCTCTCGCACTGTCCTCTTAATTACTCATCGCCTTGGGAATGTTGCGAATGTGGATAGGGTTATGGAAATGCAGGATGGAAAGGTAAAGGTAGTAGTGGGGTGTAGTATTAAATAGGACAATTATTATTATAAATTTATAATTTAAAATTTTCTCTTAATTGATTAATAATTAATAAAAATAATTAAATACATTTTTCGGATTTTAAATTTTATGTTAATAAAAATTTTTTATTTGAATTTATCTGATAATTACGTATTTTCCTATTTACCATTTTCTATTATATAAAATTATTTTATTAATAATATTTTTTATATTAAATTTGAAAATAATTACATTCCTGTTAATTTAAGCGAGACAAGTTTTCCAAAAGAATTAATATTTCCAAATTTTAAGAAATTTTTTATGTTTTCCAAAAATTAATTATTAAAATTGTAAAATATTTTCAATTAATAAAAAAAATAATTTAATTGTTTATAAATTTATTTTTAATATTCCAGATTAAATCATTTGAATCGGTTGTACAGAATAATTCAATGGCCGAGAAAATGCCAATAAAAACAGAGGAGGAGAAGGTCAAAAAAGAAGAAAAAGAAGTATCAAAAGAAGTTGAACAAAATGGGCAAGAAGAATAAATAAGGGAAAGAATAAATTTATTATTTTTAAATTAATTTTTTCATATCTTTTCATTTTTTCACCCAAAAGTAACAGCTCATTTTTTGAAAAATTTTCTTCATCAAATAAATTCAGGTTCCCTATTAAAAAACCTTAAATTTTCATTTGCTTCATTTTAACAATTTATTAAATCAATAATTTATTGTGAATTTTTATCCCATCAAAAAATGGCCATTCAATCCCCAAAAACTGCACTCACAATATTTTTGTTGAATTTTATTTAATGCCATTTAAAAATGTTCTGAAAAGTGCAAATTTTTGATTGATTCGCTTTGCATTCAAAAATCATTTTTATATTTTCAGATTTATTTGAATAAATTTTCTCTTTAATTAATCAACCAAATATATTATAATTTTGGCAATCCCTAAATTAAAAAATTAAAAAAAAAACATTTTCTATTGTAAATTATTTGAAAAGTAGAGTACAAATCCGACATTTATTTTCTTCACTTGTCATCTTGGTAAAATAATGTCGACTTTTACCAAGAAAAAGCAAAGGGGAACCAAAAGTATTTTTGGTGGAAATTTTTATGTAACAAAATCTTTAATAAATATTCCCATTTCCAATTTCAATTCTATTTTTTCCGATTACAGTTTGTGTCCCCAACATAGCTAATTAGTAATTACCCATCAGCCCCACAAGAATCCTCCATTTCCGTTCACATTTCCCTCATTTCCCTTCCTTCAATCATCATACCCAATTTTTTCCAATCCACACCAAATTGTCTCAAATTCTTGCGCAAATGCCTTCCGCCCAAATCCTAATTGGACCACACAATTCGGCGACCGTAAAATTGAGGTAATTGTGCGATAATGGAAAATTTTGAGGAAGTTTGTAGAGGAAATGGACAATTTGAAGCTGTCGTATTTTTTTTCATTATCGTCATTTTAGTATCCATTCCATTTTTTAGCAATAGGACTGCGAAGCAATTGACAATCTAGGAAGTTATAAATCTTTTGAAAGCTAAATCGCCTTCTATTAAAAATTTCAGTTAAAATGGCCTTGCGCGGAAAAATAGATCCAAAAATTGTCCTACTGATAAAAATTTAAAGCAAAGATGGCCCTATAGGGCAAAATTCAGACAAAAAATGACTTCGCCAGGGAAAATATTTAAACATAAATGATCTAAAAACAGAAAAAAAAATATTTAAGAAAAATTTTAACTACTAAAGATGGCCGCATTAGGTAAAATTTTAAACAAAAATTAACCTCTCGGGGTGAAAGTTAAAAACCAAAAAACAGATCGGTTTGGATTTTGATTTTCCGTTTTCTGACCTCGGTTTTCGGTTCGATTTTTGGCCAAAAAATGCCTCGACTCGGTTCGGTTGACCGACTTTGTCCAACTCTAATTAAAATGGAGTCGAAGTTTGTGTCTAAATTAATTGAATTTGGTTTCTTTATTTCTTGTTTAATAGCTATTATTCTTACGCGCGAACCTTTACATCGTTTAAATCAATTTAATTTTTTATTTATTTGTCCAATAGAAAAAAATGGAAATGTTCATATTTCGTCATTCTGAATGGGCTCGCATTTATAATTGCACTGGAATTGATGTGGATTCCATCCCATTTGAGCAAAGGCATCAATTTGGGCCAGAAGCATGGGCCTTGATCATACTTTGCACAATTTATTATATTCTCTATATTCCATGCATGATCTCAATTTGGAAGCATTTGGACGAGAATGTCTGCTTCAAATTACTTTTCTACATTGGCATCACTGATTTGGCCATCCTCTGGATATTGGGCTATGCTCATGCTGTGTTTAGCCTAAATGGCAATGTTTTCTGCAGCAGCCCTGTTTTTAATTTTTTGATGGGAGCAAGTCTTTGCTGTAATTAATTATAATTATCATTTGGCTTTATGAAACAATTTAATTTTAGCACTCTTCGTTGCTGAAAGCTCTGCTGATTTGGTAAATTCTATGGGGTTAAAGTAAACAAATTTATAAATGCGATTATGCAATATGCACCTACCGCCCGCCCTAAACAAAAATTATAAAAACGAATTAGAGGATAAATTATAGAATTTATGTAGATCTAGAATAAAATAAAATTTGACTTAGTAATCAGAATAAAAAAATCAGAATATAAAATTAGAAATTATTTACAAATCAGATTTAAAAAAATCAATAAAAAAATCAGAAATTAGAAATCAGAATAAAAATATGAAATTAAGTTAAGACTAAAATCAGAAAATAAAAACAAAATAAAATCAGAAATTAGAAATCAGTACGAGCGCTGGGATGCCGCTGCGCGGCATCCCAGCGCTCGTCAAAACGTTTTAAAATTAAAATGATGGAAAGTAAAATTCTCAGTTTCAGTTTTATTTAAATGAAAAAAAATAAAAAACAAATTCCCTTCGTTCGCTTGATTAATCAATGTTAATTATCATCATCTCCATCTATATCTTTAATTCATTATTTATAGTTCTATTCATTCATTATTCAATTTCCCCTTAATTCAATCCAAAAATTCTCGATCATTCTCGGCACTATTCTATTTATTCTCGAGCATTTCCGAATTTTTGACTTTCATTCTCGACCATTCCAGGCTTTATACCTTTCATTCTCGACCATTCCCTCCCTTTTACCCTTCATTCTCGGCCATTCCAGGCTTTATACCTTTCATTCTCGACCATTCCCTCCCTTTTACCCTTCATTCTCGGCCATTCCAGGCTTTATACCTTTCATTCTCGACCATTCCCTCCCTTTTACCCTTCATTCTCGGCCATTCCAGGCTTTATACCTTTCATTCTCGACCATTCCAGGCTTTATACCTTTCATTCTCGACCATTCCCTCCCTTTTACCCTTCATTCTCGGCCATTCCCGGCTTTATACCTTTCATTCTCGACAATTCCCTCCCTTTTACCCTTCATTCTCGGCCATTCCCGGCTTTATACCTTTCATTCTCGACAATTCCCTACTTTTTACCCTTCATTCTCGGCCATTCCAGGCTTTATACCTTTCATTCTCTATCATTCCAGGCTTTATACCTTTTATTCTCGACTATTCCCGGCTTCATACCCTTCATTCTCGACAATTCCCTACTTTTTACCCTTCATTCTCGGCCATTCCAGGCTTTATACCTTTCATTCTCGACAATTCCCTACTTTTTACCCTTCATTCTCTATCATTCCAGGCTTTATACCTTTTATTCTCGACTATTCCCGGCTTCATACCCTTCATTCTCGACAATTCCCTACTTTTTACCCTTCATTCTCGGCCATTCCAGGCTTTATACCTTTTATTCTCGACTATTCCCGGCTTCATACCCTTCATTCTCGACTATTCCCGGCTTCATACCCTTCATTCTCGACCATTCCAGGCTTTATACCTTTCATTCTCGACCATTCCCTCCCTTTTACCCTTCATCCTCGACTATTCCAGGCTTTATACCTTTCATTCTCGACAATTCCCTACTTTTTACCCTTCATTCTCGGCCATTCCCGGCTTTATACCTTTCATTCTCGGCCATTCCCGGCTTTATACCTTTCATTCTCGACAATTCCCTACTTTTTACCCTTCATTCTCGGCCATTCCCGGCTTTATACCTTTCATTCTCGGCCATTCCCGGCTTTATACCTTTCATTCTCGACAATTCCCTACTTTTTACCCTTCATTCTCGATCATTCCCAGCTTTCTACCCTTCATTCTCGACCATTCCCAGATCCCAGCATTATACCATTCATTCTCAACCGTTTCCAACTTTTTAACTTTCATTCTCGACCATCCTTGATTTTTTAATTTTCATTCTCGGCTATTCTCAATTTTTTACCCATCATTATCGATTATTTCCGGTGCTTATACTTCATTCATGAACTCATTCATAGCATTTTTAACTCATTTCCTCATTTATATATTAATTTTCGGCTTTTTAAATCAAATCTCGATAAATATTAATTAAGTATTATCATATTTAATTCACAAATCCTCTACCACTTGATCCAAACTATTTTAACCTATTCACGGGTTTACTTTTGCATTATTCCAAAAATTTAATTGCTTAAAGGAGCGCCCGGTCGCCGCTGCGCGGCTCCCGGCCGCTCCCATTGCTTCTTAAATTATCATCTTTTAACTCATTTCGATATTTAAGTATTATCTTATTTAATTAATAAATCCATTTAGCACATGATCCAAACTATTTTAACCTATTCCCGAATTTGCTATTATCTAATACATTATTCCAATTATTTAATTGCTTAAAGGAGCGCCCGGTCGCCGCTACGCGGCTCCCGGCCGCTCCAATTGGTTCAAAATAATTATCTCAATATTTTCTTAGCATTTTACAATTATTTACAAAATTTGGCAAATATTTACATTTTTTTTAATAATTCTCGACTATTTCATTAAAATAATTAAAAATTTTTCTCAATTTAATTATTGCTTTCATTCTAAAATATTTACTTTTTCTTTATTTCTTTATATTTTGTATTTAAAAGCTCTTTTCTTTATTCCTTAACTATTTCATTTATTTTTGGATTTTAAAACAAAACGCCAAAGGAAAAAATTTCAAAGCTGCATTTATTGCGGATTAGTATATTAGATAAAAAATCTGAAATTAGAAATCAGAAATTAGAAATCAGAAAAAAATCAGAAATTAGAAATCAGAATAAAAAATCAGAAATTAAAAATCAGAATAAAAATAAGAAGAAATCAGAATAAAAAACCAGAAATTAAAAATCAGAAAAAAAATCAGAAATTAGAAAAAAAATAAGAAGAAATCAGAATAAAAAATCAGAAAATAGAAAACCCAAAATACACAATATTCAATAATTTCTTTTTTTATAGCCTATATGTAACCGAAAAGTACTGAAAAATGAATATAAATGAATATTATCTATATATCGCTAAAATTATAATTAACCTTTTATTTCCTTATTTTAGGTTTTGGCTTTTAACCGCTGTTTGGAGCTTATGTCGCCTAACATTTCCCGGAGGATTTTTTCTGGATTTCGAATTCATATTTGGCTTGCTTTATGTACAATTTACTCTTTATATATACTCATGTTCATGCTACCTGTCGTCTTCTCGAGTCTCATTTTCGCCTGGCCCCGTGATCCGTTCTTTGGATATCGACCCGATTTGGATGGTCAATTTGTCCTCCCAATGCATGCCTTCCATGATGGTGCCGTTATCATTCTGTCCCCCATCTTTTATGGTGCATTTGCCATCGTAATGTGCATCAAAACGCGTTCATTCGGATTGGGCCAAGCCATTCCGGGTCCCCAAAAGAAGGTAAGGACAATTTTATTATTTTTTATTTCATTTTTCAAAGGCATTTTTACAAGTTTTTTTAATTTCCACAATGAATGTTACGGCTTGATCCATCTATGTTTTCATGGATTACATCATTCCACCGCAATGGATGATAACAATGGCCCAGTTTATGTGGTATCATTTTTTAATCGTATATTTTAATTATTTTTTTAAAGTTACAAAAAAGAATATAAAATTCAATTTTTTGATTATAATGGTCACAACTATGAAGGATTTTTGAACTTTTTTCCTTAGAATATTTTTGTTATATGAAAAAACATTTTTGAACACATATTACATTAATCAATATTTATATAATAGTGTTGTTTGTTTTCCCCACTTTTAAAATTTTTTTACATATTATTTTTCACTAAAATTTGGTGTTTAAAATTTTTCGATAATGGAAATTGATGAATCCTAATTTATATTATTAGATTTTTAATAATTTTAATATCGCTAAATAAACCTTTTTCGAATCATGTTTTTTCTATGCGAAATAATTAAGTAAATCAAAAATATTTTGTGTAAATTAAATCATTTTCATTATTATTATTTTTCAATTTTTAGAAAAAAAATTTTAGGGTCATATTTTAGGTTCGTAATATAATGAAATGTATGATTTAGACATAGATAAAATAATTTATTATTAATAAAGAACTCTATTTGATTAAATTTATTAGATATGAAATATGATAAAATGTTCATTTTACAACAAGTAAATTTTTTAACATCACACGTATAATCCTTAATTTTAAAAATAATAATTAAAATAAATTTTTTGTTTTTCAACTAGGTTTCATGTTCATGGCTTTCCTCCAGTCATTTATTTGGCGCTGAACCACAGAATTCGTCATGATTGCCGAATGATGTTTTATAAAGTGTTTTTGCCCAACAAAATTCAAAAATTGCATGGGGTCACCGTCATGGTGGTCCCGGGGCCTGTTTCAATTCCACTGGAAACTTGAAACTTGGAACTTGAAAAAAGCCCCAGGCCCCAGCCGAATTATTTATAATGAAGATAAATTCAGAAATATTGTTATAATATGAAATGAAAATACAATACATTTTTCTTCGGTTTTTTTCAGCACTTTTTCCGAAAAATTTTTAGTTTAATTTTTCATTAAAAATATGTCTTTGAGAGTTTTCGATGATGGGGAACCCGAATATAGCATTGTTTTTATTAGCTATATTTGTGGAATTGTTATCGATTAGCAAACCGGTTTCGAACAAATTTAATTTTGGTAGTTTTGGGGCAAAAAATTAATGCGAAATTTTTTTGATAATAAAAAATCGATCGGGATTTCTTATTAGCATTAAAATTGTATAAAAAATTATTATAATCATAAATCATTTAAAATATTTTTCAAATCAAGAATTTTTTTTATTTGCAAATTGAATATTCCCTGTTATGAATGGGATGTTTGTCTTCTTCAGACAAGTGTGCACTTTTCCCCTCCTTTCAAAATGGGCAGCATCCTATTAAAATGGACAATTGACGTCCTTTTTTCTAAGAAGCTAAATAAACCACTTTTGAACAATTCTTTTCTCTCCAAATTTTTTGTGTCAAAACCATTGTCCAAAAGAATGGGAGAGGATGAACAACATGTTGAACATGAATATATCCCCCATCCGATGTGTAAATTAATCCAATTTGGCTGATGAACAATCGCCTGTATTAGTAGAGTTTAATGAGCGGGAAAAATCGGCGATTTTGGTGGCTGAATGGACAACGGTGAACATTGCAGCCAAACACCACACGATTTTGCTTATTCGGCCAAAAACTGCTATTTTTATATTCATTCCAAAATGTTTATATATTCATTGTTAATATTGAGTAATTTCTACTTTATCCATTTATTTTATTATTTGCTATTCTAATTTGGCGCAATTGACAATTTTTTAAACTAATAGAAAAATTCAATTAAAATTTTCCAACTATTTATTTTAAAAATTTTTCTTTTTTTAATTTATTTTTTATTTCCGACTTCATCTATGGATTCATTTATTAAATTGAATATGATTTTTCTTCATTTAAATATAATTTCTTAATGTAAAAAATTTATGAGTTTGAAAAATAAATTTAAATTTGTTCATTTTGTTTATGAAATTAGAAATCATTTTTATTAAATTAAAGAAAAATTCTTTTTCTTTAATTTTATTTTTTTTCTTTATTTAATTGCTTATTTAAGATTGAGAATTAAAAACATTTTTTCAAATAGCCGAATTTTTAAGCATCCGAATTTTGGACATTACCAATTTCTCAGCAATGTTTCATGCCATAATTAAAATTTCTATACCTTCTCTATAATGATGCAAAATAAAAATAAACATTTAACTTGTCAGCTGAAGTATTGTGTATAAAAAACAAAAACGGCTTGTATTTTTACCTATTTTTCTGCTTTTTTGGTTTTAACTTTTTCCAATTTTTATTGTAATGTTTTCTCGAAAAAATTAATTTCCATCATTATTATATTTAATGATGTCAATTTATTAAATTTAAATTTTAATATTCAAAAATTTTGCACCATTATTTAAATTTATGAACACAAAATTTTGGGTTAATTTTATCCGATAAAAATTTCAAAACAATTAGTCAGAATTTTTTTTCTCTCCCAAAATTCAACCTAATCGTCTTCCAATTCCTCATTCAGCCATTTCCCCCAGCAAATTTTACACTTTCCGCTTTCCCACCAATTTGGAATTGAATTGGATTGACCCCCTCCCTCATTCACTTCATCCACAGCCAACTTTCAATTTTGTTCTCCTCCTACACAATCTTTCATTCATTCAAATTTCAAAGGAACTCACCGAATTCTCCCACAGGGAAATGTAAAAAAACATTTGGGAATTTTTGGTTTTTGCTCGTTCCACAGAGAAAATTCTTGCCAATTAAAAATATTTTTATATGAATGCACAAAAATACTAGCAAAATAAAATGAACTTTTAAATCGTCACCAAAAATTGGGTTGAAAATAATTTTGACATTTTTGCTTTATAATAATTATTAATTAATCAAATTTGAAATTTTTCTTCTATTCCAAATAAATGATTTTAAATTTTTATTAAATTTGCCAATAATGGTACCCAAAAACATATTTCTCTCTCTACCTATAAAAATGAATTAATTTTTAATTTTTTTTTTCCGAAATTAATGATTAATTCGAAACAAAAAAAAAACTCCAAAAATCTTCAATTTCCCAAATCTTTAGGAGCATGATTTCGGTTCAATCTAATTTAGTTCCTCCTTCCAAACCGCCTTTGTCGTTCAAACGAACTTTCTTTTCGTCGCATAGTTGAGTCGGCGCTACTCATTATTTTTTTCAATATTTTCCCTCCTATTTTATTCGATTTTGTACTCATTTTCCTGGATTGACTGCTGCGCGAGTTCATTGTGTGAGTGGATTCCGCGCCATTCCCTCATCACCAAATTTCACTCAAATTGCAAGCAACTTAAACCGGAACAAATTTTTATCTGTGTTCATTTCATTCATTACATAATTACCTATATAATTTACCCTTGGTGTTACTCAATTATATTGAGAAATATGAATAATTTTTTTTTTCAAATTCATTAAGCACATTAAAATTGAATTGAATTTTGTGTTCGATGACATCTACAATCAGTCTGGCCTTCCTTTGCATTGCCATTTTTGTGCTCTTCGCAGGGCAACAAGGTATGCAAAAAATAGAATAAAATTCATCGTTTGGCCAATTTGATTTTTCCATCTCAATGATCATTTCCGCAGGAAAGCAAATTAATTGATTAAAAATAGTGGGAATTAATGTATTCCACATTAATTTTTTAATCATTAATCAATTAGTCGGCTCTCCGCTAAATGAAGAATATGTATATTAGGGTAAACATTGATAATGAAAAATTAAGAATTTTCATTTTATTGAAAATATTTGCATATGAAATTCAAAAAAAAAACAAGATTGTTTAACAATTTAGATAAATGAATTTTGATATAATTTTATTTGTAATTTTAATTTTGATTTAAAATTTTAAATGTAATTCTGATTTGTGATTGTAATTCTGATTTGTAATTGTAATTGTAATTTTGCGCTTATAAAAAACACATGCACGAGATACGAGTAAATAGATGGAATGTGGATGTGAAATTTTGCCATTTTCCACCGCTTATAATGAATAGATGACAACTATAGATGGATTGAGTGAAGTGATCAATTTAAATCATCTCCCTTCCATTGATTTTATGGCCCATTGGCCCATTAATGTCGTATACATTCACAAAGGTATATTTTTCGAAGGAGGCGAGGGAAAAGAATGTATAGGAGAAAGAATAGAGAAAAACAATGAGAAAGATTTTTATTGGGCCTTGGCCAATAAAAATTAGACTATACATTCTACAATTTCCCCATTTATAGAATAATTGTCGAATGTAGATCTAATTTTTTTATTGGCCCCTGGAATGAATGGTTAATGGGTATAACATTCTCTTCATAGTCAATGGATTGAAATGAAAACGCTTCGCGCAAACATTGCCGCAGTGATTTTGCTCCAATTCTCGGATAGCCCAAATTTTGTATATTTTGCGATTTATCAATATCCAGCTAGGTCTTCCATCCATAAATCAATATTTATTTCTTTGCTGACCTCAAAATTATATTCAGGCAAACCGTGGAATTTCATTCATTTAGGAAATTTAAACTTTTATATCCATATAAAAATAAATCTAATTAAAAAATCCGATTTGAATTATGAAAATTTAAATTTTTTTGATATAATTTGACAATTAAAAATTAAGGAAAAATAGAAAATTGCATGCTTTTGAAATTAATAAATCATTCATTTCCATAAAGCATATATGCCCATGTGCAACTTTCAATGAATTTTGACTTCCTCTTGGATTTTTTTCAAAAAATTTATTTCATTTTTTCATCATTTTTCTTTTTTTCTTGTTCGTGGTCTTTTTACTCATATGATAATTCCTCATTCTGTTGTAATTGTTGTAATTTTTGATTAATTTCCCTTTGTTCTTCCAGTGACACATTTAGATAAAGCTTAACAAGTTCCCTTGGCCATGAAAGTTTCACTCGATATCCATCCCCTTTTCCTTCCTTTCCTTCCAAAATTTTAATTCGTCTGACTTTAACCTTTTTAAGTAGTTCATCTATTCTACTATTTTCACTATAATTAATCCCATTTTGATCAATTTGATGTTCATTTTGTGATTGCATTTCATTCTCACTTTCTTCACTAAACTCTTTGATCTGCACCAGTTGGTAGTCAGGGGGAAAGTGTACACGTTTCTTTTTCTTTTGTTTTTCGGTTTTTTGTTGTTCCAAAATTTGCGGATCACCGCTTTTCCCTTTAATATTTTCAAAACCTTCGTTAACCGACGAAATTAGCGGATTGCCGTTTTCCTTTTAACATTTGTCAAATTTTCTTCATTCGGCAAAATTGGCGAATGCCTATTTTTTCCTTTAAATTTTTTCGTAATGCTGGTTACAAAGCCATAGCCATTTTTTTTCCTATTACAATCAATTTCGCCAACAAAATATGAAACAATTAATAAGAAGAAGAGGAATATAAGAATTTGGGAATATATTTTGAGCATTTTATGGAATCTGTCAAATAAATTAAATAAGATTTTCAAAAATTAATTACAGCACCTATTCATTATGAATAAAAAAAAGAAAATGTATAGATAATTTTACAATTAAAAAATTTTCTTTGATAAATTTGAATATTCTGGCTAATAAGATTAGACTTGGCACTTTGATAAAAATCGAATATGAGATTTTTGGAGGGAAAAAAGAATGACGGTTGCCGGCAATGCCAGCCAAAATTTTATATATTAATTTAATGTGGCCCATAGGCCATAGCATCATTGTGAATCCGGGGTCCTGTCCTCTATGCGCGCGTTTTTCGCCAAACGTAAATTGAGAGAGAGACATAAAAAGTGGAGAACGAAGTGAATTGAAGGCAGATGGTTTGTCAGATTCCGAAATCCGAATATACCATCCTTGTCAGCATTCTTCCTTTATTGCCTGAATCAATGCGCAGCCCAGCCAGTGGCCTCAATTTTTATTCGTTCGATCGGATGATCTGCTGAATTTGGATCAATACCTACATGTCCTCCATCCATTCAATCAATCAATAAAGTCAGAAATTTAGCTTCTTTGCTCTTGATAAGAAAATTTGTCGCAACTCCAAAACAAACCGAGAAATTCGATTCATTTGTATCAATTTGGCCATACATATCAAATTAAATTGAATAAATTCTAAATTTTATTAATTCCTCTTAGTCCCATACAACATTATATATTAGTCGTAAAAAATTATTATAGCTAAAATTAATTTAAAATTTCTATTCTCAAAAATACAATTAATTAAAAAATATCTTCGCTTCAAAATTGAGTATTGATTTTGAATTAAATGGCCGAGGAATCATAAAAGACTTAATAGTAGATTTTACAATTTATATGAATGAATTTTAATTTTGATTTATAAAATTATAATTTTCATTAATAATTCTGATTTGTAATTGTAATTGTAATTCTGATTTGTAATTGTAATTCTGATTTGTAATAGTAATTCTGATTTGTAATAGTAATTCTGATTTGTAATTGTAATTCTGATTTGTAATTGTAATTCTGATTTGTAATTGTAATTCTGATTTGTAATTGTAATTCTGATATGTAATTGTAATTCTGATTTGTAATTGTAATTCTGATATGTAATTGTAATTCTGATTTGTAATTGTAATTCTGATATGTAATTGTAATTCTGATTTGTAATTGTAATTCTGATTTGTAATTGTAATTCTGATTTGTAATTGTAATTCTGATTTGTAATTGTAATTCTGATATGTAATTGTAATTCTGATTTGTAATTGTAATCTGATTTGTAATTGTAATTCTGATTTGTAATTGTAATTCTGATTTGTAATTGTAATTCTGATTTGTAATAGTAATTCTGATTTGTAATTGTAATTCTGATATGTAATTGTAATTCTGATTTGTAATTGTAATTCTGATTTGTAATTGTAATTCTGATTTGTAATTGTAATTCTGATTTGTAATTGTAATTCTGATTTGTAATTGTAATTCTGATTTGTAATTGTAATTCTGATTTGTAATTGTAATTCTGATTTGTAATTGTAATTCTGATATGTAATTGTAATTCTGATTTGTAATTGTAATTCTGATATGTAATTGTAATTCTGATTTGTAATTGTAATTCTGATATGTAATTGTAATTCTGATTTGTAATTGTAATTCTGATTTGTAATTGTAATTCTGATATGTAATTGTAATTCTGATTTGTAATTGTAATTCTGATTTGTAATTGTAATTCTGATTTGTAATTGTAATTCTGATTTGTAATTGTAATTGTGATTTGTAATTGTAATTCTGATTTGTAATTGTAATTCTGATATGTAATTGTAATTCTGATTTGTAATTGTAATTCTGATTTGTAATTGTAATTCTGATTTGTAATTGTAATTCTGATTTGTAATTGTAATTGTGATTTGTAATTGTAATTCTGATTTGTAATTGTAATCTGATTTGTAATTGTAATTCTGATTTGTAATTGTAATCTGATTTGTAATTGTAATTCTGATTTGTAATTGTAATCTGATTTGTAATTGTAATTCTGATTTGTAATTGTAATCTGATTTGTAATTGTAATTCTGATTTGTAATTGTAATTCTGATTTGTAATTGTAATTCTGATATGTAATTGTAATTCTGATTTGTAATTGTAATTCTGATTTGTAATTGTAATTCTGATTTGTAATTGTAATTCTGATATGTAATTGTAATTCTGATTTGTAATTGTAATTCTGATTTGTAATTGTAATTCTGATTTGTAATTGTAATTGTGATTTGTAATTGTAATTCTGATTTGTAATTGTAATTCTGATATGTAATTGTAATTCTGATTTGTAATTGTAATTCTGATTTGTAATTGTAATTCTGATTTGTAATTGTAATTCTGATTTGTAATTGTAATTGTGATTTGTAATTGTAATTCTGATTTGTAATTGTAATTCTGATATGTAATTGTAATTCTGATTTGTAATTGTAATTCTGATTTGTAATTGTAATTCTGATTTGTAATTGTAATTCTGATTTGTAATTGTAATTGTGATTTGTAATTGTAATTGTGATTTGTAATTGTAATCTGATTTGTAATTGTAATTCTGATTTGTAATAGTAATTCTGATTTGTAATTGTAATTCTGATATGTAATTGTAATTCTGATTTGTAATTGTAATTCTGATTTGTAATTGTAATTCTGATATGTAATTGTAATTCTGATTTGTAATTGTAATCTGATTTGTAATTGTAATTCTGATTTGTAATTGTAATTCTGATATGTAATTGTAATTCTGATTTGTAATTGTAATTCTGATTTGTAATTGTAATTCTGATTTGTAATTGTAATTCTGATTTGTAATAGTAATTCTGATTTGTAATAGTAATTCTGATTTGTAATTGTAATTCTGATTTGTAATTGTAATTCTGATTTGTAATTGTAATTCTGATTTGTAATTGTAATTCTGATATGTAATTGTAATTCTGATTTGTAATTGTAATTCTGATATGTAATTGTAATTCTGATTTGTAATTGTAATTCTGATATGTAATTGTAATTCTGATTTGTAATTGTAATTCTGATTTGTAATTGTAATTCTGATTTGTAATTGTAATTCTGATTTGTAATTGTAATTCTGATATGTAATTGTAATTCTGATTTGTAATTGTAATCTGATTTGTAATTGTAATTCTGATTTGTAATTGTAATTCTGATTTGTAATTGTAATTCTGATTTGTAATAGTAATTCTGATTTGTAATTGTAATTCTGATATGTAATTGTAATTCTGATTTGTAATTGTAATTCTGATTTGTAATTGTAATTCTGATTTGTAATTGTAATTCTGATTTGTAATTGTAATTCTGATTTGTAATTGTAATTCTGATTTGTAATTGTAATTCTGATTTGTAATTGTAATTCTGATTTGTAATTGTAATTCTGATATGTAATTGTAATTCTGATTTGTAATTGTAATTCTGATATGTAATTGTAATTCTGATTTGTAATTGTAATTCTGATATGTAATTGTAATTCTGATTTGTAATTGTAATTCTGATTTGTAATTGTAATTCTGATTTGTAATTGTAATTCTGATTTGTAATTGTAATTCTGATTTGTAATTGTAATTCTGATATGTAATTGTAATTCTGATTTGTAATTGTAATCTGATTTGTAATTGTAATTCTGATTTGTAATTGTAATTCTGATTTGTAATTGTAATTCTGATTTGTAATAGTAATTCTGATTTGTAATTGTAATTCTGATATGTAATTGTAATTCTGATTTGTAATTGTAATTCTGATTTGTAATTGTAATTCTGATTTGTAATTGTAATTCTGATTTGTAATTGTAATTCTGATTTGTAATTGTAATTCTGATTTGTAATTGTAATTCTGATTTGTAATTGTAATTCTGATTTGTAATAGTAATTCTGATTTGTAATTGTAATTCTGATTTGTAATTGTAATTCTGATTTGTTATTGTAATTCTGATTTGTAATTGTAATTCTGATTTGTAATTGTAATTCTGATATATAATTGTAATTCTGATATGTAATTGTAATTCTGATTTGTAATTGTAATTCTGATTTGTAATTGTAATTCTGATTTGTAATTGTAATTGTAATTCTGATTTGTAATTGTAATTCTGATTTGTAATTGTAATCTGATTTGTAATTGTAATTCTGATTTGTAATTGTAATTCTGATTTGTAATTGTAATTCTGATTTGTAATAGTAATTCTGATTTGTAATTGTAATTCTGATATGTAATTGTAATTCTGATTTGTAATTGTAATTCTGATTTGTAATTGTAATTCTGATTTGTAATTGTAATTCTGATTTGTAATTGTAATTCTGATTTGTAATTGTAATTCTGATTTGTAATTGTAATTCTGATTTGTAATTGTAATTCTGATTTGTAATAGTAATTCTGATTTGTAATTGTAATTCTGATTTGTAATTGTAATTCTGATTTGTTATTGTAATTCTGATTTGTAATTGTAATTCTGATTTGTAATTGTAATTCTGATATATAATTGTAATTCTGATATGTAATTGTAATTCTGATTTGTAATTGTAATTCTGATTTGTAATTGTAATTCTGATTTGTAATTGTAATTCTGATTTGTAATTGTAATTCTGATTTGTAATTGTAATTCTGATTTGTAATTGTAATTCTGATTTGTAATTGTAATTCTGATTTCTAATTGTAATTCTGATATGTAATTGTAATTCTGATTTGTAATTGTAATTCTGATTTGTAATTGTAATTCTGATTTGTAATTGTAATTCTGATTTGTAATTGTAATTCTGATTTGTAATTGTAATTCTGATATGTAATTGTAATTCTGATTTGTAATTGTAATTCTGATTTGTAATTGTAATTCTGATTTGTAATTGCAATTCTGATTTGTAATTGTAATTCTGATTTGTAATTGTAATTCTGATTTGTAATTGTAATTCTGATTTGTAATAGTAATTCTGATTTGTAATTGTAATTCTGATTTGTAATTGTAATTCTGATTTGTAATAGTAATTCTGATATGTAATTGTAATTCTGATTTGTAATTGTAATTGTGATTTGTAATTGTAATTCTGATTTGTAATTGTAATTCTGATATGTAATTGTAATTCTGATTTGTAATTGTAATTCTGATTTGTAATTGTAATTCTGATTTGTAATTGTAATTCTGATTTGTAATTGTAATTGTGATTTGTAATTGTAATTCTGATTTGTAATTGTAATCTGATTTGTAATTGTAATTCTGATTTGTAATTGTAATCTGATTTGTAATTGTAATTCTGATTTGTAATTGTAATCTGATTTGTAATTGTAATTCTGATTTGTAATTGTAATCTGATTTGTAATTGTAATTCTGATTTGTAATTGTAATTCTGATTTGTAATTGTAATTCTGATATGTAATTGTAATTCTGATTTGTAATTGTAATTCTGATTTGTAATTGTAATTCTGATTTGTAATTGTAATTCTGATTTGTAATTGTAATTGTGATTTGTAATTGTAATTCTGATTTGTAATTGTAATTCTGATTTGTAATTGTAATTCTGATTTGTAATTGTAATTCTGATTTGTAATTGTAATTGTGATTTGTAATTGTAATTCTGATTTGTAATTGTAATCTGATTTGTAATTGTAATTCTGATTTGTAATTGTAATCTGATTTGTAATTGTAATTCTGATTTGTAATTGTAATCTGATTTGTAATTGTAATTCTGATTTGTAATTGTAATCTGATTTGTAATTGTAATTCTGATTTGTAATTGTAATTCTGATTTGTAATTGTAATTCTGATATGTAATTGTAATTCTGATTTGTAATTGTAATTCTGATTTGTAATTGTAATTCTGATTTGTAATTGTAATTCTGATTTGTAATTGTAATTGTGATTTGTAATTGTAATTCTGATTTGTAATTGTAATTCTGATATGTAATTGTAATTCTGATTTGTAATTGTAATTCTGATTTGTAATTGTAATTCTGATTTGTAATTGTAATTCTGATTTGTAATTGTAATTGTGATTTGTAATTGTAATTGTGATTTGTAATTGTAATCTGATTTGTAATTGTAATTCTGATTTGTAATAGTAATTCTGATTTGTAATTGTAATTCTGATATGTAATTGTAATTCTGATTTGTAATTGTAATTCTGATTTGTAATTGTAATTCTGATATGTAATTGTAATTCTGATTTGTAATTGTAATCTGATTTGTAATTGTAATTCTGATTTGTAATTGTAATTCTGATATGTAATTGTAATTCTGATTTGTAATTGTAATTCTGATTTGTAATTGTAATTCTGATTTGTAATTGTAATTCTGATTTGTAATAGTAATTCTGATTTGTAATAGTAATTCTGATTTGTAATTGTAATTCTGATTTGTAATTGTAATTCTGATTTGTAATTGTAATTCTGATTTGTAATTGTAATTCTGATATGTAATTGTAATTCTGATTTGTAATTGTAATTCTGATATGTAATTGTAATTCTGATTTGTAATTGTAATTCTGATATGTAATTGTAATTCTGATTTGTAATTGTAATTCTGATTTGTAATTGTAATTCTGATTTGTAATTGTAATTCTGATTTGTAATTGTAATTCTGATATGTAATTGTAATTCTGATTTGTAATTGTAATCTGATTTGTAATTGTAATTCTGATTTGTAATTGTAATTCTGATTTGTAATTGTAATTCTGATTTGTAATAGTAATTCTGATTTGTAATTGTAATTCTGATATGTAATTGTAATCCTGATTTGTAATTGTAATTCTGATTTGTAATTGTAATTCTGATTTGTAATTGTAATTCTGATTTGTAATTGTAATTCTGATTTGTAATTGTAATTCTGATTTGTAATTGTAATTCTGATTTGTAATTGTAATTCTGATTTGTAATTGTAATTCTGATATGTAATTGTAATTCTGATTTGTAATTGTAATTCTGATATGTAATTGTAATTCTGATTTGTAATTGTAATTCTGATATGTAATTGTAATTCTGATTTGTAATTGTAATTCTGATTTGTAATTGTAATTCTGATTTGTAATTGTAATTCTGATTTGTAATTGTAATTCTGATATGTAATTGTAATTCTGATTTGTAATTGTAATTCTGATTTGTAATTGTAATTCTGATTTGTAATAGTAATTCTGATTTGTAATTGTAATTCTGATTTGTAATTGTAATTCTGATTTGTTATTGTAATTCTGATTTGTAATTGTAATTCTGATTTGTAATTGTAATTCTGATATATAATTGTAATTCTGATATGTAATTGTAATTCTGATTTGTAATTGTAATTCTGATTTGTAATTGTAATTCTGATTTGTAATTGTAATTCTGATTTGTAATTGTAATTCTGATTTGTAATTGTAATTCTGATTTGTAATTGTAATTCTGATTTGTAATTGTAATTCTGATTTCTAATTGTAATTCTGATATGTAATTGTAATTCTGATTTGTAATTGTAATTCTGATTTGTAATTGTAATTCTGATTTGTAATAGTAATTCTGATTTGTAATTGTAATTCTGATTTGTAATTGTAATTCTGATTTGTAATTGTAATTCTGATTTCTAATTGTAATTCTGATATGTAATTGTAATTCTGATTTGTAATTGTAATTCTGATTTGTAATTGTAATTCTGATTTGTAATTGTAATTCTGATTTGTAATTGTAATTCTGATTTGTAATTGTAATTCTGATATGTAATTGTAATTCTGATTTGTAATTGTAATTCTGATTTGTAATTGTAATTCTGATTTGTAATTGCAATTCTGATTTGTAATTGTAATTCTGATTTGTAATTGTAATTCTGATTTGTAATTGTAATTCTGATTTGTAATAGTAATTCTGATTTGTAATTGTAATTCTGATTTGTAATTGTAATTCTGATTTGTAATTGTAATTCTGATTTGTAATTGTAATTCTGATTTGTAATTGTAATTCTGATATGTAATTGTAATTCTGATTTGTAATTGTAATTCTGATTTGTAATTGTAATTCTGATTTGTAATTGTAATTCTGATTTGTAATTGTAATTCTGATTTGTAATTGTAATTCTGATATGTAATTGTAATTCTGATTTGTAATTGTAATTCTGATTTGTAATTGTAATTCTGATTTGTAATTGCAATTCTGATTTGTAATTGTAAATGTAACTAATACTGATTTTTAAATTTATTCTAACTTCTAAGTGAATCTGATTTTAATTTTGGTTTTTACTGCTTAATTTTCTTTATTAATTTTTTATGAAACTAAGGCATTATTAATAATATTTAAAAAATTTATCAAAGTCACTAAAGCTATGTAAATTTTCTTTTTTTTTCATTTTCAGGAGCAAAACGTGAAACTCTGCCCGATGGCAGCCGGAAGCCATCATTGCCGCCGGCACTACGACGCCATTATTTTGCGGCACGGCAACATTTCCAACGGGATGGAAGTAGCGAAGCTTATGGGAGTTCAACATCTAGTCAGGCGGCATCAACGGGGCCCATACAGACGGCTGGCAATGAATATGGACGGGTATTAAATATTAAAAATTGAAAATATTTAATAAAAATTATATTATTAAAATAATTAAAATTTATAAAATTTTTAAGCTGAGATGTTCCCCAGTTGTGAAGAAATGCCGTCGTTCACCAGTAGGAAAAATGAATAAAATTTGAAAGGGTCATTTAAGGCAATTCGTATTAATGGCCAATTTTATAACCATAATCAACAGATATTTTTTATTTAATAATGCATTTTGACAATCAAAAATAAATATAGCCTTAAAAACTTGGCCAATTTTTTGAATTGTCAATGACTCTTTTTTCGGGTCTAATTTTAACGAAAAATAACCCAGCAGTTGGAACTTTTAATTAATCATGAATATTAATATAAAATTGGGAATAATAAATTATTTTTTTGGGCCTTTTTTAAACTGTCGTAACATTTTTTCCTTATATAATTTTGGGCCTCATTTATTTCAGCAGCCCCCATCCACATCGGACGAATATCCAGCGGCGGCACAGCCGGCAGCTGCCGTTTCTGGCTATCAACAATCCACATCACAAAGTGCTTCAGCAGCTGCCGCATATCATTCCGCCGATTCAAACGCCTATAAATCAGAACAATCCAGCCAAGGTGGCACCAATTCTGCATATCCATCTGGACCCAGTGCCACATCAAATTCATATCAATCGACAGCGAATTCTGCTGGCATCGCTTCCTATCAATCCAGTGGCCAATCAAACGCTTATAAAGCAGATCAAGCCAGTCAAGCAGGGACGGCATCAGAATCGGCTTACCAATCCGAGAAAGGTTCAGCGGTTTCATATCAATCTGCCACTGGATCCGGTGCTTATCAATCTGGATCGGAAATTTCTTTTCCTTCATCAATCACCTCTGGCAATGCTTATCAATCCGGAAAGGGCACCTTAGCTTCATACCAATCTGGCAAGGCAACTGGGACCGCAGCATATCAAGCTGGAGCAGCAGGGTCTTATCATTCTGCGGATTCCGGCGCTTCTTCAAATTATCAATCAGGCAGTGGTTCTTCAACTTCTTATCAATCTGGAACGGCATCTGGCACATATTATAAAGCAGGAGCTGATTCGGAAAATTCTTATCAGTCCGACAAACATTCAGCAGGTGCTTCTTATCAGTCTGGTGCAGATTCTGGCATTTCTTATCAGTCAGGGAAGGGTTCAGGATCAGGTGCTTCATATCAGTCAGGCAAAGGGACAGGAGCATCTTATCAGTCCGGAGCAGATTCTGGCACTTCCTATTCATCGGGTGTAAAATCTGCATATAAATCAGAGCCATCGGCCAATTATCAATCTCAATCGGCTCAAAGTGCTGCCGCTTCATCTTATCAATCAGGCGCCGCTGGTGGCGCTGCTTATAAATCCAATCCATCTTCGGCTAATAATTATAAAACTGATCCCAATCAACAAAATGTCGGTTATTCTTCATCGGACACTGGTGCTCCAAATTCCTACAAGACGGATGCCACTTTGGCCCCAACATCGCCTTCATATCAACAACAATCAGTGGCCGCAAATTCATATCAACAACCGGCTGGACAACAAAACAATTATCAGTCGGCATCGAATGCAGCGGATACATTGGCCAATGCTGGAAATGGAATAGAAGAGAATTATCAAAAACAGGCATCGTCAAATACGGTGTCCGCTGCTGGAGGCAATTATCAACAACCGTCATCGCCTTCACAGGCAAAATAAATTAACAACTAAGAAATTATAAAATAATATAAATTATCATAATGTAATATTTTTACCATGAGCTCTGGGACTGGGATGGTATTTTGTTCAAAATTTTAATTAAATTTAATTTTTCGACACCTATTTTTTTGTTTAAATTTTAGTTTTTTTTAATTAATAAATTTATATTTTTTAATGAAATTTTATTTTATGCTTTAATCTTATATAAATTAATGAATTATAATTTTATAAATTTTTCATTTTTTATTTTTTCGTAGAGTTCGCCCATGATCTTTTTAAATTTTCTTTTTAATATGAAAAATTTATTTATAAATTAACTTAAAAATTTATGGGTTTGACTTTTTGTTAATCTAAAAATAATTTCCCTGCTTTTTTCTCCATTTCATTTTTAACACTCTTATGTGGCTTTGGGTTTAAATTAATAATCAAATTTTCTTAATAATATCCTTAAAATTTTCATTTTTTCAGCAATCCTATGGAGAAAAAACACCTCAACCCCCAGCCCCACCACCAATTGAATATCAAACACCGGCACCGCCATCGACGGATGGATATGAGGTCGGCAAAGAATAATAAATTAGCAAAAATAATATATTTATTTTTAATTAAATTTATAAAAAAATTATATGCATCTTTTTCGCACTAATTATTCCAGCATATTTTCACCAAATTTTTAATATAATTTAAAATTTTTTTTTGCAATATTTAACAACAATAAATCACAAATTTGCACAAAATTAATAATTTTTATGCACAAAAGAATTTTATACAAATAATTTGCACCTCAAATTAACCTCACACAACACAGTTTGCACGAAAAAGATGGAAAAGGTCAAAAGAACAACAGGATCGAAGGGAGGAAATGACAATAAAATTTCGATGCCGTCGAACGGACCCATCATTTTTTGGCAATCCAACAAATTTGTCCATAACAGCAATTCAAACTTCACAAAAGCGCATTCTTCAAATTCACGACATTTTTGACATTGAACATCCAATGGAAAGTAAATAAAAATTAATGTAAAAATTTTAAGAATTTAAAAGAATTTACAATTTTTAATAAAATTCATAAAATTTTTCCATTACCTATAAAATAAATTTTTTAATTATTCATTCTTTTAAAATTAACAGCAAAAGAAAAGTTCATAAAAATAAAAATATTTTAAATCAATAAAATAAGAAAAATTAAAAAAGTGCTAATAATAATATAAATATGGGAATATGAAGCTCAAAAATAAATAAAAATCGTGTTATAGAATTAATTATTTTACTGGGAATTTAAAATGAAATGAACCTATAAAATTTCTAAATTACCAAAATTTTTATCTTCTCTAAGTTTAATATTTTTAAAAATTACTAAAAAATTTGCATGGAATTATCATTAAAATTTTGAACCCATAAAATTTTTCTGTTATCAAAAATTTATTATTTTTTATAATTTTTTTCCTTTTAAAATTTAAGAAATTCAAATTTTTTATTATAATAAAATTAAAAAAAAATTCATCGGCTAATAATTTCTGAAAGCTTTTATTTTGAAGCTAGGGGGTCCTCAAAAATATATTTTATATTTGAGAGCGCACCAAATTATTTCACTTTCTATACCTAAATCAAAATCACAATACACAAAACCACAAATTTCAGCACTTCCCTCAAATGCACTAACCCCTACACATGCACAAAGAGCACAAAAACAATTACAACAAAGCACTGAAATAACCAAAAAGACGAACCATTATTCCCTAACAACACCATCAGTCTCAGTTCCTTTGACCTCCTCCTCCAATCCAATTCGAGCTCATGGCCAGAGGCTAATCCATCGAGTCTCACCGTTAGACTCGTTGATCGGCCCTGAATATAGGACGGGCGCCGGATTGGCCGTGGGTACTGGTGGAAATCGGCAACGAAATAGAAATCTACAAAGGGATAGGGGCCAACGCGGAAGGCCAGGCACAATTCCATTTCCACCAGCGATTGAGCAGACCAATGAGTTTGCCTATGTACAACCGCCTAGGCAGCCGGCAATTGGGGTAAAATTTTAGTTGGAAAAGAATAAATAATTGTTTTTGAATTTTTCAGCGAGGTGGCCGCCCATTGCCAAGGCCACCGAATGGAAGTGACAGAGAATATGAGAATAATAATGGAGAATTTGGTGGCGGTAGCCCTATTGGGCCGGGTGGCCAACAATCTGGTCAAAGAGGTCCACAAAATCAAATTCCTCAAGGCCAACCGCCATTTTTGATTGGTGGAAGGGGAGGAGGAAAAGGAGGAGGAGGAGGAAGGCAACCTCCAAACGGGGTTGGCATTCTCGTTGGACAGGCGAAAACAGGACATTTTCATGTAGAAATAATTTTTTTATTTGATTCCTTTTTCACCTTTCACTGCATTTTTGCAATTTGCACACTGCATTGAAAAATATTAAAAATTAATTAAAATTATTTTTTTATTTATTATAATTATTAATACAATATTTCAGCATATTCCCACCAGCAGTAGCAAGAATGTTCCATACGTAAATGAGGTGAATAATTTTAAAAATTTAAGAAATTATTATAAAATAAATAGGTACTTGTATACTTTGTATCCGCCAGAACCCTTAAAAAATTTCGAAATTTTTTCTCTACAAAATTATATACCAATCGATTCGTCTTGGCGAGCTGGTTATGAAAATGTTAAAATTTTGAACATCAGCACATTTGGCAAAATTATGAACTCATGAAAATTGAAAAAGTACTTGGTCCCCCCTATGGGTCTGAACTCGAAAAATTTTTTGAAAATTTTTTTAGTCAATTTATAGCTCATTCGACGCGTCTCGACTAGCAGAATGCGAATCTCTTATCGGTTTCGCATAAAACACAAAAATAAAAAAGTTACAGTCGCGCAAGTCTGCGCAGTTCCAACACATCCAGCGAAACTAAAATGGCCGTAACTTTTTTATTTTTATGTTATATGCGAAATCGATGGCAGATTCGAGCTTCTCTCATCGAGACGCGTCGACAGAGATATAATTCGACCGAAAAAATGTTAAAAAATTTTTCGAGCTCAGACCCATAGGGGGGACCAAGCACCTTTTTCGATTTCTTTGAGGTCATAACTTTTTTATTTCTGGGTTTTATGCGAAACTAATAACATTTTCATAACCAGCTCGCCAAGACGAGTCGATTGGTATATAATTTTGTAGAAAAAAATTTCGAAATTTTTTAAGGGTTCTGGCGGATACAAAGTATACAAGTACCAATAAATATTATATTTATATTAATTGTGAAAAAATGAATTTTCAATTTTTAAAAATTTTCTATTAATATTTTTGATTATTTAAAATTTTTTTAGAACCTATAAAATTTTTCTTATTTATTTCTTATATCAAAAGAAGGAAATTTTGATGAGAATTAAAAAAATTATTTCGAGGAAAATCAAAATTTTAAAAATTAAAAATAAATCCATTAAAATTTTAGAACCTATAAATTTTTTCTTGTTTACTGCTTTTAGTAAAAAGTAGAAATTTTGGATGTTAAAATAAATAACTGAATTCATACTAAATTATATATAAAAAAATAAATCTATTATTAATATTAAATTTTATAAAAATTTTTAAATTCATCTCTTAAATTTTTCTAAAATTTTTTAATTTAGGCTCATCGCTACTATTATCCCCCTCGAATGCCATTGCCCTTGCCCACTTGCTTCCACAATCCCACCGGCTATCCTTGTTGCAATCCAAGTTCATAATAAAAAAAATAATCAATTATATAATTAAATTTCTTAGCCCTCAATGATTTGATGGTGGAAACATACACAGAGTTGGAGAGCAAACCAAAATTCCATACATGTAATTTAATAAAATTATTATAAAATTAATTATTAAAAATGATTTAAATTGGGCATTTCCTTTTCCATCGTAGAAATTTGTTAATTTTTGGAATTTTTTTTTATTTTTAATTGTAATATCATTTGTTAGATCCTGAAGCCCGGATTATAATAAAATATTCCAATTTTCACTCGATTTAAAAAATCTATTAAAAAAAAATTAATTCTCTCCCAAGGCAATATCAATGCAATTGCTCAACATTTGCAAATGGCGGCCGAAGACAAGTATGCTTTTTTTTGTTTAATCAGTTAAAAATTATTCATTAAACTTTTATTTAATTAGATTTCAAAAATATTTTTCGATTTTTTTGCCATTTTAGGTTCAACACTTCCTTTGAGACAGTTGCAGCTTTCGATGATTTCGCGCAAAAGGTAATAAAAAAATTTAGAAAAAAAAAACAAATATATTTTTGTAGATTCATTTTGCCGGCGATTTGGTTTGCAAAGTGGAATTGGGTGGAAAGTCAGCCAAATTTTTTGTTATAAAATTTTAAAAATTTTATTTAATTATTCATCTAAAAAATAATCTAATTGATTGATTAAATTATTTATTATATTATGAGTTTTTTTTCGAAATTTTTATTAATGATTTCTAACAATAAATGAATTCTGATTTATTATCGCTTATTATAATTAATTAGAACTTGTCACTTTCACTTATCAACATTTTTTAAATGTTTTATGGTAAAGTTAATTATTTTATTATCATTTAGATAAAAAAAAATATCAGAAATATGCAAATTTTGGAAGAAGAAAATGACACTAAATGGAAATATCCCTTTTTGAAAATTATAATTTTATTACTTTATTTTATTTATCAATTTAATGGAAGTTATACCAAAATTCCAAAATATTTTTTAAAATTATTTTTTTGGACTAAAATGAAATAAATACAAAAAAATTAAATTTTAAAACAATTAAAAATATCAAAAAATAAACTCATAAATTTTTCAGAATAAAAATTATTAAAAGAAGTAAAATCTATTAATTAAATTAATATGAAAACAATAAATTCGTCTCTCCAAACTTTAAAAATTTATTTAAAAATGAATTTAAAAATAGTGTTTATGATTTCTAAATTTATTCTAATTTTTAATTAATATAAAGATACATGTTGGCCTATGCCACTGTGCGAGATGCAGAAAGATTTTTGCCACCCGAAAACGCGGATAATGTCGTCTCGGATCAAGTAAAATACATAAATATGAATTTTATTTTAAAAAATAATAAAATAATTTAAGGTTGGAGATAATCAAGCTGGCTCTATTTCCAATGGTGGCATCAATGGAGGCGGAGGAATTGGTGGAACACAGACAGCAACAATTGGCGGACGCAAAAAACGATTCGCTGGTAAAAAAAAAGGAAAAAACAATAAATGAAATCAATTAGAAAATAGTTCAAATTTTTTTTTTGAAATTAATTGAAATAAATTCGCTTAAATTATTAAATATAATTATTTAAATTTTTATTTATTTTAGTACCAGAGCAAATTTATGGCCCACAATTGCCGCCGTCCCTCAACGATTTGTCCAGACGATATTCAATTTGGATTTGATTTCCAAGTTTTGAAAGAAGCCAAAAATGGATGTTGAATGAAGACGAAAAATTTTGGATAATATTTTGCAGTTCATTTTTTTGCCAAAATCCATTTTTACGTGCAATTTTTAATAATTTTTTTTAAATAAAAAAATTTATTATTTTTAAAATTTATAAACAATTGACGAATTTAAATTTTAGTAACCCATAAAATTTTTTAATAACTTTTTATTAATTTGGAATATTTTTATTATAGACGAAATATTGACATTGATCAGCATCAAATTATAAAAAATTTAAAATAAAAATATAGAATTTAGTATGCCTATTATTTTGTTCACATAGACAAATAAAAAGTTATTTCTAAAATTAAGAATTATTATTTTTTTAAACATTTTTGTTAATTTTAAAAACCAATAATTTTTTTAATAAAATTCCTATTAATTTGGAATATTTTTGATTATACTTATAGGCAAAACATGGACATCATCAATCAGATTCAAAATATAAAAAATTTTAAAATAAAAATGCAAAAATTGGTATGCTTATCAAATGCTCAATCATTTGAAATTATTCAACGAAAATTTTCAAACGTTTCTTGAGCATTAGAATTTTTTTCAATTTTTTTTGCGTATTTCTTGACCCATATGCTCTTTTATAAAATCCACAATAATTGTTAAATCATTTCCATTTATGTGATAAGTACTTAATTATTTAATTTAATTTTTATTAATTTTAATTCATATTATGAAAAATTTTGGAAAGAAATGGTTTAACTTCGATATTTATAAAATGATGAACATTTTTCTTACTATTTTATTATTAGGCTTAAAATTGCTATAATATGATATCCAATACATTGATTATTGATTAAATTTTTTGTCAAAATTTGACCAGCACAACATTTTTAGCTAAAATTGTATATTCGTCATAACTCAACCATCCGTAAATTTAATTTATATTCTTATTAAATCATTTTCTTCTTAAAATAGGCCTCCCCGACGCCGATACGATCAGCAGGGCGCAGTGCCGATTCTAGAAATTTTTGACCCAGGCCGATCGGCAACATCCCAAATGCGAAAAGGCGGCGATCGGCCCGATTCTTCGCAGCCTTGGTTTCCAACACCGCGGCCCTGGATTCCGGATGATCCTCATCAGCCATCAACGAGTCGAAGACAGAGGCCAAGAACACCACCGACAAGAAGTATATTCAGCAGGCGAGGAAGCCATCCAAGCCAAAGAAGCAGAAGTAGCAGCAGTGGAAGAAGCAAAAGTCCATCAGTGCGGGGTCCAGCACCTCCTCGACGCAATCCGAGGGGATGAATTTGGTTTTGGTGCACTGAAATGCGAAATTGTGAACATGAATATTTTACATTGAGAGACCGGAATGGTGGAAATATCACATTTAACATTCATTATTCATCATATCATTTAAGCCATCAAATTCAATCATATAAAGAAATAATATTTTATTTGTAATTGTAAAAAAAAATAATTTTAAATCTCATAAATTTTATTAGAGCAAAAAATTTTATATTCAATTATAATTAAGGGAAACAAAATTTGCAATAAAAAAAATAAAGGTTGGTCAAAATCGGTTTTTTGACGGTCTCGTTTTTAAAACAAGCTTTTCAAAAAAATCGGTTTTCGATTTAGGTTTCTATCGGCACCAGACGTTTCGTCTGCAAATGTCGGTAAGCCCAATAAATATGATTTCATTTCAATAATACCATTTAGGGAGTCGATATTTATCCGAAAAAAAATTTAAAAATGAAAATATAGAAAAAGTATGGAAAGAGAAAGATAACATCCATTTTGGCCTCCTTTCTTTTTCGATAAATGTGAAAATTTTGGGACATTGCTGAAATAGAAAAATTAAAAATTAAAGAATAAATTTAATTTAACTCATTTTTTATGAAAGCCAATCATTTAAATAAAATTAATTGGGCCAAGAACGGTCGCCACATTCCCAAAATCAGCAGATTTTGCATGTTCTCCTTTGTGATGAGATGGTTTTATTGCCTCGGCAATTGCATCCAAAAACACATTTTGAGGATGTTTTTTAGCATGCAGTTCAATTGCAAGTTTCTTCATTTTTTCCGAATATTTACTGCAAAATATGTTGATTTATTATTAGGTCCCGGATTTATTTTGATTTCAATATTTTGTTTGCGAACTTAAAATAACTTGAAACCAACAAAAAGCATGTTTTTTATCAATGCTTTTATTGCTTTGTATAATATTTTTTTGTCAATATTTATCAATATTTCGGTTTTTTTGTCCATTAATATTTTGAGATTATTGAAAAATTTTATTAAATTTTATAGTTTTAAGGAAAAAAAATTGGAAAATTTTTAAAATTGAAATTTTTAGAAAATTTTAACACTTTTTTGAAATTTTTGAGAGATTTTTTTAAAATTTTTTTATTTTGAAAAATAACCAAATTGCTGAATTTTCAATTTTAATTACTTAAATATTTTTTACCTTATTTAAATAAAATTTAATTATTTGATTCTCTGATTTTTTTTTCAATTTATTAAGAATTAAAAGATTTTTCAAAAATTTTGAGAATTCTGGCGTTTTATTAGATTTCGGTTTCAATTTCGATGTGTGTTACGATTAGGAATTTAATTTCGATTTTTTTTTGGCTTTCAAAACCACCCCTATTTTAACAACCTATCATGAAGAATTTCTCCCAATGCTTTTGGGAATTTCTGCTCAAATTCATCATGTTTTACCCAGATGCCAATGCCCAAATGCTCTATCAATGCAGTGTTGAATGGTTGATCATAAAAGAAGGGAATGCAAATCAACGGGACACCGGCAAAAACGGCCTGAAGTGAAAATTAAGGAAATTAATAGTGAAATATGGGCAAATTTATAATGGGAAAATATTAATTTACATAAAAATAATTAATTTATCCAAATTCTTTCGTGTCGGAAAATATTATATTTTTGAGGCAATATAACTTGGCCGGGCTCAGGATTAGGTTCAGGGCAGGATGTGATTAGTAGTTAGGGCATCCTAAATAAGTCTGATTTGGCCAAGTTGTATGTCCTCAAAAAATAATTATTTTTAGACAAGAAAAATTTGAGTAAATTAATTCTTTTTTGGGTAAATTAATCTACATACTTCATTCAAACTGTTTTGGCCACAATGGGATATAAATGCGCGGACATTGTCCTGAGCTAAAATTAATCGTATAAAATTTAAAAAATTAATATCTTCTAAATCTTAGAATTTAGATTAATTTAAATTTTAAAATAAATTAAAAATTTAATTAAATAACTATAATAAAAATTGAAAATTAATTTTATAAAAATATATTTAAAATATAATTATTAAATTAAAATAAGCGAAAATAGAAAATTAGATTTATTTAACATAATAAAATTTTTAACTTTAAAAAATTTATAATTCTAAAAATTTAAATTAAAATTAATTTTATTTTTCAAAAAATGAGATTAATTAATTAATATAAATTTAATAAAAAATAAAAATTTAATTTTAAAAAATAAAAAATTAAATTAAATTTATTTTTACATTAAAAAATAAATTTATTTAAAAAAATTAATAATTCTAAATCATTTAAATTTAGACTATAGATTAATTTTAATTTTTAAAGATAAATAAAATTAATAGATTTATAAATTTTAATAAAAATTGAAAAAAAATTAAAAAAAAATAAATTAAATTTATTTAAAAAATAAATTTTAAAAAATTATTGATTCTAAAAATTTGACCAAGAATTTCTTGTTGTGGTATTAGTTCTTCATGAAAATCAACATTTTCCACATTCGATGGCGGTTCCAATTTCAAACTTTTTGTCAATTTTTTGTCAAAACGGATTAAAAATTGGCAATCCTGTTCATATTCGAATGCTTTGAACATATTTTTGATCGCCTGCTCGGACATTCCTTGAAAATTTACAACCGTGCCCAAACTGAATATGACCACACATTTTTCCTGCAACATTTTTTGAATTAATTTAATTATTTTCATTTTAAATTTTTTCAGGCAATTTTCAAAAATTTTTTTCATTATTCGATTTATTAAATATATTAAAAAATTTTACAATTTCTATAGACTTTTTGAATTTTAAATTTTTTAAATTAATGTTCTGAGATTTTTTGATTTTTATTACCACAAATTTTTACCTCCTTTTTCCATTGCTTTTTTTCTGCCTCTTCCGCCAATGGATCCTTCTGATCCTTTCCATGTTTGCGGCTGTTTTTATCCTCAAACTTTCTTGTAAATAATTTCAAATATTTAGTGCCAATGCCACCGATATATTTGAGCATTTCTGGCGCATTCGGCAAATCGAAATTGACCGAAGAGGATGGTTGATTTATGAGCACTGATTGGCAACGACGGAGCATGTCTCCTAGCGGGCTTGTCTTCAAAGAAATTTTAAGGTTATTTTATATTATTTATAAAAAAAATTTTATAATAAATTTTGGATATTATTTTTTCTCACAATATTTTTTGCATCAAATGTAATTTTAGTTTTTGACTTTTAATAAATCAGAAAGCAGTTTTAGACCTTACAAAGTTTATATCAATTTATAAATAATAGACTCAACAAGAAGAGATGTCTTTTTACATATATAATTCTTAGTTTAAACCGAAATTGAACGAATTAGTTAAACCGTTTAAAACATTTTCCAGTTTTTGGTTTTAAACTCTTTAATTTTGGTTCAAAACCATGATATTTTATTTACCATTTGATGGGTCTTGATGAAATCTACAAAATGGGTTTGTACGATCTAAAACCGGTTTCTGATTTATAAAAAGTCAAAAAATTATACTTTTGATACAAAAAATATTTACTCATAAATTTTTATTTTTTTTCTGTAATTTTGTGTGGGAATAAATTTGAAAGGATATTATTTTTATAAATTAAATTCTTGGTGATAAATTTTAGCAAATCCGAAAATTCATTTTAAAATATATTAAAAAGTGCAATAAAAAATAATATTTGAAATATTAAAAATTAATCTTTAATTTTAATTTCATATGAAAATAGAATAAAAATATTTTTTACCTTTTTTAAGAGTATTCCCTTCTTTTTGGCATTTTCTCTTATTTTTTCATAAATGCTAATATTTTCTTCATAAAAAACTTTCTTTATTTTATTTATCGAAATTTCGTATTGTTCTTTGTTTTTCTCTACCCAGTTTTCACCCATTTCATTATATTTTTCTTTTGGCGCGGCTGAGAAGAATTCTGCAAATAAAATTGATCAATTTGATTTAATTTCCTAAATAAAGGCCAGAAAATTAGTTAAACATACCAAAGTGTATATTTATTATTTAATAACCATGTAACGGACCAAAGTGTATATTTAATCACCATGTAACGGACCAAATAGTATATTTAATTACCATGTAACGGACCAAAATGTATATTTAATCACCATGTAACGGACCAAAATGTATATTTAATCACCATGTAACGGACCAAAATGTATATTTAATCACCATGTAACGGACCAAAATGTATATTTAATCACCATGTAACGGACCAAAATGTATATTTAATCACCATGTAACGGACCAAAATGTATATTTAATCACCATGTAACGGACCAAAGTGTATATTTAATCACCATGTAACGGACCAAAGTGTATATTTAATCACCATGTAACGGACCAAAATGTATATTTAATCACCATGTAACGGACCAAAGTGTATATATAATCACCATGTAACGGACCAAAGTGTATATTTAATCACCATGTAACGGACCAAAATGTATATTTAATCACCATGTAACGGACCAAAGTGTATATTTAATCACCATGTAACGGACCAAAGTGTATATTTAATCACCATGTAACGGACCAAAATGTATATTTAATCACCATGTAACGGACCAAAATGTATATTTAATCACCATGTAACGGACCAAAGTGTATATTTAATCACCATTCACCATGTAACGGACCAAAATGGTCCCTAAATAATTGACTTCCCAGTCGCTTCCCGAATTGCTGACCCCAATTTTCGTAACACTTTGTTTACCTGGCATTTTCAAGGGAATCGACATTCCAATGAAATGATAGAAAGCGGGCAATAATGGAGTGGCGGAGGTAGCAACAAAATTGTGAATGCCCAGTTCCTCAAAAAGAGCGAATGCCGAAGCGGAAACACCATATTCGGCAATTCCCAAAATGTATGGATGTTCGGAATGTTGTCTTTCACGAAGCCAGTCCAATGCTTTGTGCTCTACACCATCCACCAGAACATTTGGATTGATCGAAATTGCTGTAAAATATTTTGCATAGTGGGAAAATTGAGTCATTTAAAAATGGATATTTTATTGAGAGAAAAATAGTTTCGACTTCAATTAAATCAGAAACTGGTTAAACCTTATAAACCTTTACCAATTTGTAGATCTCATCGAGACGCATCGAATTGTATTTTAAAAAATTAAGGGGTGTTAAATAAATCCTATTACCAGTTATTGGTTAGCACTTTAAAATTTTGACCAAAACAATGACAAATTATATACCATTGGATGCGTCTCGATGAGATCTACAAATTCGTATAAGGTTTGTAGGGTCTGCAACCGGTTTATGATTTATAATAAATGTTTTTTATATGGAAAAAAATATTTTTGTCAGTAAAAAAATAATTTTGTCGGAAAAAAATAGTAACCATTAAAAATTTTTTCGGATATTTTTATTTAACAAATCTGAACTCAAATTCTTAATTTAAAAAAATAATAAATAAATTAAATTGAATAAATAATTAAATTAATTAAATAATTAAATAAAAATTAAATTAATTAAATTAATAAATAAAATAAAAATTAATTTAAAATTCTTATTAAATATTCCTTTAAAAATATCCATTTACCTTGGTAGAGGGCCATTGTGTAAGTTTTGAAGCGAGCCCAGAAATCAGGCTTTTCAAATGTTTTCACCTCTTTTGCCCAATTGCTGAAGGTGGCCGGCGGAACTTTCTTCAAGAATTCGTCGTCCAAATATTTCTGATCGATTGGAACATTAATTAGAGTAATTGCGCCATTTTCGGTATTTAAATTTTTGTATGTTTTTGAACCATTGTCTTTTTCCTTGGAATGATCGGCCACGAGGAAATGCTTAATATTTTTTTATTTAAAATACAATTTTCGACAGCCTAATTCCTCCATATCCAAATAACACTTAAAATATGTGGAAATTGTATGTAAAATTTCTTTTAAAACCCAAATGGGGAAATATTTTTCAATACATTAAAAAGGTGCTCCGACATTTCCGGCCTAGATATTTCCGTCCCGGTTCCAGCTTAAAATCAGACTCTTCCTTCTTCCGGCTCATTTATGGATTTTTAGAGCCTTTTAATTGTCAACATTTCTGGCCTGATCATTTTTGGACAAAACGTGGATATTTTTGATTAAAAATCGGTAATTAAATATTATAATCTAATATTTTCAGTTTAAAGCTAAATAGCCTAGTAAAATAGGCTGAATTTTTAGAAAAATTTGACTATAAATTGCTTTTTATATAAAAATAAAATTTATAAGAAATTTTTTATTTCGAATTATTTCGTTTCGGTCCGAAATTTCAATCATTTTTGGGACCGAAATGTCTATTTTTATAAAATTTTTGACCCAAAGAAAAGTCGATTTTTCGATAAATTTATTTGATAACTGGGTACAAATTCAATAGACTAAACTTATAATCAACAAAAAAATAATAATTTAAATAATTTAAAATGGAAATTCCAGAGGATTGAAAATTTCTAAATCCGCTTAATTAAAACAAAAATGGAAAAATAAAAAGAGCTTACCACTTTATATTTTCCACTGCTCCCCAATATATTTGCCATTTCAATCTGCAAAAAAAGGAGAGAATAATTTTATGAACTAAATTTAAATTTACCAACCGAAAGTTGTAAATGGCTGTGATATTGGTTGTCGGCACAAAATAATATTGTGGGCAAATGGTGGACTTAAATTTTATAAATATTTAAAAAATTAAATTAAATGATAAATTTTTAAAACAAATTTAGAGAATTTACCACCACTTTCAGCAGTTTTCCCCTTTGGATGTGAATGATGCATTGCATTTGCGCAGAATATAATGAAAAAGAGGAAAAATAGAATTACAGACATTTTTCTCATTTTAATTAATTAATCTGTATTTGAAAAATATATTAATTTTTTCAATGGGGCTGAAGAAAACGACGAGTTATTTAGGGGAAGATGATTCAGCAAAATAAGAATAGGAACAAAACAACAACAATTTCAAAACTTACGCAGGATGCTACAGGTCTTAACCCTAACTCCTAGATTTAATTCTGCTCTAACTCGTCTTGATATCTTATAAATAAAATCGACCATGCCTTATCGAATGAGTCTATCCACGAATCTGTACGCCGCCTGCCGAGATTCCCTATTTGGGATGGCACAGATGCCTGTCCATTCCCGGGAATGGACAATTCCCGTAATTGTATATATATAATATAATCCGCCAATTTAATGTGAAGGAAAATTAAGTTTGCATAAAAAGGAGCACCAAAATTTGCTTGTTGGATTTATCGATTGCCGCCAGTGTTCGCCTAGTTGTGAATTTAGGTAAGGGAATTATTTGCGCCGAATTTTCGGCCAAATTTTTGCAGCAGGCTGCTCTGTTGATGGGAGTGTTCGCACTTTCTGCTGCATTATTTGCCTTTGTAGTTTGTAATGAGCAAGGAGGACACATGGCCAATAGGCTAGGGTAGAGCTGGGCCGGTTTTAACTTTTAAACAATTTTTTGATTTCGGTTTTCTCCGGTATGCCAATGATGGTTTCGGTTTTTTTAATTTTTGGAAAATACCTCAGTTTATTAGGAAAAAAAGAAAATTCCTAGTCGGTTTCAGAAAATTCCTTGTTCTCTGTTTTCACGGTTTTTGGGTTGATCGAAAAGGCTATAAAGTTTATTTTTTCTATAAAATAGAGAAAAAACATCAAAAAATTATTCAAATATCATATATCCACTTTTTCATAAATTTCTGAGTCATCTTCTGGTTTCGATTAAAAAAAAAATAATCAAAAAAGACAAAAGACAAAAATGGTCACATTGGGAAAATTTTTGTCAAAAAATGGCCCCCACAGGAAAAATTTATATCTAAAATGGCTCCAAAAATTAAAATTTTAACCAAAAATTGCCTCTCAATATGAATGGGAACACAGAAAAACCGATCTGTTTTGACCCCCGTTTTCGGTTTTTGGTTCTCGACATCATTGCCTTTTCATGTAATATGCTGCAAAGCTGATTGAATTATCCTCGGAAGTGAATAAATATGAGAATTTGGAATAATTTTAAAAAATATTAACTTTGAATTTTCGAATCTATTTAAGGAAAACTGCAAATTTTGGGATAAAATAAATGTGATTACCTATTTTGGAGTTAGATGAAATAGCGGCTGCCTACAATCCAGCAGGCAATTTTATATTGGCCAAAATCTAACAAAGAGATTTATTGGATTTAGGTCCATCTCTCCACGCTCATCTTGGACTTATCCACTGCCTTTTTTTTCTCGCGAGTGGTGTGCGCGAAATGGGGAGCCACCGAAACTAAACTAAAATCGAAATCGAAATTTGCATCCAAATTGAATTCAAAATCGAAACGAGAAAAGACACTAAAACACTGAAATTCTCAAAATCGAAATTTGTCGAAAAAAATTTTTATATTATTTTAAAAAAAAATGGAAAAAATGAAATTTTATTGAAATATAATAAAAATATTTCACATTGTTAAATGTAACATTTTGTTGATTTAATAAGAATCATTTTGCAAAAAATGAAGAAAATTTATTTTTAATATCCAATCAATGATGCATTTCAGCATTCTAAATATTTTTAAAATATTATTTCTAATAAAATAGATTTTTAAAAAGAAAGAAATTGCTACTTTTTGAATGGATTTCACTAAAAAAAATGTTGAAAATATGAATAAAATTAATTTGCAAATTAATTTAATTTTTAATATCCAATCAATGCATTTCAGCATTCTAATTATTTTTAAAATATTATTTCTAATAAAATAGATTTTTAAAAAGAAAGAAATTGCTACTTTTTGAATGGATTTCACTAAAAAAAATGTTGAAAATATGAATAAAATTAATTTGCAAATTAATTTAATTTTTAATATCCAATCAATGCATTTCAGCATTCTAATTATTTTTAAAATATTATTTCTAATAAAATAGATTTTTAAAAAGAAAGAAATTGCTACTTTTTGAATGGATTTCACTAAAAAAAATGTTGAAAATATGAATAAAATTTATTTGCAAATTAATTTAATTTTTATTATCCAATCAATGCATTTCAGCATACTAAATATTTTTAAAATATTATTTCTAATAAAATAGATTTTTAAAAAGAAAGAAATTGCTACTTTTTGAATGGATTTCACTAAAAAAAATGTTGAAAATATGAATAAAATTAATTTGCAAATTAATTTAATTTTTAATATCCAATCAATGCATTTCAGCATTCTAATTATTTTTAAAATATTATTTCTAATAAAATAGATTTTTAAAAAGAAAGAAATTGCTACTTTTTGAATGGATTTCACTAAAAAAAATGTTGAAAATATGAATAAAATTAATTTGCAAATTAATTTAATTTTTAATATCCAATCAATGCATTTCAGCATTCTAATTATTTTTAAAATATTATTTCTAATAAAATAGATTTTTAAAAAGAAAGAAATTGCTACTTTTTGAATGGATTTCACTAAAAAAAATGTTGAAAATATGAATAAAATTTATTTGCAAATTAATTTAATTTTTATTATCCAATCAATGCATTTCAGCATACTAAATATTTTTAAAATATTATTTCTAATAAAATAGATTTTTAAAAAGAAAGAAATTGCTACTTTTTGAATGGATTTCACTAAAAAAAATGTTGAAAATATGAATAAAATTTATTTGCAAATTAATTTAATTTTTATTATCCTATCAATGCATTTCAGCATACTAAATATTTTTAAAATATTATTTCTAATAAAATAGATTTTTAAAAAGAAAGAAATTGCTACTTTTTGAATGGATTTCATTAAAATGTTGAAAATATGAATAAAATTAATTTGCAAATTAATTTAATTTTTATTATCCTATCAATGCATTTCAGCACCATTGTGGAATCGCCCATATTTGCACCGCCCTTTGTTTATTGTGGAATCGACTCCGGACGGATTCACTGCATACCCTGAACCAATATCTCCACACCCCCCATCATCACATCAGCAGCATTCGGGCGGTTAGCCGACACTTGCGGAGCCACAAAATTATATCAAGAACAAAAACATTGGTCAATGTTGAATATTCGCCGAGTTATGACCAAAAATGGATATAAAAAATTTAAATTAATAAACGGTTTTTTGGCCATAACTCAGTGAATATTAAAAATTGGCCAATTCTCTTTACAATTCCCATCAGCAGTTTTACCACCATCGGCTCCAGCAGTCCATTCCGTCCGCAAGTGTCGCAGTAGGTTCGGGACTCGAAGGCCCTATGCCAGCGCCGCTGCCCCAATTTGTTGACCGGTTGATCACTGTATTTTGTGATGGACAAATATGAAATCAATTCCCACAGGCCCATAGCCTAGACCAGCAGCTCTGTAAGTTGTCCATTCAATCAATATATACGCACCAGGATAAACCATGGAATCATCAACGTTCATCGAATTTTATAATTGTCAAATGTTCACCGAAACTTTACGCAATGAATATATTTAAATTTGAAAATATGGCAAAGATTTGGTCGTGCATTGCATGAATTGGATTGGCATTGGCATCTAGCCCAAGGCAAATTGTGGATAAATTTAAGGTGGACTGTTTTGTCCACTTAAGAAGATTTGAAATGACCATCAACATCGATGATACTGTATATTCTAAAAATAGTCATTATCTTATTTTTTTATAGCTAGAAGTTACGGAATAAATGAATGAAAAATGGAAATAGAAAAAGAACATTGGCGTAAAAACCGAAGAAGAATTTGACAAAAAAATATGAATTTTGTCCAATTACCAACCACAGCCTTAAAGCTTGCAAATAAAATCACATTAACGAACACCTAAACATAATATTAATCATATTTACATTAAGGATAAATGTGTAATTATCTCATAAAATAAGATTAAATAATTTATCGAAAAATATGATCCGATTTAATATGTCTAAAAATGAATTTAATTTCCATCAAAAGATAATATCATTTATAATGTTTTATTTTGCATAAATTGATTAATCGCGTAGAGCATTTCACCACCTTTATTTATGGGTGCCTGAAAAAGTTAATTTTTTATTTAAATTTATTGAAAATTTGATAAAAATTCAAACCATATGCCCAGCTCCGCGCACTAAATCGGAAAAAAAATTAAAGAGGAAAAACAAAATTAAAAACAATACCAGTGGTATAAATGAGACTGCCATTATTATAATTGGTGGCCATTCCGCCAACTTGTCCATCAAAGTACCAAGGAGATTTGGCGACTACCAACTTAAAAAATAAAAATCAATTATTATAAATTTAATTAATTTTTTTTGGAATTCAAAAATTTGTAAATAAAAAAAATAAAATTAAATTAAATAAAATTTCTAAAAAATTCAAATTTATAAATTACACTAAAATTAAGACTCTCTGCAAATTTTTGTCCAAGCAATGCATTGCACACCAGATCTGTATCGCCATAATATAATAGAACACGGACACCAGAGTTGACTATATTTTTGACAATATCCTCTACACCACCATCTTTATTTAATAATATCTTTAAAAATAATTTTTTTATTTAAATAAATATACCATATTGACGTTGATATGGGGCGAGGTAAGGGCTGAAATATAATTTGAAATATTTTAATAAGACTATTATCAGAGAGTGAATTTATATTAGCCAAAAATCCTGCAATATTTATTGAAATATTGATAAAAAAAAAATCGTAAAATAATGATGAAAATAGCAAAATTGAGTTAAAATTTTGATGAAAAAAATTTTAAAAAAAACATATTTTAATAAAAATTTCAAAAATTTTTTTACTTTGCCTAAAATCTTCAAATTATAAACCTTTCCAAAAATTTTATCAATTTCATCAAAAAGTGCCAAAATCAATTTTTAATTTTTTTTATTAAAAAAAAAGTTGCAAAAATAAATAATTTGTAAATTTTTCTAAAAATTTTCAATTTTCACATTTTACTATAAAGTGTAAAATTTTTATTAAATCTTTTAAATATTGACGAAAATTGTCGAAAATGGTCAATAAATGCCAAAATTTTGATGGCCAAAAATGCCGAATTATTGATGATCATTAAATAATAAAAGTCCACGCAAATCAACAATATATGATAAAAAATATGTTTTTAGTTGCTTTTCTAACTAATTTATTTTCGACATTGAAAAAAAATAAATCCGCTCTCTACTAATATCAAAATAAAATATTTTACCTGCATTCTTCCCATCTATATTCTCCTACAGTCTGTGGAATATTCAATGCATGACGGACTATAATGGGGGGGGGGGGGGGCATTTTTTAATATTTTAAATATAATACATTATAAAATATTTACCAATATCCTGATTGAGATATGCCCAAACATCGATGTCTGCAAATAATTTTCTTTTTAAATTAATGCACAAAAAATTATATTATTTAAAATAAAATTATATGCTATGGGCAATCGAAATTGGGGCAGTTTTGAAATTCTCGATTTTAGTAAGCCATAGACACGATAATAGATTCATTCGGCTCAGCTTGGTCGATTTATTATATGAAATCTAATTTTAAACTATTATGAACTAATTTTCAAAAGCTGAACCATTGTTTAAACCTAAACCGATTTTGGTTTGCCTACTCTTACTTAAGCCCTATAATGATTTGAAATTAAAATTAAATAGAGTAAATCGATTAATCTGAGTCGAAAGAACCTATTCTCGCGACTGTTCAATAAGTAATATCCAAAAGCCGAGTTTTCCAAAAAATGCCCATAAAGGCTTGAGCAATTCTGGAAATGCCCAAATTCCAAAATTACCGAAATAAATATATTTTTTATATTATTTAACCATTTTCACAGTCCAGTTGAGCAAAATGAGTGGCCACAGATAATGTTCTATTGACATTGTATTGCACTAGAAAGTTAATTTTTTTTTGGAATATTTATTGTGATTTAAATTACCACTATTCGATTGGATTAGGGTAATCCCATCAATGTCTTCGGCATCGACTAAATAGATTTAAAATAGAAATTGCTAAAAAAAACATTTTTCATATTAATTTTAATAAATTAAAAAATTTATTTATGTCCATAGTTCTTTATTTTCATCGAAATTTTTTTTAATAAATTTTTATGTAATTAAATTTCTATAAAACTGACCACATTTCGCATATATGTCATAAGGATATATTCCACTGACATCGGCGGTTGAAATTGACTAAAATTTAATAATTTTTTAAGTTAATCAAATAACCTAAAATAACTTCTTCAAATCAATCTTTTATAAATAATTCAACATTTAATTTTTTGACCTTTTCTATTCAATTCTATAATTGCATTTCAGATAAATAAATAAATAAGTGAAAATTTAGATTTTATCGAAATTAGTAAAAATTCTTTTAAAACCAAAAATTTGGCCACAATTTAAATGCTAATCGCCTACCTTGATTATATCCAAGTTGCAATCATCTGTTGAAAAAAAGGAATTTATGATATAACTCTTTGGAATAATATTACAAATGGAGCTGCCATTGCATTTTTGTTCAAGCTGGGTAAACTTTTGCTCATCAATCAACCCATGGGCATAGGAGAATTCCACATTTGTATATTGCAACAGCGAATCATTTGTGCACCCATTTCCAATGGCAATACCCTATTATAAAATTAACTAAAAATTATTTTCACATAAATTTCAAATAGAAGGAATTAGTAACAAATTCATTTAAAAATTGATCAGTTTTCATAATTAAAACTTTGATTTTTTCTAAACCCACCAATATATAGCTAGGATTATAAGTTGAAAATCTTATCTATAAAATTATATATGATTTTGGGGGTTAATTCTCAAAACCCAGGCTATGGGATGCGTAAAAAATTCAACTTCTTTACTTTTCCTTGGTAAAATGGCGAAGGTAGGAGGACTTTGAAATCAGAGGTTTTAGGTTTGAATCCATCCAAATGCAAATAACTTTTTTTAGATGAACAAAAGATGGGAAGTGGTTTTTGGATGTAAGGAAAACGTTTTTATGATTGTTTTGAATTTTTTTTGAATGAAATATGTGAAAATGCAATTTGAAAATGAGCTGGAAAAAATGTTGGATTTATGAGAAATGAATGCTAATTTGTTCTTTGGATGGGAGTAAAAATGAAGATTTTCTTATAGCAGTTGCCGCAGTTCTAATTGGGTTTTTTCAATTGTAATCATTTAATTTATCATAAAAATATTATATATTATTTATTTGAATTAGATTATATATTTATTAATGGTTTTAAAAAATCTACCTCTAAATTTATGGAATAATTGCTGTTCCCTTCCAGTATGCGCTTCGCTAATGTAGGCACATATATCCCAGCATGGGATTCACCGGCAATAAAGAATTTATTTTTAGCGAAGGTTGGGAATTTGTTGATCAAGAAGAATTTTAGCGCTGTATAGATGTCAAGGGAGGTCTGAAAAAATTAGTTAATTTATTTTTTGTAAATGCTTTTTTTGTTATCATTCCTTTCTAAAACCAAAATAAAATTTAATCAAAAATGTATATATTATTTCTTTATAATACATATACATAAAGATTTTATAATTGATATTTTTAAAGTAATTCGGACCATGGATGGCAATATCTCAAAAAAATCGCAAATCGAAATTCCGGAGGGTATAAATTTTTCGAAAATAGAAATTTCTGAGAGTCAAAAATTTTAAAAATCACAAATCAATTTTTCGGATTCGGAGCGTAAAAAAAATTTTAGAAAATAACAATTTGAAATTTCGGAGGTCAGAAAATTTTCGAAAATTAAAAATCGAAATTTCAGTGGGTACAAATTTTCCGAAATTCGCAAATCGAATTTTCGGAGGGTCAAAAAATTTTTGAAAATCGTAAATCGAAATTTCGGTACTAAAAATGTTCGAAAATAAAACCGAAATCGTGCTATCCGAATTGTACAAACACATTTAGGAATTTACTGTTTCACGCTAATTTTATATTGCTATATAATTGACAGATATAAATTCATTCTACCTGATCATCACTCCATGTTAACTCCTCACTGTCATTTAATGTTCGTGAAAATCCCGTGTAAATTGGTGCCTCCAAATATATGACCGATGCATTTTTATTCCAAGCCCATGGATTTCGGCGCAACGTACGGCCATCCGCATTGACCAGATATGGGCCATGTATTTTCAACAATCCCATCAGTGAGGAACAACCAGGCCCACCATTGAGCCAAAGAAGGAGCGGATCATTGGTTGGGTCATTTTGTGAAGTGGCAAACACATAGAATAATTGATGTTGCCCGGTGGCATTCAAAAAACCTTCAAAAAATAGCAGAGAGTAAATATTTCAGCTAGGGACATTTCACACCTCGCCCCTTCCTTCTCACGAGAGCTACAGCTCACCCTACTAATTATAATTAGACAATTTAATTGATCTGTGATATAATTTATAGCCCAAAATATTGGCTATCCATTGGTATATAGATCATCCAAAAATGAAAAGTTTTGGCTAGATTATTGCCAAAATTAGTGAAAATACTCTGTTTTTATATTTATGGCCATCGGTTGGCCAAAACTTTATAGTTTTGGAATTTGGATGAACAATATATATCAATGAATAATCAATACAAAGAGCAATTTAAATTTAAACTGCTAGTGAGTATGGCTCATCAAAATCGCCGAGATTGAAGTGGCGAGACCGCAATATTCTTCGCCGTAAAAATCATAATGAGTAATCGAATCACGAATAGGAAATGGAATTGTTTTTTTTTAAATTTAAATTGTAAAAATGTCTATAGGCGTAAAAATATCCATAAACCTATTATTTCAATTAGCGATCGGCAAGTGTTATCGATCGATACATCGGCTTCGATATATCGGAAAAAATCGATATCGAAAAACTCTCGAAAAAAAACCAAAAATTGATATTCGTAATATCGAAATATTATGAAAAATATCGAAAAAAAAGTTCGATCGATATATCTTATCGCTCCGATCTCTAATTTCAATACAGTAGCTTATCCAAAGATATATACTTTTTTTTACATATATTAGAGTTATTGGTGAATAATTTACTATACAGTATGATATACCTTTCTATATTAAGATCCCATTAATTTTTGTAATAGCTTCAATTGCAAACATTTTTTTAAATGAATTAGGAAAATAATACCAGCAAAATGTTGAAAATTTATCCCCTTATTGTCGATTCCAGGCAAATTGGTGATTCGATCGAGCTCATAATAGGCAGTGATTGATGCCATCATTTGGAGAAAGAAAATAAAGGCAATGAATTTTTTCGAAACATTCAGGTTGAAATAATGCATTTTTGCCCTGAAAAAAGAGAATTAATTTTAATTAAAAAATTTAATGAGAATTTAATAAAAGAATTGTTAATAAAATATGAAATTAAATTTCTTCGAAATATTCATTTTTTTGAAAATTTGGCAGAAGAATTATATGCATATTTATATTATTTAAGCAGCGACTATTTCCCGTTTCAATATTTTTGGTATACGTTTGATCATTTGTCCTTTTTGAATAATTGAATTTAAGTAAACATTGTATCAAAAATTGAGGAGAGTCTAATTTTCGAAAAATTTGAACACCTTTGTGAAAAATGTAAATCAAAAATGATGGCTAAAAATGGATGAAATATAGACACAGGTGCAAAATTTTAATTCTCAAATTACAAAATACAAATTTAAATTATTTGCTCATCAGTCCTTATGTCTCATTTTTAAATCACATTTTTGTCATAAAATTAGGGTTTTCTGAGACATTGACGTATTTGATGAAGGTCTGATTTTTGTGATTTTATTCTGCCCTTTTTGTTGCTTAATGCCACAATTTTTTGGCCATATAAAAGCGATCACCAAACCAGTTTAAAATTAAATTTTAAAAAATAAAATGCCAATATTTTCTGCATTCTTTCTTCTGCTGTTTGTAGGGGTTGGCTTGACTCAAGAAGGTGAATTTTTACTATCATATAAAAAATGTAAAAAAGATTTAATTTTTTTAATAATAATAACTACTCTGTTTATAATTATTAGGTCACGGATTTATATTGACGATAACCTGTAATGATAATGAAAAAATCACAATGATGGAAATGTCAAAAAATAGGCAAAATATTGATGAGTTTTTTTTTAAAAAAAAAGCTATTATTCAAATTTTTGAGATTTAAATCCAAAGATTTAAAAATTTCATTTCCAAAAATGTAATTTTTATAGATAACAATAAATTTTTCGAAAAAATGGCAAATTTCAATTTCGTATTTTTTTTAAAAAATGTGAAAATCAAAAATTTTTTCTTAAAAGCTGTAAAATTTATTAAAATTCTTCAAAAGTCTCAATACGAAAATTGCAAAAAATGTCAAAATACTAAAAAAATATACATGTAAATAAGTTATAACATTGATAAAAACATTTTTCGTAGGTTATTTTATTTTACAAACAAAAAATTTGGATCAATATAAATCTGCTCCTTAAGTATTATTACAAAAAAAATATCGGATAAATTTTTAAAAAATATTTATTAAGAGCAACAAATACTCCAACATGATGCACTTCTATTCCTCTCTGATTTGGCCTTTGAACTCATTGATGACGGCGGCCGAAATTCATCTGAAGTTGATGGAGAAAAACAACAATTTGAAGCTGTCCAAATGAAGAATGCAATTTTCCGGATTGACATTCAAAAATGCAATATTTCCCTAAATGCGGATTATGTGGATAAATTTGCCGGAGGCATACAAAATGTGATAGAATCAAAAATCAATGAAGGCATCCAAAAAGACATTGCCTCTATTAAAGATAAAAAACAGAATTGTGGACATTTGGTTGATACGGTAAAAATAACTTTTTTTTTCAAAATTTTAGAGACAATTGGGACAAAATTATTAAAAAAATTAAATTATTACCTATTCGTTATTTTTTGAAGCTAATAAATAGAATTATTCTCAATAATAAGAACCCGAAAATTCTCTATTAGAAACCGATGAGCTTATAAATTCAGAGCTTCTTTAGGAGGATGAGCCTATAATTGAGAGTGGGTTTCTTATAGAGAATGAGCTAAAAATTTCAGAGAGAGAAGATGGATTTTAAAATAAAATTCATTCGAAAAATTTCCAACAAATCGTTTGTAAATATTCAAAACAAATCATAGGATTCAATATCCATGTTTTTGCCATATTGAAAAGGAAGGTATTTAATTTTGCGAATAAATTATTGAAAATTGCTAATAGAGTATTGAAAATTGTGAAAAGTTTATAACAGTTTAACGGTTTGTCCTAGACCAACAATCCTTATAGCCAATCGATCTCGTCAAGATGCATCGATTGGTATATATTTTGTCCTTTATCAAAAATAAAGATATTAAACTACTTAAACTTTTTTATGGGGTTTGGTTTAAAACCAATTAAAATATGACAAATTATATACTATTCATCGCGTTTTGACAAGCTCTCTCCAATGGTATATGGTTTTTGAATTTGGGCAAACCACTAAACCGTTATAAACTTTTCGCAATTTTCAATAACGAATTTTTAAATATTTCCCATTTTGAAAAGAGAAACAAACATATTTATCTTAACATTCAGAACATATTTTTAAGATTATGTTTTTGTGTTCCCAATATGTTTTATAAATCATAGATGTTTTTATTATTTAAAAAACTATTATATATAATTAAAAATCTAAAATTTTTTTTGAGAATGGGCTTCTAATAGAGAATTTACGGTAATTTATGCATAAACATGAATTCCTATGGGCGTCGATATTCAATAGTAATTATCAATATAAAATTTTATATAAGACGCATAAAAGATATAACTATTAATTTTTTTCATTACTTTAAAATATTTTAAAAAATTATTAATTAATACAATTTCTTATATCCAAATTATATAATATTTGAGAAAATTTTTAGCTTGCCTTCGCCTACATTTATAATTTTGGCTATGGGCTATCAAAAAAATTAGTGAAAAACGGTGGCAAAAAACTTGGTGTCACTTTGGATTATGACTCTTTGGAAAAAGCATTAAAAACTGCGATCCAAAGACAGGCAAAGGCAATGCCAAATGGAATAGGGATGATGGCAGCTGAATTGGCAAAATATGAATTTAACATTGAGGTTGATAAATCTAAAATAAATATAATAGATTTAATTAAATATTATTTTTAAAAAAAATAAAATTTATGGATTCAGAATTAATGGATAAAAATTAATATAATTAATAATAATTATAATTAAAATAATAAAATAACATAAAATTTTCTCTCTTTCAGAAATATTCTCAAATTAAAAATTCATTCGAAGAGGCTTCAAATTTTATGGAATTGAAGAAAATTATTGTCAAAAAAGAGTCAAATGGTGATGACTTAAAATGGGCAGAATTTGCTAAATCAAAAAGTGATTTTTTTTTGAAAATTAAAATAAATTACTATAATTTTTTTAGATGACACATTTGGATCTTTTAAGGATGTGCGGGTGCAGTCGGGTATATTTGAAGGGTAAATTTTTGATGAGAATTTAAATTTTAAATAATATTTTATTAATAAAAATTGATTTTTAAAAAAAGAAACTTTAAAATTTGACAAAATAATTATAAATTTTTCTTTATTTCATTAATTATATTTTTTTAATATAATCAAAAAATTATAATTTTAGAAATAAGCAAACAATAAAAGCCCACAATGATGCATATTACCGCGGTGAACTCACATACAAATTGGGTTTAAATCATTTCGCCGATTATGTAAGAATAATAAAATGACCGAATATGCATTTAAAAAATTGGAACGAAAAGAGTTTTGAAAATGTCGAAAGGTTTATAATGGTTTAGTTGTTTGACCAAAATTCACCAACCATAAACCATTTGATAGAGCTCATTAAGACGCGTCGAATGGTATATAAATTGTCATGGTTTAATTGGTTTTGAACTAAACCCAATAAAATGGTTTAAGTGGTTTAAAACCATTAATTTTTGGTAAAACCATTAAAAAAATATATATCATTTGACACTCCCTGAAGAGATCTATCGAATGAGTTTAAGGTTTGGGGGTCTAGGACAAACTGTTAAACCGTTATAAACTTTTTGCAATTTTCAATGTTTTTTTTTTCGCAATTTTCAATGTTTTTCTTGCAAAATTAAATACCAGCATTTAAAAAATTATAATTTCAGTGCATTCAATATTTGTGGTCAACAAATTGCAAAACAAGATCACGATATATTCGTGAATACGATACTAATCCAATTGATGCGAAATCAGAATCGGTACAATATAATAGTGAAATTAAATAGGCAAAAAAAAGATGGGTAAATAATTTTTTTTTGCTTCAAAGGTATTTTTTGATTTTTAATAAATCGGAAAACGGTTTTAGACAATACAAAAAACGCAAAACAATTTGTAGATTTAATCGAGACGAATCGATTGATATATAAAAATGTCAGGTTTTGGCCCAAAATAAAGGGTATTAAACCGTTTAAAACCATTTTACAGTTTTTGGTTTTAAACTCTTTAATTTAGGGTCAAAAGCTATAATTTTATATACCATATGATGCGTCTCGATGAGATCTACTAATTGGTATATATAAAGTTTGTAATGTCTTATTTAAAACAAGTTTCTGATTTATTAGAAATCAAAAATTTCGTAAAAAATTGTTTCCAAAAAGATTGGAAATAATACCTAATTATTTTCAACTTTTATATTTTTCTGTAATCAATGAGATATCCTAAATTATTTACTCATTTTTACTCTGAATTTAGCATAATATCAATGGATTAACAAAAATAAATATATTTATATTAGCAACATAAAATTTTAAAAGGAAATTCATTTAAAAAAAATATTCAAAAATATAAAATTAATTTAGTATTATTAAAATAATTATATTTAAGGCAATATCCAGAAGTGTTAAAAAGCAAATGCATAGTAAGTGATATCATTTGAATTTTAACTATTAATTTATTAATTAATTTTAGGAAATAATCTAATGAATAATCAATTGAGAATAAAAAGGCAAACAACAATCGATGTTGGGCAGCAAAATGAGATTATATTACCAGAGTCCATCGATTGGCGTGGTTTGTACATATAAAATTATTTTATTAAAATATACAAAAATTATCCTAATATTTTTCTTAATAATTATTTATAGTTAAAAACTAAATAATTAATTTCAGATATCAATGGCACAAATTATATAACGGAAGTGATTGATAAGGTAGAAAAATTAATGGAAATATTTAAAATGGCGAAAAAATATTGAAAATCTCGAAACGAATTTAAAGGTTAAATGATTTGTCCTAGTCCTTCAAACTATACCCAATTGAAAGATCTCATCGGGAGGCATTGTTCGATAATGATTTGACCTAAGTTGAACCAAAAATGAGATTGTTTAAACTGTTTAAAACACTTAAAAATCGACGCATCTTGATGGGATTTATCAATTGTACTTGGTATATTATATTGTTTGAATGGCTAGGAAAATTAATATACTAATATTTTTTCGTCATTTTCAATATGTTATTTTTCAAAGTTTTCACAAAATTGAATGCCATTCAAAAATAAATTTTTTTAAGAAAATATTTTATTTTGAAGAACAAAATTATGGATGCCCTTTATGGAGAGAGAAAGCACTGCTCCAAGACTTCATTTGCATTTGCGGCAGCCTCCACACTGGAAGGACATATTGCGAAGAGAACTGGCAAATTGCATCGATTCTCGGCCAAACAATGCATGGACTGTGCTGGCCTCTATGGGATCAACTCTTTGGGTGAATGCACTGGAGGATGGCCAGAAGCGGTACCAAAAAAATTTTTTACTTTTTTTATACTTTCAATTTTTATACTTTTTAACATTTTTTTCATCAAAAGTTTTTGATTTCCATTTTTTGTAAATCAGAAACCGATTTTACAACCCACAAACATTACATCATTTTGTTTATCTCATCAAGTCGCATCGATTGGTGTAAAATTTATCAATTTTTGGTCCAAATTAAATGGGTATTAACCCATTTAAATCACATTTTTAGTTTTTATTTTAAATACTCAAATTTTGGGCCAAAATTAGATGCATCTGGATTTGATCTATAAATTGATATAAATTTTAAAATATTTAAAACCGGTTTCTTAATTGTTAGAACGCAAAAATTACTTCTGTGAAATTTCTTTTTTGTTTCAAAAAAAGAAAAATATTTTTTTAAAATTTTAATTCTTATTTTATTTGGTAAATTTTTTCTATTTAATTATATTTTAAATAGCACGTATTTTTGTTTTTTCCAGTGCTTCCAATACATGGTGGATGGTGAAGGTCGTTATAATGCCACTTCTGGCATTATGGAATGGGATTCTTATCCAATGAAAACAGTAAGCAAAAAGCTTCAATAAAAAGTTGGGCTGGGATTTTTATGTATGAAATTTTATTTAAAAATTGTCATATTTTATAAAAAAAAATTTAAACAAACACAAATTACCTATTCATATCTCGAAATTTTTTTATTAAACACATTTCAAAAATCCCCAAAATCAATATTTTAATAGATTTTTTTAAAAATGTTATTAAATTTTTTCTTTTTTAAATATTTTATAAATATTGGTGTAAAAGGCAAAAAATTTCCAAAAAATGGCAAAATAAAAAACCATCCAAATCAACAATAAAAAAAACATATTCTTGTTTGTTTCAAGCTATTTTAAGTTCGAAAAAACAAAATATTGATATCAATATCAATAAAAATCCCAGTCTCACAATACAATACTCAAATTTGATCATATTTGATATTTTGTTAACGTCCGGGGTCATCTCCACAATACGCAAAGTGCAGTACAAATGTGGTCATGTCCACAAAAGTACAAATGTGAGCGTTTTCGACTAATAATAAATCAGAAACGGGTTTTAGACCCAGCAAATCTTATACCACTTTGTAGATCTTACCAAGAGGAATCGAATGGTATATAGTTTGTAATGGTTTCGCTCAAAATTAAAAAGTTTAAAACTAAAAATTAGAAAAATGGTTTAATACTTTTTTGACCAAATCATGAAAAAATATATACCAATCGATGCGTTTCGATGAGATCAACAAAATGGTATAAGGTTTGTGGGGTCTAAAACAGGTTTCTGATTTATTATTATATTAGTCGAAAACGCTCACATTTGTACTTTTGTGGACATGACATAGCACCTTTTGTTAAGGATAACAAATGCCAATACAATGCCTCAAAAGCGGTTGCCCACATAAAGGATTGGGATTTTATTGGCCCCGGAAATTTTGACAATCTAACTGGCGAAGAAGGGCTCAAGGAGGTCATTGCCACTAGGGGTCCAGTTGCCGCCTCAATTGTTTATCAGTGAGTAAATATTTTAATGTCTAAATGTTATTTTTTCACAGTGACAAATTCTTTCTATATAAAGGCGGTGTTTACTATGATCGGCTTTGCAATTCTGCCACTGGAGCAATTTGTAAGTAAATTAAACCTAGTTTAAAGTTTAAACACATGGAATTTTTATTGTTCTTCTATTTATTCAACGGAAAAAAATCATTATTGAAAAAGGAACTCCTAAAAAATAAATAAAATACTGCTGGGATATCTGAATTCATATTATTATTTAAAATAACATTTAAAAATTTTTTATTTCTAATAAATATTAAATATATTCTCCATTTCCAAAGCAAAAATTTTTAATTTGTTGAAAATTTTTAAAATTAAGTTAAATAAAATGTTATTTTTGCTTTTATTTAAAGCTATTTTTTTCTTTATATTATTTTTTTCTTCATTTAAGTTTAAAATATTTTTGTCAAATTAAATAATTGCAAAAAATTATCATTTTTAAAAAGTTGTAACTATTGTCGGCTATGGGACGGATAAGGATACGAGCATGGACTATTGGCTCATCAAGAACCATTGGGGACAGGACTGGGGTGAAAATGGTCAGTTTTTTTGGCTTATTTTGTTTATTCTCAAAAATTTACTTAGCACTAAATTAATCAATAATATTACCCTATTGCAATTATTACTTCCCATCACATCAATATAAAAGTGAAATTACAAATTAAAAATCATTTAAAATATTAATAAATTATATATTAAATTTTTTAATATATTTTAGGCTATGTCCGTCTAGCAAGAAACAAAGGCAACCATTGCTTAATCCTAAATGATGCGACATATCCATTGTTTTGATAATTATTTTAATTGCTAATTTCTCCCATTGTGTTCTTTAATCCTTTTCGATAAGCAATCTGTCAATTTAATAAAAATAAATGATTGAAATTCTTGTTAAATTAAATAATAAAATGAGTTTATGTTGTGAGTTGAGGAAAAAAAGAATAAACAAAGGTTTACAAATTGTTTGGTCTACAATAGATAGATCAAATGGTCGACCATCTTCAAAAACAAATATTCAATAAATTCAGAAAAATTGAATTTCCATCAAAATGTGCCAAATTTCAATTGTGATATGGACATCGGCCTTTAGGTTGCCTCAAAACTTTTCACCTATTTTTAAAAATAAATTTGATTTATTGCCTCAAAAAGGTTTTTAATTTTCTTTAAAAAATCGTCAATATTAATTTGACGAAAAAATTTAGTAATTCGTTTAATAACAAATAAAACAGTCAACAATTTGGCCTAGCATTTTTTAACTTCATGAATCCTTCTCTGGTGTTTATGAGTTCGTTGACTGTCGGGTTGATGAGATGGTTGGTCAAGTCAACACGGAATTCCATTTATTGCATATGAATAAATTCGATATCATCATCGGTGAGTTTGGATTTCGGAATATAACATATAAGTATCATAATATATTTATTTGAGGTAAAACTGAAGAATTCAAGAACTAAAATTAAATTAATACACTATTTGGCCGAAGAAGGGGATAACCATACTTAAACTTATGCCACCCCTACCTTAACTTTTTATTTATTTTTTTACACATAAAAATAACCTTTTTTTCTGCTTTTCTTGCGAAAATATTGTGCTAATTTAAGTTTTCCTGAATATCAATTTAACCATTTAACCGCTAATTAAAAATAAAAAAAATAAAGATTAAGCAATTTTAAATTATTGAATTTTTAATCACAAGTCTGATAATAAAAGATTTTTTAGCTTTTTGCATGATTAATTATTTTTATTTTTTTTTTCTTCAAAATTATATAAATATCTATTAAAATTTTTTCGACTGACCAAGTTTTATAAAATTTTTTGATAAGTGAATAAATAAACAAAAATTCGAAAAAAATTATACCTATTCTATTCTCAAATATATTCAATAAAATTTATCAAAAATTTCGATAGAAACTTAATTTTCAGAAATAATATTCATTAATAAATAAAAAATAGTAAAAATTTGTTTATGTACACAATTCAAAAATTTTATAGCAAAATGTTAGAATTTAATTATTAATATTCAAATTATTTTTTTTTATTATTTTCTAGCATTATATTCAAATTCAAAAAAATTTTTGAAAAAATTGAAAAAATTTATTTTCTATTATTCTTTATTCATAAAACAAAATATAATAAAACTTTCCGGACATTCCAATAAAAGCATGCTTATATTAATTCGAAATATTTTTTAGATGGTAAAAAATACGCCAAAATGAAGCCAGATTTCCGCTTTGTACGACAGGACTTCTCAATTCAACTTTGTAACGGTGAAAGCATTTTGGTGAAAGGAGACTGGTCTGCCCATTCATATGAATTCCTTAGTGGAGGTAAATTTATTTTTATGGGATAAAATTACAAAAAATGCATTCTAGACAAAATTATTTCCAACGTCGAGAAGGAATTTATCACCTTTCGAGACACTTACACTGTGAATGTAATGCCTGGTCAGAATGTGGTCTTCATTCTGGCATGTTACCTCATAATTGATAAATGCATCAGAGATTGGTAGGTATTGGTTTAGGTAATTACTTGACAATGTCAAGTCAAGCTAACTAGGTACCTATGTAGAGCTATTTTCTTGACAATTTTTCTTTTACACCTATTTTTAATTTGACATTTCTAAAAATTCATAATTTTCGATGTATAACAAATTTTTACGACAAAAATATGCATGTCTGTCAAGTTAGATCAACTTTGTGTCAAGAAAAATGTCAAGAAAATGTTGAAATTTGTTTTCGCAACTTGACTGTAATATATGATGTCTACCAATTTCTCTTACAAATATCTAATTCAGATGAATATGGCAAGAAGATGGATAAATGAAGTGTATTTTCATTTTATGAATGAACACTGAATTACGATAATTGATTGTCATTCATTTTTTCCCATTTGACTACTAAATCCATCCAATACTCATTTCTATAATTTTGTCTTTTAAATTGAAATCCGCATAATCTATCCTGCTGTCATTTACCCCCTTTTTTACTATAAATTTTCAATTAATATATTTCATTTAAAATATATGATTAAAGAAATAATCGCAGTGAAAAAATAAGAATTTATTTATTAATTGATGACAGAGAAAATTAAATTAAATTGAAAAAATCAGAAAAATAAATGAATATATTGCAATAAATTTATTAAATGAAAATTCATAAGAGATAATTAGCTGATGTGTAAATAAATTAATAAATTGAAAATAAATAATGAATAATATTATTAAAAATATAGTCATAAATCATAACAAATCATAAGAATGGGTTAAATAAATTAATAAATTTATGAAATTGAATTAAATTCATAAATGATGATAAGAATTTGAAACAAAAAAAAACATTTAAGAAAGATATTGTTTTATTATTGTATCATTCGTGCCTTTTTGGCACCCGGTGCTGCCGCCGAATCAATGATATTATGTAGCTGCTTTCTATTTTGCCTAATTTCTCCTTCAAAGTTTTTCATCTGTTTGTTGAAAAAAATATCTATTTTTATTTATTTAATATATTTAATTTAATTTGGGCTCAATTTCTCTTCTGATACAAAAAAAATCCATTTTTAAACAATTTTTATTACTGAACTAGTAAGGAATAAGGATGACATTTGAGCAATTTTGAATGAGAAAAAGTAAGATGACAAATGATTGGGTAAACAATGGAATCCACCAATGTCAAATGTCAACAATGAGGATTAAGAATTGAATTATTTGAGAAAATGTCTAGCGAAAAATTAGAATTTTGCTTTTTACAATGCAAATGAGGATTAAAAAATTTAGATGTATATGAATGTGAAATTTCGGAGCAATTTGAAGAATAATATTCTCTTTTTCAGCAAAAGTTGTTAAATCAGGGAATTTTTAATTCTTGAAATTGAATAATTAAATTTGATGAGAATACAAAGGCTCCCATTAATTAAAAATTGAGAAAAAATTTATGCTAAAATTATTTATTTAAGCGGTCAAAAAATAGGTACCGTAAATCCTCTATTAGTGACCCCGGGGTTACTAATTTTCAGAGACCCTCTGAGGTGGGAATTTCTGAAATTTTTGAGAAAAAAAATGCTTATTTCGGCTTAATTTTACCTACTAATTGGTTATTTTTGACAAAAAATTTTTTGGGAGGAAGGGAGGTTACAAATAGAGGGGGATTTCAAATTAGAGGGAGGGTCACTAATAGAGGATTTACGGTAAATTAATTTTCTCAAGTTTGGAAATCAAAATTGGAAAAAAATAAAAGAAAAATATTTAATTTTCTGAAAAGACATTATTAATTAATTATGATTAGTGCGATTTGCTCATTTTGATTTTAATTAAATGCAACAAATTTGGAATTATCAAACCAAAACATTTTAGTAATTTATTCCAAAAATAAATAGCATTTTTTTTCTATTTATGAAAAATATACGCAATTACAATCGATTTTTAACTTCCGTCTAAAAATATATTAGTAAAATGGGCTGTTCTTGTTGGACATTTTGTTTCCCTCTCTATTAAATTTACGTCAATCAATGTGCGCGGCCGGAAATGGAACTCCACCTTTACGCACATCTTTCCACATTTTTTTCCTATAAAATGAGCCAAAAATTAGAAAGATGAAAAATTAGAAAAAAAACAAAACACTTCAATAATCGTGCTGCTTTTTTGACCATAAATCAACAAAGAAGTAACCAATTCATAAAGGTAAATTATAAATATGCCATTTGAAAACTCTAAATATCCTCTAAAAAGTGGCTTCTTTATTTTGCAAATTTAGAATAATTTTAATTAAGCAACTTTTTCAAAAAAAAATCCTGAGTAAATTACATCCAAACATATGAAACTTTTTAAAATTAAATTGTATAAAATTAAAAAAAAAAAATAAAGAATAATATTGGCCTATTTAATTAAGAATTAATTCGAAAAAAAATTTTTAAAAATTCACCAATTTTGAATTTTTTACAAAATTTAGTAATTTTTTTCTAAAAATAAAAATCTTTTGTAAAAAATTGATCTTTCATTTTTTAATTCCATAAAAATAAGGAAAGAAGATACTAATAAAAATTTTTATTTTTTTGGGGGAAAGAGTTGTACTACCAAATATTAATATCAATCAATGCACAATAACAATCGAACAGCAAATATCTTTTGCGCAACAGAAAACCAGAAAATTTCCCTCTTATTTGCATTAAAATGTAAATGAAAAAATTGAAATTATTAAAAAAAAATATGGCAGTTGTTTTTTTTATCAAGTGCTCTAACCCTTATATAAAAATCAAATCCTTCTCATTAATTTAATAGAATGTACCAAAGAAAAAATGTAGAAAACAACATTTTTTACTTTATTTTATTCTTGTCTTTAATTAAGGATACCAATTTTCAGAAACAAATGTCATTTTATTTAGCTCAATTTCCATATTCGACCCTTATTTAGGCCAAATAGCTCAAGACAAAAATTATATCCTTACTGATAACAATAAAGATTAATTTTAGCTGACTAGCTTATCTATAAATTAAGATTTAATTTCAAACTCAAAAACTTCTTATTTTTCCTTTATTAAATACCTAATGTAAATATAATATTACCTTGATTTAACACTGTAATCTATAATCATATTTAGTCCAAATAAAATCCTCCAACTCAAAACCCAAATATGAGCAAATATCCAGATGGTTGCGTATTCAATTTTACTACAATATGGCAAGTCCAAGATAATTGGCCTGCTGAAGGCGATATGAAAATCAAGGATGAATGGGGAAATGTAGTGTTCATGGTAAAACATGAATCCTTCTCTGGTGTTTATGAGTTCATTGACTGTCGAATTGATGAGATGGTTGGTCAAGTCAAGACGGAATTGGGTTTCATAGGAATGCCGAAATTCGATATCATTATCGGTGAGTTTGGAATATAAAAAAACTACTTTATTTAGGACAACCCAAAAAAACTGAATCGCTTTTTATTAATTTTATTTAATTAAAATGACAATTGCTTTTGGCATATTAATGAATTTTATTTAAGTTAATTCAGAAAAAAGTTATGGCCAATAAAATCTATTTAGCATAATTTTTACTAAGGAATATGAAATAATGAATTTTTCACTGATTTTTTATGTATATATAATTAAGTAATCACCAAGAATCTGCTCTTTAATTTCATAAAAATTATTATCAAAATTGATCCAGCCCATGATGAATTATTAATTATAAACAGCGTCAAATTAGGAAAGACATATTCGTTTTTTGATATATGATTAAAATAAGGATGGTATTTAATTTGACGAATAAAAATTAAAAGTGGCAAAAAAAAACATAGAAAATGGCGAAAAGATTATAACGATTTAATGGTTTGTCCTACACTTTAAAACCTTATACCCAATCAATAGATCTCCTCAAGGCGTTGTCAAATGGTATATATTTTGCCATGGTTTGATCAAAAATTAAGGGTTTTAAACCATTTAAACCATCAAACGGGTATGGTTCAAAACCAATTAAACCATGACAAATTATATACATTCGATGTGTCTTGACGAGCTCTATCCATTGTTATATTGATTGCCAATTTTGGACAACCTTTTAAACCATTATAAGCTTTTCGCGATTTTCAATGTTTTTTATCGTCATTTTAAATATTCCCATAAAATAATTCAAATATTTTATTAGATGGTAAAAAATACGCCAAAGTAAAGCCAGATTTCGGCTTTCCCCAAAAGGAATTCTCAATTCAACTCAGTAACGGAGGAAATATTTTGGTGAAAGGAGACTGGTCTGCCCATTCGTATGAATTCCTTTGTGAAGGTAAATTTACATTATTGGCAATAAAATTATTTAAATTTTTAAAATTAATTCTAGGCAAAATTATTGCATTCGTCGAGAAGGAATTCATCACCCATCAAGGCACTTACAATCTGATTGTTATGCCTGGTCAAAATGTGGTCTTCATTTTGGCTTGTTGCCTCGTAATTGATAAATGCACCACAGAAAGTTGATTCGGATGAATTTGGAATATAAATGAATTAAGGAAGGAATATTATGTATATTCATTTTATGACTGAATTCTCAAAATTACAGTTCATTTTTTATTTCCAATTTTAGTAATAAAATAATACTAAAGAGAAAAAAGCATTTTTTGCTGAAAGATTTACATTCTTTTGCCGAAAAATTAGTTTGTTGGTTATTTTAGAGAGCTCATCTAGACGCGTCAAATGAAATATAGTTTTGTTGGGGTTTGATTCAAAACTAAAAGAATTATAAACCAAAAACCAGATAAGGTATACCTTTACACAGAATATAGTCTGCAAATGCATTTTCGAGGGAATTCCTTTTACAAATTTTGTATACCTTTACGTATACCTTTACACAGAATATAGTCTGCAAATGCATTTTCGAGGGAATTCCTTTTACAAATTTTGTATACCTTTACGTATACCTTTACACAGAATATAGTCTGCAAATGCATTTTCGAGGGAATTCCTTTTACAAATTTTGTATACCTTTACGTATACCTTTACACAGAATATAGTCTGCAAATGCATTTTCGAGGGAATTCCTTTTACTATTTTTGTATACCTTTACGTATACCTTTACACAGAATATAGTCTGCAAATGCATTTTCGAGGGAATTCCTTTTACTATTTTTGTATACCTTTACGTATACCTTTACACAGAATATAGTCTGCAAATGCATTTTCGAGGGAATTACTTTTACTATTTTTGTATACCTTTACGTATACCTTTACACAGAATATAGTCTGCAAATGCATTTTCGAGGGAATTCCTTTTACTATTTTTGTATACCTTTACGTATACCTTTACACAGAATATAGTCTGCAAATGCATTTTCGAGGGAATTTCTTTTACAAATTTTGTATACCTTTACGTATACCTTTACACAGAATATAGTCTGCAAATGCATTTTCGAGGGAATTTCTTTTACTATTTTTGTATACCTTTACGTATACCTTTACACAGAATATAGTCTGCAAATGCATTTTCGAGGGAATTCCTTTTACTATTTTTGTATACCTTTACGTATACCTTTACACAGAATATAGTCTGCAAATGCATTTTCGAGGGAATTCCTTTTACTATTTTTGTATACCTTTACGTATACCTTTACACAGAATATAGTCTGCAAATGCATTTTCGAGGGAATTCCTTTTACTATTTTTGTATACCTTTACGTATACCTTTACACAGAATATAGTCTGCAAATGCATTTTCGAGGGAATTCCTTTTACAAATTTTGTATACCTTTACGTATACCTTTACACAGAATATAGTCTGCAAATGCATTTTCGAGGGAATTTCTTTTACTATTTTTGTATACCTTTACGTATACCTTTACACAGAATATAGTCTGCAAATGCATTTTCGAGGGAATTCCTTTTACTATTTTTGTATACCTTTACGTATACCTTTACACAGAATATAGTCTGCAAATGCATTTTCGAGGGAATTCCTTTTACTATTTTTGTATACCTTTACGTATACCTTTACACAGAATATAGTCTGCAAATGCATTTTCGAGGGAATTCCTTTTACTATTTTTGTATACCTTTACGTATACCTTTACACAGAATATAGTCTGCAAATGCATTTTCGAGGGAATTCCTTTTACTATTTTTGTATACCTTTACGTATACCTTTACACAGAATATAGTCTGCAAATGCATTTTCGAGGGAATTCCTTTTACTATTTTTGTATACCTTTACGTATACCTTTACACAGAATATAGTCTGCAAATGCATTTTCGAGGGAATTCCTTTTACTATTTTTGTATACCTTTACGTATACCTTTACACAGAATATAGTCTGCAAATGCATTTTCGAGGGAATTCCTTTTACAAATTTTGTATACCTTTACGTATACCTTTACACAGAATATAGTCTGCAAATGCATTTTCGAGGGAATTTCTTTTACTATTTTTGTATACCTTTACGTATACCTTTACACAGAATATAGTCTGCAAATGCATTTTCGAGGGAATTCCTTTTACTATTTTTGTATACCTTTACGTATACCTTTACACAGAATATAGTCTGCAAATGCATTTTCGAGGGAATTCCTTTTACTATTTTTGTATACCTTTACGTATACCTTTACACAGAATATAGTCTGCAAATGCATTTTCGAGGGAATTCCTTTTACTATTTTTGTATACCTTTACGTATACCTTTACACAGAATATAGTCTGCAAATGCATTTTCGAGGGAATTTTTTTTACTATTTTTGTATACCTTTACGTATACCTTTACACAGAATATAGTCTGCAAATGCATTTTCGAGGGAATTCCTTTTACTATTTTTGTATACCTTTACGTATACCTTTACACAGAATATAGTCTGCAAATGCATTTTCGAGGGAATTCCTTTTACTATTTTTGTATACCTTTACGTATACCTTTACACAGAATATAGTCTGCAAATGCATTTTCGAGGTAATTACTTTTACTATTTTTATATACCTTTACGTATACCTTTACACAGAATATAGTCTGCAAATGCATTTTCGAGGGAATTCCTTTTACTATTTTTGTATACCTTTACGTATACCTTTACACAGAATATAGTCTGCAAATGCATTTTCGAGGGAATTCCTTTTACTATTTTTGTATACCTTTACGTATACCTTTACACAGAATATAGTCTGCAAATGCATTTTCGAGGGAATTCCTTTTACTATTTTTGTATACCTTTACGTATACCTTTACACAGAATATAGTCTGCAAATGCATTTTCGAGGGAATTCCTTTTACTATTTTTGTATACCTTTACGTATACCTTTACACAGAATATAGTCTGCAAATGCATTTTCGAGGGAATTTCTTTTACTATTTTTGTATACCTTTACGTATACCTTTACACAGAATATAGTCTGCAAATGCATTTTCGAGGGAATTCCTTTTACAAATTTTGTATACCTTTACGTATACCTTTACACAGAATATAGTCTGCAAATGCATTTTCGAGGGAATTCCTTTTACAAATTTTGTATACCTTTACGTATACCTTTACACAGAATATAGTCTGCAAATGCATTTTTTATGGAAATTTTTTTACTATTTTTGTATACCTTTACGTATACGTTTACACAGAATATAGTCTGCAAATGCATTTTCGAGGGAATTCCTTTTACTATTTTTGTATACCTTTACGTATACCTTTACACAGAATATAGTCTGCAAATGCATTTTCGAGGGAATTCCTTTTACTATTTTTGTATACCTTTACGTATACCTTTACACAGAATATAGTCTGCAAATGCATTTTCGAGGGAATTCCTTTTACTATTTTTGTATACCTTTACGTATACGTTTACACAGAATATAGTCTGCAAATGCATTTTCGAGGGAATTCCTTTTACAAATTTTGTATACCTTTACGTATACCTTTACACAGAATATAGTCTGCAAATGCATTTTCGAGGGAATTTCTTTTACTATTTTTGTATACCTTTACGTATACCTTTACACAGAATATAGTCTGCAAATGCATTTTCTATAGAATTTTTTTACTATTTTTGTATAACTTTACGTATACCTTTACACAGAATATAGTCTGCAAATGCATTTTCTATAGAATTTTTTTACTATTTTTGTATACCTTTACGTATACCTTTACACAGAATATAGTCTGCAAATGCATTTTTTATGGAAATTTTTTTACTATTTTTGTATACCTTTACGTATACGTTTACACAGAATATAGTCTGCAAATGCATTTTCGAGGGAATTCCTTTTACTATTTTTGTATACCTTTACGTATACCTTTACACAGAATATAGTCTGCAAATGCATTTTCGAGGGAATTTCTTTTATTATTTTTGTATACCTTTACGTATACCTTTACACAGAATATAGTCTGCAAATGCATTTTCGAGGGAATTCCTTTTACAAATTTTGTATACCTTTACGTATACCTTTACACAGAATATAGTCTGCAAATGCATTTTCGAGGGAATTCCTTTTACAAATTTTGTATACATTTACGTATACCTTTACACAGAATATAGTCTGCAAATGCATTTTCGAGGGAATTTCTTTTACAAATTTTGTATACCTTTACGTATACCTTTACACAGAATATAGTCTGCAAATGCATTTTCGAGGGAATTTCTTTTACTATTTTTGTATACCTTTACGTATACCTTTACACAGAATATAGTCTGCAAATGCATTTTCTATAGAATTTTTTTACTATTTTTGTATACCTTTACGTATACCTTTACACAGAATATAGTCTGCAAATGCATTTTTTATGGAAATTTTTTTACTATTTTTGTATACCTTTACGTATACGTTTACACAGAATATAGTCTGCAAATGCATTTTTTATGGAAATTTTTTTACTATTTTTGTATACCTTTACGTATACGTTTACACAGAATATAGTCTGCAAATGCATTTTTTATGGAAATTTTTTTACTATTTTTGTATACCTTTACGTATACCTTTACACAGAATATAGTCTGCAAATGCATTTTCGAGGGAATTCCTTTTACAAATTTTGTATACCTTTACGTATACCTTTACACAGAATATAGTCTGCAAATGCATTTTCGAGGGAATTCCTTTTACAAATTTTGTATACCTTTACGTATACCTTTACACAGAATATAGTCTGCAAATGCATTTTCGAGGGAATTTCTTTTACAAATTTTGTATACCTTTACGTATACCTTTACACAGAATATAGTCTGCAAATGCATTTTCGAGGGAATTTCTTTTACAAATTTTGTATACCTTTACGTATACCTTTACACAGAATATAGTCTGCAAATGCATTTTCTATAGAATTTTTTTACTATTTTTGTATAACTTTACGTATACCTTTACACAGAATATAGTCTGCAAATGCATTTTCTATAGAATTTTTTTACTATTTTTGTATACCTTTACGTATACCTTTACACAGAATATAGTCTGCAAATGCATTTTCGAGGGAATTCCTTTTACAAATTTTGTATACCTTTACGTATACCTTTACACAGAATATAGTCTGCAAATGCATTTTTTATGGAAATTTTTTTACTATTTTTGTATACCTTTACGTATACCTTTACACAGAATATAGTCTGCAAATGCATTTTCGAGGGAATTCCTTTTACTATTTTTGTATACCTTTACGTATACCTTTACACAGAATATAGTCTGCAAATGCATTTTCGAGGTAATTACTTTTACTATTTTTATATACCTTTACGTATACCTTTACACAGAATATAGTCTGCAAATGCATTTTCGAGGGAATTCCTTTTACTATTTTTGTATACCTTTACGTATACCTTTACACAGAATATAGTCTGCAAATGCATTTTCGAGGGAATTCCTTTTACTATTTTTGTATACCTTTACGTATACCTTTACACAGAATATAGTCTGCAAATGCATTTTCGAGGGAATTCCTTTTACTATTTTTGTATACCTTTACGTATACCTTTACACAGAATATAGTCTGCAAATGCATTTTCGAGGGAATTCCTTTTACTATTTTTGTATACCTTTACGTATACCTTTACACAGAATATAGTCTGCAAATGCATTTTCGAGGGAATTTCTTTTACTATTTTTGTATACCTTTACGTATACCTTTACACAGAATATAGTCTGCAAATGCATTTTCGAGGGAATTCCTTTTACAAATTTTGTATACCTTTACGTATACCTTTACACAGAATATAGTCTGCAAATGCATTTTCGAGGGAATTCCTTTTACAAATTTTGTATACCTTTACGTATACCTTTACACAGAATATAGTCTGCAAATGCATTTTTTATGGAAATTTTTTTACTATTTTTGTATACCTTTACGTATACGTTTACACAGAATATAGTCTGCAAATGCATTTTCGAGGGAATTCCTTTTACTATTTTTGTATACCTTTACGTATACCTTTACACAGAATATAGTCTGCAAATGCATTTTCGAGGGAATTCCTTTTACTATTTTTGTATACCTTTACGTATACCTTTACACAGAATATAGTCTGCAAATGCATTTTCGAGGGAATTCCTTTTACTATTTTTGTATACCTTTACGTATACGTTTACACAGAATATAGTCTGCAAATGCATTTTCGAGGGAATTCCTTTTACAAATTTTGTATACCTTTACGTATACCTTTACACAGAATATAGTCTGCAAATGCATTTTCGAGGGAATTTCTTTTACTATTTTTGTATACCTTTACGTATACCTTTACACAGAATATAGTCTGCAAATGCATTTTCTATAGAATTTTTTTACTATTTTTGTATAACTTTACGTATACCTTTACACAGAATATAGTCTGCAAATGCATTTTCTATAGAATTTTTTTACTATTTTTGTATACCTTTACGTATACCTTTACACAGAATATAGTCTGCAAATGCATTTTTTATGGAAATTTTTTTACTATTTTTGTATACCTTTACGTATACGTTTACACAGAATATAGTCTGCAAATGCATTTTCGAGGGAATTCCTTTTACTATTTTTGTATACCTTTACGTATACCTTTACACAGAATATAGTCTGCAAATGCATTTTCGAGGGAATTTCTTTTACTATTTTTGTATACCTTTACGTATACCTTTACACAGAATATAGTCTGCAAATGCATTTTCGAGGGAATTCCTTTTACAAATTTTGTATACCTTTACGTATACCTTTACACAGAATATAGTCTGCAAATGCATTTTCGAGGGAATTCCTTTTACAAATTTTGTATACATTTACGTATACCTTTACACAGAATATAGTCTGCAAATGCATTTTCGAGGGAATTTCTTTTACAAATTTTGTATACCTTTACGTATACCTTTACACAGAATATAGTCTGCAAATGCATTTTCGAGGGAATTTCTTTTACTATTTTTGTATACCTTTACGTATACCTTTACACAGAATATAGTCTGCAAATGCATTTTCTATAGAATTTTTTTACTATTTTTGTATACCTTTACGTATACCTTTACACAGAATATAGTCTGCAAATGCATTTTTTATGGAAATTTTTTTACTATTTTTGTATACCTTTACGTATACGTTTACACAGAATATAGTCTGCAAATGCATTTTTTATGGAAATTTTTTTACTATTTTTGTATACCTTTACGTATACCTTTACACAGAATATAGTCTGCAAAGGCATTTTCGAGGGAATTCCTTTTACAAATTTTGTATACCTTTACGTATACCTTTACACAGAATATAGTCTGCAAATGCATTTTCGAGGGAATTCCTTTTACAAATTTTGTATACCTTTACGTATACCTTTACACAGAATATAGTCTGCAAATGCATTTTCGAGGGAATTTCTTTTACAAATTTTGTATACCTTTACGTATACCTTTACACAGAATATAGTCTGCAAATGCATTTTCGAGGGAATTTCTTTTACAAATTTTGTATACCTTTACGTATACCTTTACACAGAATATAGTCTGCAAATGCATTTTCTATAGAATTTTTTTACTATTTTTGTATAACTTTACGTATACCTTTACACAGAATATAGTCTGCAAATGCATTTTCTATAGAATTTTTTTACTATTTTTGTATACCTTTACGTATACCTTTACACAGAATATAGTCTGCAAATGCATTTTCGAGGGAATTCCTTTTACAAATTTTGTATACCTTTACGTATACCTTTACACAGAATATAGTCTGCAAATGCATTTTTTATGGAAATTTTTTTACTATTTTTGTATACCTTTACGTATACCTTTACACAGAATATAGTCTGCAAATGCATTTTTTATGGAAATTTTTTTACTATTTTTGTATACCTTTACGTATACCTTTACACAGAATATAGTCTGCAAATGCATTTTCTATAGAATTTTTTTACTATTTTTGTATAACTTTACGTATACCTTTACACAGAATATAGTCTGCAAATGCATTTTCTATAGAATTTTTTTACTATTTTTGTATACCTTTACGTATACCTTTACACAGAATATAGTCTGCAAATGCATTTTTTATGGAAATTTTTTTACTATTTTTGTATACCTTTACGTATACGTTTACACAGAATATAGTCTGCAAATGCATTTTTTATGGAAATTTTTTTACTATTTTTGTATACCTTTACGTATACCTTTACACAGAATATAGTCTGCAAATGCATTTTCTATAGAATTTTTTTACTATTTTTGTATACCTTTACGTATACCTTTACACAGAATATAGTCTGCAAATGCATTTTTTATGGAAATTTTTTTACTATTTTTGTATACCTTTACGTATACCTTTACACAGAATATAGTCTGCAAATGCATTTTTTATGGAAATTTTTTTACTATTTTTGTATACCTTTACGTATACCTTTACACAGAATATAGTCTGCAAATGCATTTTCTATAGAATTTTTTTACTATTTTTGTATACCTTTACGTATACCTTTACACAGAATATAGTCTGCAAATGCATTTTCTATAGAATTTTTTTACTATTTTTGTATACCTTTACGTATACCTTTACACAGAATATAGTCTGCAAATGCATTTTCTATAGAATTTTTTTACTATTTTTGTATAACTTTACGTATACCTTTACACAGAATATAGTCTGCAAATGCATTTTCGAGGGAATTCCTTTTACTATTTTTGTATACCTTTACGTATACCTTTACACAGAATATAGTCTGCAAATGCATTTTTTATGGAAATTTTTTTACTATTTTTGTATACCTTTACGTATACCTTTACACAGAATATAGTCTGCAAATGCATTTTTTATGGAAATTTTTTTACTATTTTTGTATACCTTTACGTATACCTTTACACAGAATATAGTCTGCAAATGCATTTTCGAGGGAATTTTTTTTACTATTTTTGTATTTGTTGGTCTTGGCCTAATCTACCATCCAAATTCAAAAATTAAATGCTTTGCCACTTGGAATGGCAAATTACTAAGTAAAATAATTTAAATTTAATTTATAAAATTTTATCATGTAAAAATGCTTTAAAAAATTACTTTAGGAATAAAAGAATTATCACCAAAATTTGGCAATCGTCAACTTTTTCCGGCTTTCAATTTGGGTAATGTTTTCGATTCATTCCATTTGTATTTTGGCAAAAAAGAATGGCAATTCCAGGAATTTAGACGTGTTCTTAATTGAGAAAGAGAAATTTGAAAAAAATGAAAGTTGATTCGGATTAATTATTTCGTTCATTTTATCTTAAAATCTGCTAATATTGAAATGAAATTTTTAACATTTTAATTTAAAATTTTGAAAAAAACTACAATTTTCCATCATTTGTTTTACTCTTTCTCTGGATCATTATTCCATATTTTTTTTTAAATTAATTTTCTTTAAATTTTTTTCATCGTAGAATCAATTCCGTCTGGATTGAGGATTTATAAAATAAATTCCAACAAATTCTATATTTTCTTTTATAAAACTTGCAAAATTTTCTATCATCCCTGCCAGGGACCAAAAATCGAAAAATCGAAATTTTGGAGGGTCAAAAAACTTTTCGATACCGAAAAACGAAATTTTGGAGTCAAAAATTTTTCGAAACAGCAAAAAAGAAATTTCGATGCCAGAAATAACCGTTAATCTACATTGAAACGAAAAAATCGAAACATTGAACACATCACTGTTCCCAGTCTTTCATATCACAAATGATGTTATAATCATTTATCCGATATAAATCAATGGAATGATTTAAATAAAATAAGCTTTTCATATATAAATATTAATGAAAATTCTGATAAATGTATAAATATTATAAAAATTTGGTAAAAATAATAATTTTATGTATTGAATAAACAATTTTAATATTTCATTCAGTCAATTCATTTTGGCACAAAAATGAATTTCCATTGGTCAACGTTGACGAGACAGACACATCATCGTTGTGTTCAGCAACATTACGCCCATTTCCATCTTCGGAGAGCCTCTTATTGTGACAAATTTTGCAATTGTTGGCGATGCAATGTTCAGCCTCCTCCGCACATTCGCAGTCACTCATTTGGCCACTTGAACAGTCGGCAGAATATCGACAAGCCTAGAAACATATTTAAATTATTCCATCTCAAATTTATTGATAATTTTCTGTTTTCAATTAAAGCCTTTTTTGAAATAGTCGGTGTATTTAGAAATAATTTGAGTTTAATTTTCCTTTAAAATAAAAAATAGAACTCATAAACAATTTTATATATGAATTTTATATATAAATGACCCTTTTAATTTTATTGTTTAATAAAAGGGTAGAGCAAGGAAATCAATAAACTAAAATAATAAAAAATGAAATTAAAATTTGTCTATAAAATTTATCAATTTTTGTAATGAAATGGCTTTTTTGCTAAAATTTTAAGGTCTAAAAACTTTTTTTATAGCATATTTACTTAAACTTTTTATTTTATTTGGATTGAAATGGTATTGAAATTTCTATAATTATTGTAAGGCTATACAATTAATGTTTTTATATTTCCCATTATATTTCATTTTTATAAATTTTTTTAAAATAAAATTCTTATTAATCGAAAATAATGTTTAATTTCTTTTTTTATTAATTTTATTTTGTTATTTTCCTTCAATTTTTATTTATTAATAAATATCTTATAAAAATATTTAATGTAGTTAATAAATAGAAATTCCAAAACTTAAAAAAATTAACGAATTTCAAATTTTTTATATATATATGTAAATTTATGAGTTATATTTTAAAGGATTTCAAAAAATCACATGTTCATTTTGGTTGTTGTCATTGTCATGCTCTTTTCACAAGCCCTTGAAAATGTTTGCCAAAATCTTCGGCAAAGCGCACTTTATATCCAGGTGAAATTGTGTCCATCAAATCATGCAATGAATCGTAGTAGCGGGTGAATGTGTCCATTTGGGTGAAGTCGCCTTGCATGCAATCCGTGCGCAACGATGTAATGCGCCATCCTTTTGCCGTCAATTCCAAGCAATAGGGCTGACCTATATTAATATTATAATAATTTGATTTTAAAAATATGAAATATATTTAATTTGTCGAAATAAAAATTGAAATTGCCGTAAATATTGAAAAATGTTTCAATGAATTGTTAGAGATCCTTAAAACATATATACAAAAGGAAGAACTCATCTAAAAGCATCATTTGATTAGGTTTTGGCTTACATTTAATCAATTTTTATAGTGTTTTACCAAAAAACAGAATCAGTTTGAATTTTGAAATGTTTAATGCAATTTGATTTTGACCGAATCATGATAAAATTCTTTATCATTCAATTCGTTTGACCAGCTCTATTTAATAGCCATATAGTTTATGCATCTAAGACAAAAGACAACCTTTCCATTATAAATTATTTTTGCATCATATTTTAAGTGTAATGTGTACTCTTTTACGGCAATTTGTTTGGTTTTCTTCGAATTTTTTTAAAATTATCAAATTAATACATTTCCGTTTTTGCGCCACTCCCACCAAAATTTATGAATCGGATCCTAGGGGTAATTTTGGGCCTAGAACACGAAATATCTTGGTAAAGTATTGCCGACATTTACCGTAAAATAACAAGGCGGATTAAACCCAATTTTTTAAATTTCACAGATATATTATAGTTCAATCGACGCGGCTCGTCGAGTAGATTCGAATTTGAATGATACCATTTTTATAAGGTAATAGTCAGTTAAAGAAATTTTTGTATGGATAAGATATTTGACTTCTAAAATTTGCGTAAAGTGCAAAATTACCTTATAAAAATGGAACCATTTGAACTACTCACCAAGACGCGTCGATTGAGCTATAATATGTTTATGTTTATAAAATTTTAAAAATTGGCCTTAGTCCCTATTTACATTTTCTTGGTGGTTAAATTTGAATATTTTCTTACCATGACTCCAAAATATGAAGAAATGGATCTCAGATCCGTGCTCTAGCCCAAGATTAGCTCCTAGCGTCCGATTTTCATAAATTTTGGTGGGGTGGTGAAAAACGGAAATGTACCATCAAATTTTAAAATGTTTTAAAAAAAAACAATATACAAACCATCAAGTGTTGTCAAATTGACGAAAATCAAGTCCGGCGTTCGTGGAAGCATTTCCGACACGGCTATGCTTTCGACCGCAATCGCAAATTGATGGACAGCGGTGAGGGCCTCCAGCTCAAGGCTATTTTCCCCTCGAGAATGTTGACCGCTTCCTTCCGCTGATGAAGCAAAAAATGGAGAAAGTCGAATGAATGGGGGTGAATTGCTGTTGGTGATTGTGCCGTTAGCAGCAGCATTTGTGCTACTCATCATCATTGAAGCGTTCAAAAATGCGGTGGAAAGTGTTGGAAGCGAGGAACGACGCACTTGGTTGCTGTTGGATTCACTTAAAATAGGAAGGGAAAATTTAATATTTGAACAAATGATTTTAAGAGCTCTGAATTTAATTTCCAGAGACAGGCGGGAATTGCAGAGCTCAAAGACCAAACCAAAAATTTTTGAATGAGGAAAAAATGAAATTTATATTTAAAAGTGAGTTGAATGGAAAGAAAAGCACATGCTTTGTTGGTTTTTAGTCAGTGTCAATGTCCCTCCCTGAGTAATTCACGTGTAGTGAAGAGTAAATAGAAAGAGTCAAATGAATGGGTAAATCCACACGCGGAAGAAGCCAAAGATTCGCAATTAAAAGGATCGATTTCTGAGGCAAATATTTGAAAAAGTCCGTGAACAATTGGCAAAATATAGGGAAAAGGTTAAAAAAAGGTGGAAGTTTGATGGATATAGAATGGTAAAAAAATATTCTCGAAAAAATTAACTGCGCGGGATTAAAGAAAAGGAAATGCGCAAATAAATTTTGGAAGATTAGCGAAAATGAGAAGAATAGCTGCATGGAGAAATGTGGAGAAGAGAATGGGAGAGAATTGAATGGAATGCGCGGAAGTTGTTCGCCACCACCACACATTCGCCGTATTTGCGGACCCCATCATTGGTTTGTTGACGTCAATGATGTAGTGGCGGGCGCCCCGGGAGCAAATAATTATGGAGTGGATTAACCCAGCAGCAGCAGAGCAGCAGGAGAAGAAAATAGGAATGCCCTTTACCCCTTATACTATGTTGCAGCCGATCTCATTTTTTCAGCCGATCTCGTTACGGCATATTCTAGTATCGTATAGCCTTGATCAATAACTCATTCGATTCGTCAGGGTCGGTTTTGTTTATAAAATTTCAATTTCAAAATAATTTGACCAGGTTGAACCAAGTTTATGGCCAATTGAAATTTCGGGTTTTTAAACCGGTTTAACTAGAGTTGGGCTAGACTAGAGCAGGGGAAGTATGGGTTTTAGGGCCAAGGCTAGGGTAGGGCTAAGAATAGGAAAAAAATTAGAACTCTAAGTGGCCTAGGAGCCGAGATATGGCCATTAGTCACAAACTACAATGTCTTTCGCTACACTATTTCTGGTCAGTGGAAAACGATCGGCTAAAAAACGAGATCGGTTAAAAACTGCAACATATATATATTCTTTATTGTTTTAAATATTGTAAAGAATAAAATTAAGAAATGCTCTTTGTACGACATTTGCGGACCCGACACTTGCGAACGTAAACATCTGCTTCTGGTGCTGATGGTGGTAGAGCTGCTGTAGAATTATATAAGTGCATATTATTTGTAAATTGTAATAAAATAGCTACTACAAAATAATATCAAAAGCATTGGCCAATGTTGAATATTCACTGAGTTATGGCCAAAAAATGGGCCAGAAACACAATTTTAATTAAACAGATTTTTGGCCTTAATTCGGCGAATATATAACATTCGCCAATGCTTTTGAATGATCACTTTGTAGTTAATTTTATTCCTATAAAAATATGAACTAAACAATTCTACAGCAGCTCTACACCATCGGCACCAGAACTAAACAGTTTCGTCCGCAAGTGTCGTAATACGAAAAATAATGACGAATTGTTTGGAATATTGAAGACAAATTTTAATAAATATTTGAGCTATTTTTGGAAATTCAAAAAATAGAAGGGAACTATGCCCGCGGCATTAACATTTTTGGAGACTAAAAATTGCCCTAAATGCTTGAATAGAACGCGCCGTGGCATTGTGGAAGAATATTTGCTTCTACTCGCTGCCCTAGGCGAAAAAAAAAGAAGGAATGAATGGAAGCAGCAGAAGAGAAAATTTCAAAATATAGGCCAATGCTTCTCTAGCGCTAGAACTTTTTTTTAAATGAGCTTTGGATGTGTGCCCACCAATTCCTAGGACCTCTTTTCTCCTCGTGGCCAGAGGGGAGGGGGAGTTCCCAGTTCCCACATGTCTCTTTTATAAATTTTTGACCTTGCATTGGAGACGGCTGTCGCTTTTCCTCCAATGCCACTCAAAAACGCGGCATTGGCCAAATGGAAGGTGTCAGTGAAAAGGAAAGAGCATCGTCGACATTGCTGTGGGCTTTCATCGGTGGTAGCATCTTCGACAGCAGCAGCAGACATAGGAGAAGAAGGGCAGACAGTGGTGGTTGAGTCTGCTGCTGCTGGAAGCAATGGACTTGTCGTCATTTTTATTGGTCGTTTTTTTTGTCGTTGTCTTTTTTGGAAAATTGAAAAAGACCGGAGACTATTTTCCGTGGTGAATTTGAGAGAGGAAATTGGACGGAAGAGCAATAAAAAACCTGAAACTGAAAATAGCAAATTTAGTCGGGTTGAACATTTTTAAGAATAAAAATGAATGACGTGCTTTAAAAAAAAAACATATATAAATGCATAACCTTTTAAAATTCTATTTTGAGCGGTTAACCGCCGAAATTTGTAGCCGCCCCGAAATTTGCGGACCTAATCAAAAAAGGGATTTGTGGCCCAATAACAATCCTCCGAGATCACTGCTGAAGTCAATTCTAAATCATAGGACACATAGACAAAGTCTTTAAAAGCTTTTAATCCTGTGGTCCGAAATTTTGCATTGTTATCGTTATATTTATTATTGTTTTTTCGGGCCGCAAATTTTGGGCCGCAAATTTCGTTTTAGGTAAGGGGTAAGGGCCACAATATTCGGGATGCAAATTTCGCCAGCTAGCTAAAAGGCAATAAAATTTTGTGTGTTTTTATCTTTGGGCATTGTAACTTATTAGAGCATGAATGCTCATTCGTTTTTTTTTTGTATTTTTGATTTTGTGTAAAAATAAGAAAAGCAGTCAATTTTTTGGTACATTGCACATTCTATACTTTTTGAGCGCTCAAGGAAAGAAATTTCTGTATCCGGTGTGCAAAATTTCAATTGGAAATGTGCAACGGATCCTCTGTCTGTACATCTACTTCATCAAGTCAATTTTCATTACACAAAACATTAAAAAGTGGTGTTGGTTGGAAATGGAATTGGAGATAAGAAGGGACTTTGGTCTTCGCATTTATTGGAAGAAATAAAAAAAAATAACTTAGCACGAACGAATTGGTTGTAAAAATAAAAGCAAATTGTATTGGTGTGTTTTTCATTGTGCAAAAGAAAAAGTAGTGAACGAATGCAGCAGATGCGGTGAACTTTTTTTTATAAAAATGTTCCCGCAGCTGCAAAATAGTTAGTACTACCATTTTAGGATTGATTTTATAAAAATAAGGGTTAAAAAGGGCAGTGAACATTTTGAATTATGGTGGGGAAATTGATGGAAGAATTTGGTTTTAAATTAAGGTTTCTATCAGTTATAATTTTTCAGATTTTTATGTTAATTTTCCGTTTCTGATTATCCCTTATAATATTAAAAATTTATTCCTAAAAGAGGGGGTCATTTTTTCTTAACATTTTTGTTTATGGAACAAAAATCAAAAACTCAAAAAATTTAAAAAATCTGAATTTTTGATGAAAATATTTTGCCCGAAATTTGAAAAAATTAAAAAATATTTTTTTTTAATTTGTGGATTGGAAAGGATTGAGGCCATCTGCCAAGCGCGAAGGTGAAATACCTAGTATATGCGTATGCGGCTGAATTGTTGGGAATCGAAATCGAAATGGAATGGGGATTGGGGACCTTCATTCCATTATTCTTATTTCTTATAAATGGTCTTTAGGAAGGTTTCATTGAATGGGAATTGGTTGGAAAATGGGCGGTACCGGCGGCCATAAAATGGCTGGACGCTGGACGAAAATGAACAAAGGAGAAAAGGGAGTCTGTGATTAATTTTTCAATTGTGGATTTGAAAAATTAAAATAAATGCACAGATAATTTTTGCAGCCAACAAATTAGCATTAATTTTTGAAAGAATAAAGTTCGAAAGTTCGAAGTACGAAAATTAAATTTTTTGTAGGGGCATTCTTCTCTTTTTTCATATTAATTCATCTTTTTTCACACTTTTTTTTATATATTTTCTTTCATAAACAAGGAAGGAGAATTCCCAATTCTTCAGAGTAAAATTTCTCGAGATGGGAAAAGGGCCTCTCATATGGCCGACCAACTCTGGTCTGATGAGGTGGCTGGGCCATTTGTTTTCAATTTTTATTTTGTCTGTTGGTTTCCTCCAATTCCCCTCATATCATATGGTTTGTCCATTGGCGGTGGGGAAAATGTAATTTAATTGACAATGTTGCGCCAAATTCTCGCCCCGTTTCGCTGTCGTCGACGGAAAAGTGCAGCACGTGGCTTACATTTTTCAAGAGGGAATTGATATAAATTAGTAGGACTAAAGAAATATGGAGTAAATAAATCCACAGAATTATAGATGAGAAGGAATCAAAAGCTTATGATCATGACGTATGAGCTATGAGATGAGCCCAAAAGGAAAATGTGATGTGATTAATTTTGATGTTTTCGGTCTAAAATGATTTTTTAAAATAGAGTCACGTGAAAATTGCAAAGAAATTATCAGAGAAATTATTATTTATGCCAATTAATATAGTCAAAATTGTTTTGTCATGATTTCTTTTAATCTATATTATGCCTAAATCAAGCACTAATTAAAAGATTGCACAAATAATTTGGATTAATTCAATTATTTTATAGGGTAATATAATAATATTTTCTTTTACTTAATTTGTTTGGGAATAAGATTTGATTTAATTAAATTTAGTAGTTATTTTTAAGTATTTTTTTAAAAGATAAATAAATAATTTTGAAAATTTAATTACTAATAAATTCTTATTGTTGAAAAATTGAATTGTAATGAAAAGAGGAAGAGAGCATAATTAACTCACGGAATTGCATTTTTTATTTCAAAAATGAAATTGGACTATAGTAATTTTTGGCCAAAATGATTAAATTTATTTCTAAATATTTAAAATTATTATTTCCTTTAATAATTTTTTAAAAAAATTTCATAATTTTTTTTATTACTTTAAAAATGAGAAAAATAGAGAAGTAACCAGTACAGGGGAGGGGAAATGTTTTATTTTCGAGAGAAATAAAAAGTTATCATGGACAATTTTTTTGCTATTTACTCCCCTGTTATTCATGTGCCATTCAGTACAATTTGGGGCATTGGAAAAATTTTGAACAATTTGAGGTAGAAAAACACAGGATAAGTAGGGAGTAAGGATAGCATTAATTAGATTATTATTGCATTTTCTATTGCTTATAATTGATAAGTACCCTCCCAAAAAAGGGCGTTTGCTCGCTGTTTTTCTCGTGAATTTGGTCTGTTTGTTTTTCCTTCCATCCAATTCGTTCCAACATTATATTCCCGTGTTTTAGGGCATTTTCAGCACTTGTAAAAGAAGGTAAAAGTAATCAAACATTTTTGGGTAAACAATAATCATCAATTTTTGGTTAATAACCTTCTAAATTTTTCCCATTAAGAAATATAATATTTAAAAAATAATAATAAAATTATTTGCACTTTTTCCCATGCAATGCAAACATTTATTTAAATAGATAAGAAATAAAAAATTGATGAATTCAATAGTATGTACTTTTTTGTATTTGACGAATAATTATTAAAGATGTTTATGTAGGAGCGAATATTAGAAATTAGCATATAGCAATTTCCGGCAATCCGGCACGGAATTTGGTTGGCGAATTTTGGAAATCTCGGCTTTTCTAGGCATCGTACAAACTCGAAAGTAGGCTCATTCGACTCGGCATGGTCGATTTTATTTGTAGGATTTTATTTTCAAACCGGTTAAGTTGTTTTACTTCCGGCGCCGAGCCCTAACCCTAATAGCCACAATTTTAGCCCTTAATCTGATCTTTAAGTGAAATTCTATAAATAAAATAGACAAATGCCGAGTCGAATGAGCCTATATTGCTAATTTCCATTATTAATTGCAACATATATAATTTCTCTCCTCAAATTTAGCCGAAATGAATAAACAATTTTTGAAGAATTATCATCTCTATTTTATCAATTTTGATTTTATATAATTTTTAAACAAAAAAGCAATTCTTTTTCAATAAATAATACAGTTCTGCTTTTAAATACAATAATAATTCTGTATTTTTTGGAAAAATGAAATATTTGAAAATTTCTTATTCATTTTTTTGTCAATTATTGAATAAATCAAATTTCCAAAATAACCCACACATTCCATTTTGTTAAAACACAACAATTTCCATTGTATTCTTATATGAAAAAATTCTAGAATAATCACAATCTTTTGCCTAATGCCTTTCAACTATCAATTATTTATTCCAATTTATTTACCCTATCATCCATATTTGAGCGCTCGCGCAATAGGGAAAATTCCATCCCCCATTTTGATGGATTAAAAGAATAATTTGTAGATTTTGTCATTTCGCGATAAAATTCAATAAAAAAAATAATAAATGCAAACATTCACATATGCGGCGGTTTTTTGCAGCAATCATCGCCGCCATTCATTTTCCGTCAATAATGAGAAAAGAGATTAAAGAGAATTTGTGCTTTGATGCAAAATTGTTGTTTGTCGTTGATTATTTTGTTTTGTGTTCATCGGTCGATGATCATACGTCTCGCCGATTCTAATCTATTTTTGGCGCATTATTAAATTGGGGAAACCCAGCCTTACGAATTTTTTTATGGCATTTGATAAATTTAATATTTTGCTGATTGCATGTGACTATGCTCTGTGTTGGAAAGGAATAATCATTCATTTTTACTGAATTTTTTTCTATTTTGATCAAAAAATGGGTCCAAAAATTAAAGTCTATATATAGTAGAGAGAAATTGTCTAAAAATGGAATCATTGTAAAAAAGAATATAATCGGTTTGATGGGTTTTAAATTACGCGGCTGTTCATTAGATAAAAGTGCATTGTTGCCTTATTAGATAAAAACAAGTGCCAATTTGTCGCGATAGATAAAAAACAAGTGCCAAATTTTTGGCAAATAATTTTTAGATGTACTGCTAGCAACTTGGGAGATTTGGTTCCTCTGTGTTGTTACCACTGATGATATCAATGATAGACCCTAAAAAAATGAAAATCTGCTGCTAATATAACGAAATAATGTTAATTTATTATGCTGAAATTGAATAACAATAATAAAAATATTAAATGAATCTAATTTTTTACTCGATAATTGCATAAATTCATATTTAACAATTTCCATTTATACTTTTTATTTGTGAATATGGATTATAAAATGATGGAGAAGAGAGAATCTGGGAAGAGTTTTGGTCAAATTTAACATACATTTTTTGGATTGATAAATTCTTCATCACTGATTTTTGGTTGAAACTAGTAAAGGGTCCCCCCTTTGCTTTTTTCGCAAATTTCCGCAACTGGAGCATTTTTCGCAACCGCAATTGCACCGTAACTAAAACGCCGCAACTGCGGCAATCGCAACCGCAATTCGCAATTGCGGTTCCACCCCTGATTCCAAGTAATTTTTTATTTTCATAAAAGTCAAAAAGTAAAAAAATAAAACTTGATGGGCTGAAAAGAATATATGATTAGAAGTTAGAAAGCACCGACGGTGGTCATTTTTGATTGAATTTCTAAGTGTTTTCCACCTTCATTTCCGCCGGTTTCGCATCATTGCTTTTATTTGACCCCAAAAGTGCCCACATAGAAAGGACAAAATATTAATTTAAAAAAAATAAAATAAAAAAGCGAAAGCTATAGATTATTTTTATGCATATCTGTGACCACAACGAAAATCAATTTTCCCGAAAAATAATATTGAAACTAATCTGATAATCTTATTCCCACATTTTATTTATTCAAATCTTCATTCAATCATAAAATTTTCGCTTAAAATATATGGAATATTGAAATAATATGGGTGACCAAATCCACATTTTAATTGGGTTTTCGAAATTTAATTCCGCATAAAGATGTGAATAAATTTTCGGGGCTGGCTTTTCAATTCGGATGGTATTTGCATTTTTAATTCCAGCATGATAGGGCAAAAGTGGATTTGATTAAAATGAGAAATGTGGCCCCATAAAAGGGAGTAAATGAATTGGGAAAGTTTGTACAAAAGGGCATTCCTCGAATTCAATTCAAATAAACAAAAAATGAATGCATCCCGTCTCCTTCCCGTGATCATTTATTTGTGGATTTTGGCTGCTTTTATTATCAATTATTCAACAGCGACAAAGAAAGTAAGAAAAAATCATCATCAAAATTGCATGACATACAAAAATCCAGCATATAGCGGTGAAATGAGCCAAAATGGCCATAAACGAGTGAAACGGGTAAGTCTCCTCATCAATGATTTGATTCTAATAAAATCGCGTAAGGTGTGCCACCATCCCGTGTTTGGGAGGGTGGACAGCAGGACCAAATTCAAAATTTTTCCTTCGATAGAGCCTATCGGCAACACTGATTAATTAATGATGGCATTTTGCAGGGAAAAATATAGAGCAACTAAAAATTTCATTAATGGCAAAAGATGCCGTCGTTCAAATAAATACATTAATTTTTCCTTTTCAAATTCCTCAAATCCTAATTATATCAAAATTTAATGAAAAATATAAATAAAATTGCCCAATTTAGTGTTACAAAATTTCAAAAGTAAACTCTTGTGCTTAATGGAAATTTAAAAAAAACTTATAAAGAAGGATGATAATTGATAATTAAGTAGGTATAAGCATAAAATTATCACAAATTTAAAAATTTTAATCGCAAAATAAAAAAATTATTCATTTTTTTAGCTTTTATAAAATTTTTTTTAATCCGGAACCCCGGTGATCCTCAAAAAAAACCTTGTTGCATCCTCGAATCTCCGTCTTCGAAAAAGTTGTCCCCTGGTCAGTCCGAAATGTTTCTCGAAAATTTTTCTCCTAACGATTCCCCCTTCCCCGGGGATCCAACCAACTCTTCCTCTGTTGTCAATCTCTATTTTTATAAAATCATCATGAATGTAGAATCTCATTCTCTAAAATGAATAAATTAAATTTTTTTTATCCATAATTTTCGTCAATTAAAACATATTTTAATAGCTTATCAATGGATGGGAAGGCGACATTCGGCAAATGCCCTGGATGGTTTATGTGTCATACACTTTTCAACAAAATGGCCAAAATGCTTCCAGTTTTTTCACTGGTTCTCTGATTAGTCCACGGTATGTGCTCACTTGTGGCCATTGTGTTCGAGTGAATCGAATGACGGAAGACGACACAATCACTGTTATGTATGGGTCGGCAAACAAAACGGAAGGCCATCGAATTGTGCTCAACAAATCCGCTTTCCATATTCATCCAAATTAAACAAACATGGGGGTCCTATATTTCGCGATCAGGCTATTCTGGATGTGGGTTATTTCATTAATTTTTAAAACTTCTATTTTTAATTTTTATTTATTTTGCCATAAATTTGAATATTCCAATTGGGTCAAAATATTTAATTTGATGAAACAGTTCATTCCATTTGCATTGTTTGTTTGGACCCAAATAGCATTTCCAACCCTGAGGGAAATGCCACAATTGCGGGATGGGGAAGTACAGTTGGTATGTGGAAAATTTAAAATTCAAATTAATTTAAATAAATTTAATAATTTTATAAAAATATTATCAATAATTTACTAGCCCCATGCATCGGACCACAAGCATTCGTCTATCCCGATGTATTCCGATGGGATATTGTCAGGACCCATCCTTGCTTGACACCAAATGCCCCTTCGAAAGTTTGTCACGAAGCCAACGCTCAACACACAATCAGCGGGGTTTGTACTAATTTTAATATTTAAAATAAAATTATATCAATTGCCATCCGGTTGACATTTCAATTTTTGGGGAAAAAAAATTGAATTTATTTATATTAACCTTAAAATGCATAATATTTAGGGATTTCGATTTCAAGGAATCTGAATATGGCATTTTCAATTCGGTATAATGTAATTTTATTTTTCTGTACTTTTAATCCAATTCGACGAAGAAATAAACTTTTTAAACCTGTTTTTGAACAATTTGAATTGATTAGAATTCAAATGAATCTAAATTCGATTCCTCGAAATCGAAAATATCAAAATATGCATTTTTAAGGCAAACAAATCATTTTTTTCCAAAAAAGTAGGATTTACCAAACGAACTACCCGGAGTCACATTTTTGGGACCGAATTTTGAAAATCTTCTGAAAATTCACCAAATTTTCTGAGTTAGACCACTTTAGAAATGCACATTATTTTGAGAATTTTTTAAAAATGACTTATATTCTGAAAAGATATTTAAAATTTTTTTCATTTTCATTTTAAAAATCTAGTGAAAATCTATTGAATTTAAAAATTTATTTGAATTTTGAAAATAATTTAAGAATTCTGAGCATTTTCAAAATCTTTTAGGACCATATTTGCAATATCTATTCAAAATAGTGTGGAAAAATATTTTCAAAATTACAATCATTTTTCAAAATATTTCGAGACATTATTTTCAACATCTAGTCAAAATAATATGCAAAAATATTTTCAAAATGCCAATCATTTTCAGAATATTTGGAGAAATAATTTTCATCATATTGCAAGGATGAATTAATATCCTCGCGCACCCAGGATTTCGAGAATCCCAGGATCTCGCGCATCCGGATCTCGAGAATCCCGGGATCCCGCGCACTCGGGTGTCCCAGGATCTCGAGAATCCCAAGATCCCGCGCACTCGGGAGTCTTAGGACCTCGCGCGAGTCCAATCCCAAACGGCTATTACGCCTGAAGCATGCCCCATAGGGGGCAGCAGCCATGTCTCCCTCTTATAAATCTGGGTGCTATAAAACCTAGTTTTGAGTGTTCTCCAATCGATTCTGGCAATTCATCCTCCACAAGGACATCAAATATTTCATTGTGTTCTTCTTCATCAATTTCTCCATAATCATCAAAGATCAAATCATCAATAAATTCAACATTAGCGTCAATAGAATTTGAAATAATTTCAATCAAATGTTTGGCGAGATTTGTTTCCTCGGGAGTTATAGGCTTATTTATTTCGGGGATAGGAATTTTATTTTTAATCAATGTATTAATCAAAAATGACTGCAGAGCAAAAAAATTAGGACAAAAATGGCCGCGCAGCGAAAAATTAGCTGAAATAGCAAAATGGGAAAATTTGATTAATCATTTAAAATTTTTTATATTAATTTTTAGCCAATTTCCATTAAAAAAAAGACTAAAATTCAAATTTGCGGGATCCCGCAAATCGGATGCGGGATTCCGGACCGGATTTTTTTCCTCCAATTTTTTGCGGGATGGATCCGGTGCCGGATAATCCCGCAAAAATCCGGTCCGGTAAAATCCCGCAAAATCCGGCGCGGGATCCGGTCCGGTGCCGGTCTCTATTTTTTACCACTTTGTTATCTGTTTGCACTGAGGAAATTTGCCTACTTTTTTTGGTCCGTGACTTCCGCAAAGATGTTAAAAAGCAATTGAGAAGAATATTTTGTTTTTTCAAAAAATCATCATCCACGAATAATATTAATTCCATTACGACATTTTCATCAACCAAAAACACTCGAGCTCAAATAAACAATTGGACCCAAAGAACTAATAAATAAAAAATACTTTTTAATTGTAATTCAATTTATATTTTCCAGCTTCTTCTCTTTAACCAATTCATGTTTTATATTTTTTACAAGTCCATCGATATTTCTATCATTAAACAATAGCAAATTATTTCCATTTTTTTGCTTAAAAAATAAATTATTTTTGGAATTATTAATCTGGCAATGTAAGAGAATAATAAAAATATTTTTGGTTAGAAAGAATGCCATGATTAGTGTGATTTACTCATTACATTTTAATTAAATTTACTAATTTTGAAATTGTTACACAAAACAATTTTAGTAATTTATTCCAAAAATAAAAATACATTTTCAATTCGACAAAGATCAATATTAAACTTGAAATAATCATCACTTTTTAACTTCCGATTAAAAATATATTAGTAAATAAACTGGATTGCCCTTGGGAAATTTTGTTTTTTTGTCTGTGAACCACACAGAGATTGATGCAGAGATTGACGTCAATCGATGTGCGCGAATGGACAATTACCATTACCAAAAATGCATCTTCCGCATTTGTTCAATAAAATGAATCTAAAATCACACACACTTTGTCTGGTTTAAAGAGGACAACCTTATATTCAATTCTTTAATACACCTAAATTATCCCAATCAATTTTTTCGAAATTCTATTTTTTTAAATAAAAAATATTTTTTTTTTAATTTTGTTTTCTCAAGAAATTTTAGTTCAGTTCACTCAAATATATTTTTCTATAATAGGACCCGATAAATGTAAAATAGCCAATTAGAGAGGATTTTATCTGATAAAGAATAAAATAAGCCATTCTACTTAACCAATCCTTCCCCCAAATCTTAAATTAATTTGCAAACAAAAATTATGTGCTCTAATTTTAATTATTCCTGAATTAAATTTTTGCATTCAGATTTCTCATTTCTATAATTAAACAATTTCACATTTAAAATTCAGATATTAAAAATGAATTTAATTTTGACAATATTTTCATTGTTGTCTGCTTTTTTGCTTGCAAATAATTATTGCGAAGCCAGAGGCGGGGGTCATGGCGGTGGAGGCCATTGGAGGTAGCGGACATGGAGGCGGAGGGCATGGATTCGGCCACGGATGGGGATGGGGTGGCTGGCATGGATCTGGATGTAAGGAAATTACTAAAAAATGAAAATTTTAATATAATGAGAAAATTTTTACTATCAAAATTCCTCAACCATTCAAATTTCTGTTTAAAAATTAAAAATATATAAGATTTCTCAGTTTTTTAAAAAATCATAGTAACATGAAATTTTTAAATAAATTTTATTTCTTAATATAAAAAAGGTTAAATTATGGAGGAAATTTTTGCTATCCAGTGGTACTGGTATTATATAATTTTCGGATAAATTAATAACTCGCTGATTTGTGTGCAAAAAACCAAATAAATAAATATTGAATGGTCCCATATTGAAAAGAACTAAGATTAATAATTATTTAATTTAAATAATTTTTTATATTTTTCTGCAGCTTCTGGCCATGGTTCATCGGGCTCATCTGATAATGATAAAGACTGGTCAAATTGGATTTCTTTCGTTTTGGCCATAATTATATTTTCCACTTTGCTCTTATATTGTATTTATCTTTTGTGGCGATGGAATAAAAAAACAACACCAACAGAAGATGTATGAATAGAATATGAAAAATGCTACAAAAATCATCAACAATTTGATGGCTTCGAGGAAAAAGAAGATGGAAATTTGATATGAAGAAGAAGGACAATATTAAATGAATCCAAAGAATTTGAAGAAAAATATGGAAAAATTGTGATGATTAATATTTAAATTGATTATTTACTATTTAATTAAATAAATTAATTTTTTTGGATAAAAATTTCGTAGAACAGCTTCAATACTAAGATTGGAACAGTGCAAAAAACGCACAAAATTTCCGAATTTTGCCTCAACTTAAAATCATTCTATATGGCCTCTGAAGGAAATATGTAAATGTAAAAATTTTTTTGTTAAATTAGCCAATCAATAAATTCTGGTAAAAAACCAAACTTTATATATCATTTATTTTAAAGACGTTTTTCCAATAAGATGACTATTAGATTGGGCCAATTATTACACTTTTTCTATTTTCAATAAATTTGAAAACCTAAAATTTTTATTTACTTTTTTGGGTCGCGCACAATCTATTGACGTCAATCAATGTGCGCAATCGCGATCGCTCATACTTCCGTCTTCCAAATGTTACAACAAATTGCGCCAAAATTAAGACAAAATATAAAAATATTTTTAAATTCTTTCACTGACTAAATTTAGGATATCAATTTTTAAATTTTAACCAATATTTTTTCTTCATAATTCTAGAAATAATTTTAGAAAAAATTAAATTTACAATTTATTTATTAATTTTGTTTTTCGATTTGAATAATTCTTTTTTGACTTTATTGATAGATTTTAAAGCAAATTTAATCAATTTATCTAGATTTTCCGTCAAAAATTATTTTAAATTTAAGCATAGTTTTGATTTATAAAATTTTCTAAATAATTAATTAAAAACTAAATCTAAAAAACATACCAAACATAAAAACCGTAACATCCGATTAAAGAAAATTAATTATATCCAATCCGCTTAAAATTAATTTTTTGATGATTCCGAAATCTTCTAAATCCATTAATTTTAATTATAAATCAAATTTCATTTATTTATAAACTAAAAAAACCAATTCATTAGATAATTAGTTACATTTAAAATTAGTTATTCAAAATGAATTTAACAAAAACAATTTTGGCAATATTTTCATTGTCATCATTATTGCTTGGGAATAATTGTTGTGAGGCCAGAGGCGGAGGAGGAGGCCATGGTGGTGGTGGGCATGGGGGAGGAGGCCATGGAAGCGGCGGCGGCCATTCCAGTGGGGGACATGGATCGAGTCATGGCCATGGATGGTCAGGCGGTGGTTGGCATGGATGTGAGGAATTTGAAAATTTTATTTTATTGATTGTAGATGATTCTGAATCGACTAGTCGATACTAACTAATTTTCACGGACCAAAAAATAGGGTACTATTCATCAGTTTGGGTTCTGAGCTCTGCAGATCTTTACCTATTTTCCCCAGATCTTTACCTATTTTCCCCAGATCTTTACCTATTTTCCCCAGATCTTTACCTATTTTCCCCAGATCTTTACCTATTTTCCCTAGATCTTTACCCATTTCCACAGATCTTTACCTATTTTCCCCTAGAAAAAAGGAAAGATTTAAGAGTCCCCCTTTGTTTCCTAATAAGGTATAGGGTTAAGGCTGGGATTTGATTAACATTTTATAATTATTTGATGACTCCGGGGATAGTTATGCATCTAAAGATTGTAAAATATGCGAATAAATTATGCACAAAAAAATGAAAAATATGCAAATAAAATTGAATTTTTTTTGTCTTTTTAGTATGGCCCATTCGATTCAATTTGGCAGAATTACTTCAGAAAATGCTATTTCCTAACTTGATTTATTCAATTTTAAAAATATTAAATCGATTTAATAAGTTCGAATTGACTGTTATTATTAAAACCGATCAAAACTAATTTAAAATAAATAAAAAAACAACCCAAATGAATTAATTGAGTTAATAGATCAAAAAACTTTACTATATTCAGAAATTCAGAAGAAACTTATTAAAATTTGATAATAAAAATATATATTTTAAATTAATTTTACTATTTTTTTATAGATTCTGGTCATGGATCGCCCACTTCGTCAGGTTCATCAAATAATAATAAAGAATTCGACTGGGGTGGATTCATCTTCGTCTTAATTTGTGCTTTCATTCTCCTCTTATATTTTGTATATTCTTGTCGGCGAGATTGTTCTAGGCTCGAAAATAATCAAGTTTCAAATACACAAATTTCTCCGCCATTAATCGATTCATCAGGGGATTAAAAAATTGTGATCGTTACGATGCCAAAAATTCACATTTATTCCTAAATAAATTCCAGTATATAATTTGCTTGTTTTTTCCTGTTTAATTTCATCATTAAATTTATTGTAAAAATCTAAATGGATTAAAGTAAAAAATTGTTAAAATATATTAATTGATGGAAATCTAATGTACAACATTTGGTGCATTTTTGTACAAATGATATAAAATACTAAAATACTAAATTTTTGTTTAAATTTTTTTAGCCAAAATTTTTAATTGATTTTAAAAATACTGTTTAATTATAATAAAAAAATTATTTAAATAATTTATTCCAGAAATATAAAAAAATTTACAATAACAACATTATGGGATATTTATTATACTTTTTTTTCTTATTCCAATAAATTTGATACCCGGAAGTTTTTTTTTTCTTTTTTTTTTTGAGTCGCGCATAACCATTGACGTCGTCAATCAATGTGCGCAATCAATCACCCACATTTTCCAAGCCACAATCAAATAGTGATGGGAAATGAACAAAATAAAATATTTTAATTTCCTTTTCGCTCCAATAAATGCTTATTTAACGAAATAGTCAGGCTCACAGTCCAGCCCTCTAAATTTTGAATTTCTAATTTTTTTTTAAATTTAGAATAGATTATAAATAAACGTCTTTTCCTCGGAAAATTCAGCGGTTTTTAGACACAAAAAATGAAATTCATAATTTCTTAAATTTAAAAATGCTCTATTGTATAGAATAATTTGTGCTTTTCATTTATATTTATCATATTGACCGGTAAATTAATCATTTGGTGAATTACGTCTTTGTGACAAAAATTGATGCAATTTTTTAAATCTACGATTAATAAACATTTTTCAATTAGGCCTATTCGGAAATAAAAATTATATTTTTATAGTTGGCCATGGTACACTCTATTCTCCCAGTAAACATATTGAAAATTTAAAAATAATTAAGGATGCCATCTAATCGTATGCCAGTTTTATCTGCAAAAATTCTTGAAGAGAAAATGGAATAGATTGACCAGCAGAGTAATGAAAATGTAATTTAAAATTTATTATAATATAAATTAATTAAAACAAGCGCAGAGCCTCTATCTCTAATTAGTCACGAAAAGTGTCAGAAATATATTATATACTCATATCCCTATAAATATAAAATGGCTTTTCATTTCAATATAAATTTGTAATATTTTGTTAATTGGTTTGAGGACAAAAAAATGCAAAAATGTTATTATATATGTAGAACTCTTCCACTGCCTCTGTTGGTCTTAAAATCTTTTCGTCTTTTTTGCCATTTTTAATGTTTTTTTTTGCCAAATTAAATACTATCCTTTTTCAGTTAATTAATATTCCTCTCGGCCTGCTGTATGCACCACGGTCTCTTATTATTGCTCCAGTATCTCCATTTTATGAATGAAAATGAATGAAGGATAAGGATGCATCCAATCCAAATATATTCTTTCCTCCCATTTAATTCCCTATTCGTTATTTTTGTTTTATCCCTCCATAGTCCATACTTATCAACTCATCATCTCTATTTTTTTTATGGATGGTATTTACTATTTACTTTGGCGAGAAAAACATTGAAAATGGCGAAAAGATTATAACGTTTTAGTGGTTTGTACTAGTCCCCCATAACTCATGCCCAATCGATAAATTTCGTCAGCGTTGATTGATATATATTTTGTCTTGGTTTGATCAAAAATTAAGGGTTTTAAACCACTTAAACCGTTTTATGGGTTTTGATTCAAAACCAATTAAATCATGACAAATTTTATACCAATCGACGCGTCTTGACGAGCTCTATCCAATGGTATATAGTATGTGAAATGTGAATTTTGGGTAAGCCACTAAACCGTTATAAACTTTTTGCCATTTTCAATACTCTTTTCGCCATTTTCAATGTTTTTTCGCCATTTTAAATACTATTTCCCTTTTTTATACAAAAAGCTATGATCTTCATTGCCTGTCCATTTGACCTTTTTTTTTTTATTAAATTATTTTTTCCAATAAATTTTAATTGGGTTTCCAATTTTTGTTTTGAAAAGCGAAATACATATTTGAAATGTAAAAATAAATACAATATTATTTGACTCGAGCATTGACTTATTAAACCATTTTTCATCATTATTTTATTATACATTTCTTTATCTCTCTCTTACACGTTGGTTGGTTTATTATAAAATGAATAAAAAGCAATTTGTGAACGAAAATAGTTTCACTGTAGCATATTAAATGGTTTGCCTTCTTAATTAATTAATCCAAATCACATAAATTGTTTTGTCGGTGCCAACAAAAAGCAAACTTAGAACTAGAACCGGTAATATTTCGGTTTAGCCCCCCTTTTTTTATGAAATAATTTTGTTCATGGCAAAAAGGCTTAATTTTGAGGCAAATTAGAGGGAATTTGAATTAAACTATATAAAAAGGCTTTTTAACATTCTGGGGGTACATGGAAATGAAGTATGAGATGCGCGATCGGTTTGACTAAATCGGTTTAACCGGTTTAAGAGTTTGGAAATAATAAAATAAAGGGTTTTCGATGTTAAGAATAACGAATTTAGGATTTATTTCACATTTAGCGGAGGTTTCGATGTTTAAACCGGTAGTGCACAAGTGCGGTTTAAATATTTTTGGTTCAAATCTCTCAGGGTTTAACTTTAAAATAATAGGGGCTAATAAGGTTAGGGTTATCGTTATGGGTGGAATGGGTTCTAGGGCCGAAAAATGGTGTGGCTATTGGCACCAGCATATTCACTGGATATTAATTATATCGGCTTCTATATTATATTTTACATATACAAATCCAACCAAATTTTAATTTATTAATTATTCTATTTAATATAAATTCACCAATCTTAAATTTGTTAAATCAAAAGATTTGGTAATTTTTCTGAAAATAAAAATCTTAATTTTACAAAAGATTTGGCCTCTCCATTTTATTAATTCCATAAAAATAAGAAAAAAGGAAATTAGTAAAAAAAATCGATGCACTTTACTTATAAACTTCTTTTATACGCTAGAAAACAAGAAAATTTTTAATTTCCTTTTCACCTTAATATTAATAATTTCGATAATAAAAATGAATTTAACAACAACAATTTTGACCATATTTTCATTGACATTAGCAAATAATTGTTGCGAAGCCAGAGGCGGAAGTCATGGACGTATAGTAGACCATGGCGGCGGTGGTGGATATTCCAATGGGGGGCATGTATTTAGCGGCTGGTATGGATCAGGATGTGAGGAAATTTAAGTAAATAAATTAAATATTTATAATCTGTGGTTGAAAGAAATTTTGTATTTTTGTTGCTTCTTTATCAAATTTTTCAACCGAAAATTAGATAAAGTATATTTCAATACCACTGATTAATTACTTGGAAATTTTTTTTGGTATTAGTCATAGCTCAACATGGGAGGCAAGCAACCAATTAATTCCTCGGAAAATTCAGCGGTTTTTTAGACACAAAAACATGAAACTCATAAATTAATTTCTTAAATTTAAAAATGCTCTATTGTATAGGATAATTTGTGCTTTTCATTTATATTTATCTTTTGACGGGTAAATTAATCATTTGGTGAATTATGTCTTATGTGACAAAAATTGATGCATTTTTTGAATCTACGATTAATAAACATTTTTCAATTAGGCCTATTCGAAAATAAAATTTAATTAAAATATTTTTATAGTTGGCCATGGTACACTCTATTCTCCCGGTAAACATATTAAAAATTTAAAAATAATTATTTAATTTAAATTAATTATTTTTATAGTTATTCATGGTACACTCACTTCTCCCGGTAAAAAAATTTGAAAATTTAAAAATAATTATTTAATTTAAATTAATTATTTTTATAGTTATTCATGGTACACTCACTTCTCCCGGTAAAAAATTTGAAAATTTAAAAATAATTATTTAATTTAAATTAATTATTTTTATAGTTATTCATGGTACACTCACTTCTCCCGGTAAAAAATTTGAAAATTTAAAAATAATTATTTAATTTAAATTAATTTTAAATATTTTTATATAGTTGGCCATGATTCACCCTCTTCATCGGACTCATCTGAAAAAACGATTTTTGACTGATAATGATGATTCTTAGCACTCATTTTATTTTTAAAAAAAATATAAATTTCGTCAATCATGAATTTGTCAAGAAATGTAATAATTTTTTTGAAAATAAAAAACAAATTCGAAAATAATAATTTGGCCTCTCATTTTTTAACATACATAAAAATAAAAAAAAAAGAAGAAATTAGAAATTAGTAATGTTTATTTCGGTCTTAGAAAATTCGCTTCGAGCCTCTCGCCAATATTATATTAATGTAAATCGATGCCCAATGCCAACCATCCAACAAAAATCTTCCGTACACGGAAATCAGAAAATTTTTAATTTCCCCTCTCACCTTAAATATAAAAGAAAAAATTAAAATGACAGAAAAAATAAGGCAACTGTTTTTGTATCAAATCGCTAAAAATTGGCGAGTTTTTCTTTATTAATCTTAATCCTTAACACCACGTTGTGTTCGCACATAACTCATCAGCAAATAATTAATTTACAGGTCAAAATGATAAATATAGTAAATGAAAAGCACAAATTATCCTATACGATTTAAGATTTTTAATTTTAAGAAAATATATTTAATTGTAAGAAATTTTCGATTCATCGACCATTTTTTAAAATATACCTGAATTAATATGTCTGTAGATGTAGATTCTTTTAATTTAAAATAGCAAATTGATTTTGCTATTGGCAGTATTATTAATGGAAAACAAAATACAATTTTTGCATCATCAAAGTCAAATCTCAAAATTTAAATTATCAAATAATTTTATTGCTTTTGGAAATAAATTTGATGTAATTAAAATATATTTATATTGATAATCTACTAAATTGGGGAATTTACTCTTTTTATAAATAAATACCAATTCGGAATTTGTTAAATCATCAAAATTTGTAGTAAATTATTCCGAATAATTTTCAATACATAAAGACAAATTGAATTTTCAATCATTAGTAATAATTTATATTCCTTAAAAAATAGAGAAGAAATTAAAATTAGTAAATAATTTTATCTTCTCTTAAAAACTGACCAAATAAAATATTGGTGGCAATCGAACGGCTGATAGACAACAAAATATTCTGTTTAATTTTTTAATGCGCCAAAATCATAAAACAAATGGGTAAAAATTTCAATTTTATTTATAAAAATTTCAGAAATAACATAAATTTTTATCTAAAATGAATTTAACAATTTTGGAAATTTTTTTATTGGCATTCGTCTTTTTGCTTTCCAATTATTGTTGTGAGGCGCCAGGCGGGGGCGGAGGGGGCCGTGGTGGGGGTGGCGGAGGACGATTTAGTAGTGGACGTGGTGGTTATGGCCTATGGTCAAGTAGCGGCTTGTATGAAGGATGTGAGCAAATTAATTATTTCATAAAATTTGAAATTTTTTACAAAAGAAAATTGAGTTTCTTTCGTTAATAACTTTTAAATTTGTTTGCAATTAAAACATTAATATACCGTATT